>CM070653.1:13131855-13540260 GCA_036346575.1 Dendrocalamus sinicus
AGCACACTGAGTCTTGCTAAGACTAATGCCATGTGACATAGGCAAGAAACCTTTCTTGGAATCTTGCATATTGAACCGTTTCAATACCTTGTCAATGTATGTACTTTGGCTTAATCCAATTAGCCTCTTCGATCTATCTCTATAGATCTTTATACCCAAAATGTAAGCTGCCTCTCGAGATCTTTCATTGAGAAACTTTTCTCAAAGAAGACTTCTGACTTCTAGCATTGGAATATCATTTCCGATCAATAATATGTCATCTACATACAATACCAAGAAAAACAAGTGCGCTCCCACTAGCCTTCTTGTAAACACAAGGCTCTTCTTCATTCTTGATGAAGCCAAACCCTTTGACTACTTCATCAAAACGAAGATTCCAACTCCGAGATGCTTGCTTCAATCCATAAATGGACTTCTGAAGCTTGCATATTCTCCCAGCATTTTTTGGATCAACAAAACCCTCAGGTTGTGTCATGTACATATCCTCGCTTAGGTTTCCATTTAGGAAAGCCGTTTTGACATCCATCTGCCAAATCTCGTAGTCGAAATAGGCAGCAATCGCTAGGAGGATCCGAATAGACGCATAGCGACGGGCGAAAACGTTTCATCATAATCAACACCTTGAATTTGCTTGAAACCTTTCGCCACTAATCGTGCCTTATAGATGTGAACATTTCTATCCATATCTATCTTTTTCTTAAAACCCCATTTACACTCAATAGTTTTTACACCATCAGGTGGATCCACCAAGTTCCAAACTTGATTGTCATGCATGGATTCTATTTCGGACCTCATGGCTCCAAGCCATTTTTCAGAGTCTGGTCCCATCATTGCTTCCGTGTAGCTCTTGGGCTCATCATTGTCCAACAACAATATGTCGCATTGTCCTGTGGTTAGGAGCGTGAACTTTTCAGTTGCGCGACGTGCCCTTGTAGACCTACGTGGGGGCGGTGCCTCCATAACCGGTTGTACAACATCTTGTACATCCTGTTGAGGTTCAATAGGAGTTGAAACATTTTCATGTGTTTCTCGAATTTCTTCAAGCTGCACCTTGCTCCCACTAACACCCTTTGAAAGAAACTCTTTTTCCAAAAAGACACTGTTGTGGTTACAGACCAAACAGAGAGAGTGTGTAGTGGTGGAGAGTTTAGCAAATGAATGGCTTAGGCCTCTTTCCTCATGGCCTATGTCTTATATCTCTACATCCACATGGGGAGTGCCTTTACAATTATACCCTTACACATGAGTCCTCCCCTCAGGGGTACCTATGTCACTATACATGTCCCCTTCTGGGCCTTACACTCCCTTAACAGGCCTGCTAGGCTTAGGTGGGGGCCACCCCTACAACAGGAGCCTCTCATGGTGAAGGGCTTCATGGGCCGAAGCCATGTTGCCGAGCCCTTTGGCCCCCTTCGTCCCTGCGGCCTGTGAGCTTTTTCAACGTTCGAAGCGTAGTATTTGCCTTATTGCGAAGGCGTGACGCCGGGCGGCTTGTCGAAGGCTTCGTCACCCACCGAGTCCTGCCGTGGCGGGGTCGAGTCCGTCGTCCGGAGTGGAGATGTTGGCGGAGTCAAATGCGTCGGCACAGGAGGCGGAGCGGGTCGTAAGCCATGGCGCGCGCGCGCGTCTTTGGCGTCGAGCGCCCTTGACGTCAAACGACTGCCAGCCTACCCCGCGGGGCTTGGTTGGCGCAACGCGAGACTTGAGGGGGGCGCGGTGATGCCATGTGGCGACGTTCCTACTCCCGGCGCGGATCTTGGAGCATCGTGACGGTACGATGCTGCAATGTTGGACTGTCGCTGATTGGACTTCCGCCGACTGGACTTCTGCCGGTTGGACTTTCGCTGGATGGGCTTCCACCGGTTGGATATATATATATATATATATATATATATATATATATATATATATATATATATATAGCGGGTTGGTCTAATCTTGTACCTGCATTGTGCGCACGGATAGGTGCTGCTCCCCTAAAATGGGCCTCTTCAGTGCATCCACATTTCATGGCGGCACCACGCGGCTCGGGGGATGTTGATGTACGGATGGAGGCCTATTTTTCTCGGGAGCTTGGTTAGCGTCTGTTGACGGAAACTGCCTGCACTTGCTGTGCTCGCTTTGTATTTCTGCATACAACAGCAAGGTTTGCCCTGTTCTCTTAGAAAGGCTCACCTTCAGTCGGGGCTTGTGATCAAGCCCGGCTTCCGAGAAAATCTTGGTGGACTGAAGGTGGTCTGTTTGTGAGAACAAGCCAAAACTTGGCGTGACATGACCTGCGCCAGTGCGGTGTGTGGGGAATGCCGTCGGATGTGCCGTCCCGCCGAGGCGGTGCCTACAAGACGAGCGGTGGGGTGGTGTTCCGACACCACTGTTCTCCTGCCTTGGAGGATAGTAGCCGCGGAGGGCAGGCGTTTGCGGGGTGGTCCGGGGATGCTGGGTGGTGGCAGCAGAGGCTGGCGCTCAGTCAAAGTAGACGCGCGAGCGCTTCGTCCCCTATCCTTTGAAGCGGTGGCAGCGGAGCTGGCACCTAGTAGAAGTAGACGCGCGAGCGCTCCATATCCTACCCTTCGAAGCGGTGGCAGCGGAGCTGGCGCCTAGTCGAAGTAGACGCGCGAGCGCTCTGTCCCCTACCCTTCGAAGCGGTGGCAGCGGAGCTGGCGCCTAGTCGAAGTAGATGCGCGAGCGCTCCGTCCCCTACCCTTCGAAGCGGTACTCTGGTAGTGCGCCTTAATGGCTCCGGGAATCGCGCTGACCCCTGGGCTGACACAGGTGGGCTGCTACATCCGTACGCACTTGTCCATTCGGGATGAACACGCGGCGGGCCATGATTGGTGTGTCAACGGGCCGTCCGCGGTCAAGCCTCGTCCTGAGAGGGGCGGGGCATGTGGCGTGGCGCTGTAGGCGTGCCGCCAGCTGGCTGCCCCCCTTCCAACGCGCGCCACTAGCTGCTAGCGGTTGCGCTGCTTGCCGATCCTCGGTTGCGCATGCCGCGCGGACTTGTGGTTGTCTGTCAGACCCGGATTTTTCAATCCGAATCTTACTGTGTTTCACTGCACTATTCCCTGGATCAGTAGCTAGTGCACACAGTTTCATTGCTGAATCATTTCATACATCGCATAATCATCCATTATATTACATAAATTGAAATACACCACGTCGGGTGATAGAGTTTACAAAAGGGCCGATCAGGCCAAATATCCTTATTACAAGTACGCAGAGCGGAAATACAGCAAAAGCAAACCCAAATCCACAGGCAAGCGACTGGAAGGTACTGTGTGCATTATATGTCACCAGCTAACTAGTAACATACGTGCACACAACGCCGGATGTCCACTTGTCCATGTCTAATCAACGAAGCCTACGCCTTAGTTTCCTTCGTCATTCTTCTCCTCCGTAGCGGGAGCTTCCTCGTAAGCGTAGTGGTCTTGCGTTCCTGTTTCTGGATTTTTGTCGCAAAAGCGAGCGTGAGCACTCCGACCCCGTGCTCCGCGAGCCAACACACAGAATGCAATATTTAACATGTATGGCTAATCAAAGGAAGGTTGGGGGCTCATTTTATTTTTGCGTAGAGTGCTTTTGAATACAAAAAAATCCTTAAGACCTAGCAATTTGAACACCAGTATATGTTATGATTGAATGCAACATTAATAGTGATTCAGATTCCATCCACCGTTACATGGCATCTGCACCATATAGCCATTCTTCAGCGTTATAGCCGCTTAACTTACCACTGGGACGACACCCAGGACAATTCCAAACCAGGGCAGTCCATCGCCCTTCCACTTTTCCATTCCCACCCACAAAACATTTTGAAATAGAACTATATCTAGTTAAGTTCCCATGTCTGCCCTTGATCGTGGGCATGGCTATTCGAATAGTTTAGACTCTGCAGAGTTTGTACACTTTCACCACAAGAGACAATCAACTCGTTGCCCCACACGATTCCTTAGACGTGTGGTTGAGCAGACTATCACAGTGACTTTTCAAAGTACCTCGCCCCTTCCATCATTTCACCCTATGGGTCGTTCCCACTTGCGGTGGGTCCCATACGTTGTGCGGGATGTCCTCCTTCTGAATGTCTAGCAGCTGGCTCCTCACCCCTGCTAACCCGCCACAGCAGAACTTCACCCTACCCGGGTGTCCCATTCAAGCCGTCACACGGACTGCCGCTTGCACTATCCCACACCTCCTCCTGGAAGGATGACTTTCAGGGTTCGGTAATTCTACTAAGCCAAGTTGTACTTTACAGACTTGTGGTTGTACTGTTTTACACGGGTTGACATGACAAGATTCAGTCCTTAGTGATATCTGGACGGTTCTACCACAAACCACACTCTCGTGCACACCTGCACCACACCCCCGAACCATCCGCCCAGATATTTAAGCATGTTGGGGTTTTTGGAAGCATAAAATAATCATATCCAACATTTATCAGTCATTACCACCATGACTGTCCCAACCAAATCTTTCTCATAATTAAAGTGATGTTTGGGCGTTCTCGCGCCCATGATTACCTAAACAATGCTAAGCACGGCATATATAAATTACGGACTTACTTTTGAAAAGTTACCATTATAGTTTTTGCTAGGGCGACAAGGTTCACATATTCAACTATTCTAAAGGTGGTGTAATACCAGTCAAGCAAGCAATGGACATGTAACTAAAATCATAAATTAACATGTATTTGTATATAAAATAACAGCATGCACTTTGATAATTTAAACCCAAGTAGTTTGCGGAAAATGTAGGTTCAACATGATCCAAGTATTGACTCGCCTTGGTCACAATGGTCGGGATCCGGATTCTCTGGTGCTTCTAGAGTTGTTGCCTCGATCTCCTCTTCTTGTGCCTCGTAAGCTATTTTAGCGTGCGCCAAAATTTGTATAAAAAGAAAAAGCAGCAAATCAAACCAAATAACACCAAAAATTCAAATGAACTCTAAAAATTATGATTTTAGTTCCATTGGACAGATCTTGAATTTATATGAATTTAGAAATTTGTCTCACTCAATTTGGAGTTAAAATGAGAAAGTTATGATTATTTGAAGTTCTCAGTTCAGTAAATTCCAAAAATTTCTGACAGTGGGACCCACATGTCATTTTCTTAATTTTTATCTTTTTCTTTAATATTCCTCCTCTGTCTCTATGGCCAGTGGGGCCCATATGTCAGCGTGTCCGGTCACTGACATGTGGGGACCCAGCTACTGTTCAGTGGGGTCCACCTGTCAGTAGGAAAAATGAAAAGAAATGCTCGACCGCAGGCGCGGAGCCGGGGCTCGAACGCGCGCCGCGGGAGCGGGGGAGGGACAGAGCGAGCGGAGGTAACCAAGTGGGCGGGGAGGCTTTGCCTACCCCATAAGGGTGGCTTACCCTTTTGAGGTAGCTCGCGGAGGCGGCCGGGCAGAGGAGTCGGGGGCGACGGTGGCCGGCGGCGAGCGGTGGTCGGGAGGCTCGGGAGCTTCGTGATATGTAAACTCCGCGTGAAGGTGAGTCTTCTGGTGTAGGCGGCCGGGGGCGACGGTGGCCGGAGAGGGCGGGTGGCGTGCGACGGCGGCGGTTCGGGGAGGCGGTCGACGCCGGCGGTGCTCAGGCGACGGGAGTCCCGGGGAAGGAGGGGGTTGGCTTCACCGCGCTCTCGTGAAGCTCTGGGAGCTTAGGATTGCCCGGAGGTGGCCGGGAGCGGCGGCGGCTTGGTCGCCGGAGCTGGGGAAGAAGGAGGGAGCCGGCGGCGATTCGGGGCGCTACGGCTAACTTCGGCCAGGGAAGGGAGGAGGGAGGTTTTGCGGCGCCAAAGCAGCTCATGGGAGGGGCTTTTTATAGCCAGAAAGAGGGGCGCGTGGCGAGGCGACGGTGGCCTCCGCCCTGCTCACGCCGACGAGGGGAGGCGAACCAAATCTTGCCGAGATCTTGCAGGAGAGAGGTGGCGGGAGAGGTGAGTCCCCCCTCCTGTGACTGTCCTTTTTAATTTACCCGCGAGGTGAGAGAGGGAGCGGGGATTTGCTGCGCAGAGGGAGTAAGCGTGAGGGAGGGAGCGGCAACGGGCGCGTGGAGAAGAAGAGGGAGGAGGAAGAAGAGAGCGCGGGCGGGACCACCGGCCAGAGAGAGAGTGGCGCGGGTCGCGGGCCCGCGAAGCAGAGGGGGAGGCGCGGGTGGAGGCAGGTCCACCGGCCAGCGGGAGACGACGCACGCGAGGGAGCGGGTCCACTCGTCAGCGGGAGCGGCGTGCTCGGGAGCGGGGCAGCGGGGCGCTGGGCCGCGCGCGTGCTGGCCGCGTGCGAAGAGAGGGACTGGGCCGGGGTGATGGCCGGCCCGGTTATGACTTTTTCTTTAAATTTCCTTTTTCTTTTTATTTTATTTTGCTTTTGCATTTGAAATTGTATGTATATACATTTACACATATTTTCTGGGGTATGCACATGTATACATATTCTCTGATTTTTGTGTATTAACATATCTGTTTATTTATTTACTCTTTCACCTAATATATATATTGTTTATATGTGTTTGCACATATGTGTAAATGCTAGCCTCCTAAAATTTGCTTGCCAACATTTTTAGGGATATTATTTTATGTGTGGATTTCTTCCCTCTTTTTTTTACTTTTGAATTTCCTTTTTATTTACAAAAATCCAATAAACTCCAAATTTAATATTTATATTTTTCAGGCTGTTACATTGTCCCTTCGGACAGGTGTGGCCAGGGTTGGGGGGCCGGTGACCCCGTTTGGGCTATCGTGGTTTAGGGTCCGAAGAGGCGCACCGGCGCGCGCCGAATGCTATGTCGGGTCGCGCGACCTGCGTTTATTCCTTGCGCTGACCGACACGCGGTGAGCGGTTGTCGCTCACCGTTTGCGCTTACTCACGGTGGGAGACGGGGGGCCTTTAAGAACCCCACGTGGCGTTGTGCCCACGCCTCCTCGCGCTTTCTGGTTGTTCACGTTGCTTTCCGCATTCGCTCGCCCTGTTCCTGCGCTCCTTTTCTGCCGCTGAGTTCCCCGTGGATGCTGATGGCGACTTGCGACGAGGGTACTCAGGTGGATGGCCACGCCATCCACGGGCGGTCCTCGCCGCTCGAGGTGAAATACACGCTGGGGGAGCGCGATCCACCGGTGGCAGACAAGTGGTGGGCGGCGAAGAAGAGTCAGTGTCCGTACTCCGGCGAGTTGGGCCGCACGCTCGTGACGGAGGACACTATCAAGTCACTGCTGCGAGATGGGAAGCTATCGGATCGCCACGCGGTGCGGTTGCCCGCCGATGACGAGACGGAACCGCGCCCTGGGAAGTCGAAGGCGATCGTCTTCGTTGCCTACTTCGAAGCCGGACTTCGCATTCCGTCCGCAGCAATTGTCAGGGCGGTGCTGCGGACCTTCATGTTGGAGTTGTCACAATTGACTCCGAACGCAGTGGCTCGCCTCGCCGTGTACAGCTGGGCCCTGCGCTCGGACGGGTGTTGGCCCAGTGCTTCCTTGTTCACGTATCTGCATGAGGTCCGGTGCCAACCGAATGAGCGGAAGGATGGTACATTATCGAAATTTGGCAGCGTCAACTTCGTCTTGCGGGCGTCATGTGGGAAGCTCTTCCCTGCGAACGTGACCCGAGGGAAGTGGGAGGTCAACTTGGCGAGGCGGTGGTTCTACCATCGCGTGACGAGTGGCAGCGGCCTTGAGTGCGCAGGCGGGCCGATTACATTCAAGACCGCCCCCGGCTTAACGCTTGACCAGGAAGATAGGCTGAGGGTGCGGAGACTTGTGGGGGTCGCCGCCCGCTTCAATATGCGCGACCTCGTCGAGGAGTACATGATGCTCGGTGTGACGCCGCTTTCCCACGGTTGGCACTTCACAACCGGCGAACGTCGGGATGATAACATTCGCCCGTCCGTTTGCTCGCTGCCCGTGCCGACTGGCCTTCGTAAGTCTCGGCCATACCTTCCTCTTCATTCGTACGTATTGCATTTATGTAAATGCGCTGTCTGGGCAGGGACTCGCCTTGAGGACGCGGAGCGCGCCTTGCGCGTGTTCCTCGGGCCATACACCGGCAGAGAGCACGGGCAGCGCGCAGCTGAGACTGCGGAGGCCGGATTAGGGAGGATAAACTGCGTGTGTGAGGCCTTAGGGCTTCCTGTGCCGGATCGCCCCCCTCCGGACCAGCAGCATGAGGATGATGGTGCCGCGAAGACGAAGGCGCCGTCCTGCAAGAGGACCCGGGGCACCGCGACCACGGCCCGTACGGCGGTTGCCGCTGCTCCTGCTGGCGCGGCGAGCCCGGGGTCGGGTTCGGCGAGGTATGCCGATTTAGATTTAGAGGGTGCGGGCACTGAGGGCAAAGGCGCCGGCAGCGGAGGGCGCGCCGCGGAGGCCTCGTTGCCCGCGACCGTCACCGAGGCGGTGGTGCCGGCTGGCGACACCGGTGCGGAGTCCTCGTCTCCGACCATGGCTGTGGCGGGGCAGCCCTCCGCGGGAGCGTGTGGAGCGCAGCCTTTGCTAACCGCGGCGGCCGAGCCTGAAGTGTCGCTCGCGGAGGTGGGGTAACCCCCGCGGAGGTCATGGGTGTGAAGTCCCCGACCTCTGCGTCGTAGCTTTGGAGACCCCTTCGGCGGGTGATGCAGCCCGAGGGGCCCCTTCTGTGGCGGGTACCGCGGTGGTACCTTCCACCCAAGTGAAGCGGGCGTGCCTGCAATCCCCCCTTCCGCGGACTTCGCGAGGGTTCGTTGTGGCGACCGGTGTTGGGAGCCTGTGGGACCCCGCTTCGAGCACCGAGGTCCCTCCACCCCGCGCCCTCCCAGCCCCTCGGGCGACGGTGACCGTGGCGCAGGCTCGGTTGGCGCTAGGTCCTGACTCGGAGGTTCTCAGGCCTTGCGAGACAACGCCGTCCGTTAGGGCCGAAGTAGAAGCGGTCCCGCCCACGGCTAGGGACACATCTCCGCGAAGCCCCCCACCCGCGACCGAAGGTAGGTTATGATGGTACTCCTTTGACAGTTTTTTTACACCTCGTGACATGTGCAACTCCTCTTCGCAGCGGTCCTTATCCCGGAGGAGGAACCATTCCTTGAGCGCGGGGCTCCCGGTGCTGGCGACACAGGTGTCGCGCGGCCGAGCCCGGCGGACTTCGTTTCTCCGTCGGATGCTCTGAGGGCATGGCGCGGGATTGCGGAAGACGCGGCCTCCAGCATCGGACAACAAGTGTTGCAGACCTACGGGTCAGGGCGCCTTGGAGATGCATTGGAGGTGTCGGGGTGTGGGTAAGCGTTTGTCTTTTAGACTCCTTGCAGCCGCTGCGCATTTGCTAACTCCTGCGTCGCACAGACACTCGTGCTGGCCCAGGCCCTGCGAAGTGCTCACGTCCGCGAGGGAGCAACGATACGGAGTAGGCTGCGGGCCGCCGAAGAAGAGCTACAGGGAGCTGCGGGAGGGCGGTCCGCCCAGGATGCTCATATACACTGCCTGGAGTTGGAGTGCGCGGAGATGAAGACGCGCACCGATGGGCTCGTTGCCGCGGCGCGAGCATCGGCCTCTGAAGCGGTGCGGCAAGAGGCTGCTGCTGAGCGGGACGGCCTTGTACAACAAATCGCTGCTCTAGAGGGGAAAAACAACGAGCTTGCTGTCTCTCTCGCGGAGCGAGATCGAGCTCTCGCGGAGCGAGATCGAGCCTTGGGCGACGCTTCGGGAGCCGCCTGGGACGCCATGCTGGCCCTGGAAGACACTCTTAAGGGGCTTGTCGCCGAAGTGCCGGCGCGCTCCTTCGGGCCCGAGGACCTGTCGCGGTCACTCCGGTGGATTGGAGAAGCGGCCGGCGTTGCACGTGGCGCCGCGGCGATCTTTGGCAATCACTGCGCCTACGTGGCGTCGTGTCTGACGTGCGCGCTCCTGCGACATCGCGGTTGTGAGCATGTTGCGGCGTTAGCCGATCCCCAACTGGAGATGCCCGCGGGGGGGCGGTGTAATGTCCGGCGCCGTGCGAGCTGTACGCCGCGCCATGAGGTTCTTCCATGAGCGGATATGGGAATACTGCGGCGAGGCCGCAGCCATAGTTGAGCTACGGAACAACTTGTACGGCGAGGGGAACCTTGGCCGGTTTCTGGACGAGGTCCCCCGGCGTGACAAGGATGGCACCGCGGCTCCGGAGGACACCGTGGATCCACAGGTGTGATGGGAGGTTGTCGCGTGTTGGTGTGCATTGTAACCGAAGCCTGGGTTGTCTTTGTTTTTTTTATTGGCAAAAATACGGAGTTTGTTTTCCGCTGTTCTGATTCCTGCCCCCTTGTCCCGAGCAGCTACCCAGCCGGGGCCGGCTGCTGATCTCCGACCTTGCAACCCGACGGCGTCTTCGGCGCTGGCAAAGAGCCGAGGAAGCGTTGGACTTCTGGATGAGTCAGGCGTCTTCGAGTGGAGCCTCAGTACGGACGCATGTTAAGGACGAGCTTGCCGAATAGCAGCCTGGTGCGCCGGAGGTGTTTGTGCGCCTTTGTAAGCGTCCTTGGCGAATGCAAAGAACAGTCTTGACCAGATCTTGCGAAGTGCATCGCCGCTTTCCGGCTACATTGTCCCATGGTAAGCACGGAGGGTTACTACGCGCGCCCGTAAGCAACGAGTTGCGCCCTGCGGGGGCAGTGTGATCGAGATATACACGTAGTTGCGATAACCGCTGCGCTCGATCTCGTACCCTTGAAGTGGCGGCGCGAGCCGGGCGCCTAGTCGGAAGGCAGCGCGGCGCCCGTCTCGTACCCTTGAAGTGGCGGCGGCGAGCTGGCGCCAGTCGGGCAGGCGTGTGGCGCTCCGCCCCTACCTTCAAGTGGTGGCGCGAGGCTGGCGCCTGGTCGGCAAACGCGCGCGGCGCCCGTCCCCTACCCGAAGTGGTGGCGCGAACGACCCTCGGTGCTTCGCTCGCGGGTGTGCTCGCGCGGGAACCAGCCTCTGGTGTTTCTCGCTCGCGGGTGTGCTCGCGCGGGACCTAGCCTCTGACGTCGCCCTGGTACTTCGCGGGCGGCGCATGGGAGTGGGCCCCCGTGGTGCACTTTGCCCGCCGTAGAATTAACCAGGGTAAGCTGTGCTCTGAAGTACGTGGGGCCAATACCCATGCCTTGTTTATACTCCGTAGAGTGCGCGGAGATAACGTCCGCATCTTCTTTATATTCCGGAGAATGCGTGGGATCGGCATCCACGTGCTATTTATACTCCAAAGAGTACGCACTGGGCAACGCCCGTGCGTGCGCGGTGTTCGCGTCTTGTTTATACTTCGTAGAGTGCGCAGGGATAGCGTCCGCGTCTTTTTTATACTCCGGAGAGTGCGTGGGATCGGCATCCACGTCCTATTTATACTCCGAAGAGTACGCACTTGGGCAACGCCCGTGCGTGCGCAGTGCTCGCGTCTTGTTTATACTCCGTAGAGTGCGTAGGGATAGCGTCCGCATCTTTTTTATACTCCGGAGAGTGCGTGCGGAGGCGGACCTCGACGCTACATCTTATTTAGAGTCCGTATACTGCGCGCGAAGGCGGGCCTCCGCGCGTTGTGGGCGGTGAAGTTGCGTGCGGAGGCGAACCTCGACGCTACGTCTTATTTATACTCCGTAGAGTGCGTGCGGAGGCGAACCTCGACGCTACGTCTTATTTATACTCCGTAGAGTGCGTGCGGAGGTGTCCCCCCGCTCGTCTTGGTTTATACTCATGCCCGTATCTTTGACAGAGAGTGCGCGCGCGAACGCATGTCTTCGTTTATACTCATGCCCGTATCTTCGACGGAGAGTGCGCGTGCGAACGCGTGTCTTCGTTTATACTCATGCCCGTATCTTTGACAGAAAGTGCGCGCGCGAACGCGTGTCTTTGTTTATACTCATGCCCGTATCTTTGACGGAGAGTGCGCGCGCGAACGCGTGTCTTTGTTTATATTCATGCCCGTATCTTTGACGGAGAGTGCGCGCGTGAACGCGTGTCTTCGTTTATACTCATGCCCATATCTTTGACAAAGAGTGCGCGCACGAACGCGTGTCTTCGTTTATACTCATGCCCGTATCTTTGACGAAGAGTGCGCGCGCGAACGCGTGTCTTCGTTTCAAAGAACAGAAATTTGTGCAAACGGTGAACTTTATTAAACTCCCGTTTGCGCGGGTGAGCAATTACAAAAGAAGGGAGGGGGGATACCGACCACTAACCACTATGAGGGCGGGACAACCGCTGACGAGCCGCTGCTGCCGGGGCAACCTTGTGCGCGAGGAACGCGGGACGCTCTCGGGGGGTGCCCGAGGGCTCCGCGTCTGCCCTCCTGGCTTAGGTGCCTTGGCGAGCCGCGTGGCATGGACCTCTGGCGCCAAGCTCTATGCGCCGAGCCATGTCCTGGTCGCCATGGACGATGATGATAGCCCGCGGCCCGGGAAGCTTCATGGACAGGAAGCCGTGATGCGGGACTGCCTCGAGGGTGTTTAGGAGCGGCCGCCCTATTATGGCATTGTAGGGGTATGCAATGTTGACCACGTTGAAGATGGTGTCCTTGCTCCTGACGTTGTCGTTTTGGCCGAAGGAGACTTGGAGGCATATCTGGCCCAAGGCGCGCAAAGGCTGCCCTCCAAATCCGCGGGATGCCTAAAGGGCCTAATCGGCTCCGAGGGATCCCCATTTGGTCGAAGGCTGCAGCGAACAGGATGTTCGCGGAGCTTCCTCCATCGACCAGGACGCGCCTGACTTCGCACCCGGCTACGAGGACCCGGACGACCAAAGGGTCTTGGTGGGGGAACTCCACGCCCTCGGCGTCGGCGGGCGTGAATGTGACTTCCTGTTGCGTCCATTCTGGCGGCGCCTGCGCCGGGTATGCCGCGACGTGATGCAGCCTCCGTGCGTAAGCCTTCCATTGCCTTGCCGAAGTGAACTCCAGCGAGGAGCCTCCGGAAATGACTTTGATGATCCTACACTGGGCTACTTCCGGGGCTTGTAACTGTAGGAGGCCTTCCCGAGGTTGCTGCACATGCGCCTGGATTCGCAGGAGGCCTTCCTAGGGCTGTATTCCTTGGTCCTGGGGGTGTTGGACGTGGGCCACAACGGGCGCGCGTGTATCCGGGTTTTTGTCCCTAGCGACGCTCTGCTGTAGCGCTGCGATGGTGGTGCAAGCACGCGTGTCGTGGTTGCCCCGGCCATGGATTTCGCACCACTGCCCGTGGTGCTGGTCGCCGTACTCTTCGCGGGTCCGGTTGTCTCGACCCCAGCCACGTCCCCGTCCTCGGCCTCGGTGCCCTCTGCCTCCGCGACCTGCGGAGGCGTTGTCTTCGGAGCCGCCCTCGATGTCGAAAACGTAACGAGGTTTCCTGGACTTGCGTTGGTCGCGCTTGGACCTGTCGCCTGGCTGGGCATTGTGTTGGGGGTCCTTGCGTTCGGAGGCGCCCTTCGGCTGCTCTTGCTTGCGCTTACCTTTCGAAGAGCCCTGTTTCGGCGAGCCTTCGCTCTTGACCGAGCCTTCTGCCTTGTTGGAGTCGGAGTCATCACCGTGTCGCCTCCGCGCGTCCTCCTCCGCTCTGGCGTATTCTTCCATCTTGTCGAAGAGTTTCCCGACCGTCTTAATGGGCTTACACGCATTGTACTCGGCCATTGGCCCCGGTCGGAGGCCTTGTATTGCTGCGTTGATGACGGTTGTTTCGTTGACGTCCTTGACTTGGCAGCACACTTTCGCGAAGCGCTTGAAGTAGTCCCGGAGCCTTTCCTCGGGTTTTTGCTTGACTGCGAAGAGCTGGTCCGCATCGACACGCTCGATGTAGTTGCCCTGAAAGTTGTTGTAGAGTCGGTCGCGGACCTGTTCCGACGCGTAGATGGACTGTGGTTCAATGGTGAAGAACCAGGACAGCGCCACCCCTTGTAATGCGAGGGGGAGCCCTTTTGCCTTCGTGGTGTTGTCTCCGCCAGCGGCTTCGATAGCGGTCTCATACACGCGCACGAACTCTCGCGGGTCGGAGTCGCCTTTGTAGGCCTCGATGACGCTCGGGAACTTGAAATCTTCAGGCCATGGCGCCTACTGTAGGCCCGCAGAAAGCGGGGACTCCGGGTCTATGCGCTATAGTGGGACGCGGCTGGACGTAGGGGCGTCGCGGCTATCCGCCCTCTCCGGGGCGGGTTCGGATGCCACCGCCGGAGGGGCGTGTTGGCTCCGAGCCTCTTGCATGTCCCGGACAGCTCCGCGGAGGTCTGTTAGCTCCCGCTGAAACGCGCTGAGGGCCGCCAGTAGGGCAGTCTCCATCGCGGGCGTGGTCGGGGCCATCGGTGCGCTTGGCGGTGCTACCGGCATGGTGGTGACCACGGCCTGCGCGCCCAGGCTGCGCGCCGTGTTGTCCTGGAGGGCCCTAGAGCCGGTGACGAGGTTCGCGTCGCTGCTGGGGTCATTCACCGCTTCTGCGCCGGGTGGAAAAATGGGTGCGCCTGCGTTGCCACCACCGGGGTTGGCCGTCGGGGCAGTGCTGGTGGGGTCGGTCGTCGTGTCGGTGGCGGGGTTGGTCGTCGCGTCGATGGCGGGGTTGGTCGTCACGTCGATGGCGGGGTTGGTCGTCGCGTCGCTGGCGGGGTCCTCGGTCGCACCTGCACCACTGCTCGTACCTGTGGCTGCTAAAGCCGAAGACCTTGTGCTGACGCGAGACTTCGCCGCTTCCGCCTTCTTCTTCTTCGCCGCCGACGGTGAAGCTTTCTTTGGTGCCATCCTCCTTCAGACTTGAGGCTTGCTCTTGTCCTCCCCACGGACGGCGCCAACTGTTGTGGTTACAGGCCAAACAGAGAGAGAGTGTGTAGTGGTGGAGAGTTTAGCAAATGAATGGCTTAGGCCTCTTTCCTCATGGCCTATGTCTTATATCTCTACATCCACATGGGGAGTGCCTTTACAATTATACCCTTACACATGAGTCCTCCCCTCAGGGGTACCTATGTCACTATACATGTCCCCTTCTGGGCCTTACACTCCCTTAACAGGCCTGCTAGGCTTAGGTGGGGGCCACCCCTACAACAGGAGCCTCTCATGGTGAAGGGCTTCATGGGCCGAAGCCATGTTGCCGAGCCCTTTGGCCCCCTTCGTCCCTGCGGCCTGTGAGCTTTTTCAACGTTCGAAGCGCAGTCTCAAATGATTCAAAATCAAATGAGTTGAGTAGACCATCTTTATGGAGCTTCTCTATGTGTTTCTCATTTATATGACCTAAGCGACAATGCCAAATAAAAACGGGATTTAAATCATTAGGCCGCAGCCTCTTTGCATTAATATTATAGACAGGCTTATCCTCAAGATCAAGAACATATAACACATTCATCAATGGACAATGTGCATAGAGTATATCATTCAAATAAATAGAACAACGTCTGTTCTTTATTACGAACTCATAACCACTATCTTCCTCCAAACATGAAGAAGAGATGATGTTCTTACTCAATGCTGGAATGTTATAACAATTATTTAATTACAAAACTAATCCTGAAGGTAATGACAAGTGATAAGTGCCAATAGCCAGTACAGCAACCTTTGCTCCATTGCTGACACACACGTCTAACTCGCCTCTCGCGAAACTTCTAGTCTTTCTTAGACCCTGCAACGATTTGCAAGTATGACTCATCGATCCCGTATCAAATACCCAAGATTCACCAGAAGAAATTGCAAGATTAATTTCTATAACATTTATACCTGAAGCAGAAGTCTCGCTTCCCTTTTTCTTTTTTATATCCTCCAAGCATTTATTACAATTCCTAGACCAATGCCCCTTGACATAGCAGTGGTAGCATTCATCATCAGGAGAAGGGCCAGATTTGACCTTCCCATTTGGCTTTGGCTTAGAGCTAGGGTGCTCATTAGGAACCTTTCCTTTGCCTTTGCCTTTGGGCGTCCAATGCTTCCTCTTTTTATTCTCCTTCTGAACCATCATCACATGATTGGTGTTTTTCTTTATGCTTTCCTCTGCTGTCTTAAGCATCCCATGCAATTCAGACAATGATTTCTCCATGCTATTCATATGAAAATTCATAATGAACTGCTCATAGCTCGGAGGGAGAGATTGGAGAACAACGTCCATAGCCAGATCAGGATTAAGGGGAGAACCAAGCTTCTCCAAGCTCTCAATGTAACCAATCATCTTGATCACATGAGGATTGACTGGACTACCTTCCGCCAGCTTGCACGCAAACAAGGACTTTGAAATGTTAAACCTCTTGGTCCTAGCTTGGTTCTCAAACATGTCACGCAGTCCTTCAATCATAGTGTAAGCATCTGCATTCCCATAATGCTTCTGAAGCTCAGAGGACATGGTAGCATGCATGAGACAGCTAACATCGAGTGAATCATTGCAGTGCTTCTCATAAGCTTTACGGGTGACAACGTTTGCACCCACAGGGAGTTCATCGGGGTAGGGTTGCTCAAGAATGTATTCCTTTTTTCTTGTCTGAGAACAATTCTCATGTTGTGGTACCAATCAATAAAATTCGTTCCATTAAGTTTTTTCTTTCTCAAGAACAGATCGCAAGTTAAAACCAGAATTGTTACTAGAAGCAGCCATGATCTACAACAAAAAATAAACAAGCAAAGTTCAGCACTATGTTCATGTTTGATCTTCCATTAAACAATTTAACAAAAGACACTCCCACTATATGTTTTGTAATCGTCTTCCCTCTAACGACATATAGTGGTCAAGATCCATGTTCATCTAAGTTCTAGTGAGCTTTGGCATCACCGCTAGAAACCTAGTGACGTAGGTATGTAGCGCTTGCTAATCACATCTTATGTGACTCTTGTTTGTTGGGTGGCATCCAATACCCCGGCTCTCAACACCATGCCCCAAGGCCCAAATCCAATTTGATAGTCTTGTCAAGTAAACCAACACTATGCATGTGGATGTCCGACATCCACCCTATTAGATCAAGATAGTTGATGGTACTCTGTTTTGGCAGACCTACCAAACAATGATCGTAATTCTTATAGGCTCAGCAATTGAAAGGGCATCAAATAAATTCTTAATTTTTCTGAGGGAAGCTATTCTGTCATGAAAAATACATCCTCTACAGGTATGGCATGAAAGAATAGTATGACAGGAAATAAACATCACATGCATATAATCACATTATACTGTGAATGGTATGGCCTTTTGAATCGTAGTGATTGCCATCACCATGGTTCCACGGTGATGTCCTTCGCCACACTTCCTATCCTCTTTGTCATCATGCTTAAAGCCTCTATGGTAAAGAACTAAACTATTACAACTAATAGCTAGCAAATAAATTACATGAGGAGCGCAAGCATCACAAGTCGACACGCAGGTCGTTATACAATTAAAGAATAGCCTCAACCCAGTTGTGATTAATACGACACACGGGCCACCAAAACACACATGCATCACATATACATCTATGTCATACCATTCACATCATTCCCTGCAAAAACAAGTTAAGACATGAATGTGTTTGTATAACAATCTATGCATGTACGCAACGGCGGTCCCGAAAACCTCACGGAATTGCATAGATCGCATCTATAAAATCGCTATGAAAATCTCATTGGGCCGATCAAATCAACCCAAATCCGAGCCATTCAAAATGTCTCAATTTTCATTAGATCAATCACATTGATCATCGCGATCGGTATACTTGAGGAGACCGCAACACAAGACCTCGATCTGTTGGCTCGATTTACTGACTGTGCGCGCAGTTAGCCCCGATGGTGATTCCAGCCGGTAGGGGCAAGTCACGCGTACATCAAAGAAGGAGCACGAACTAATCTTTTTGGCCACATGATGCTATCAACTCATACCTATTTCAACCCCTTATGACCGATTGATCTAATCAACCCGTGCACCGAAAGATCCATCACATGAACCTAGCATAAGAACAGTAATAGATCGCATCTACTACAAACAACATATCATCTACAAGTGCATGATCCAGAGCACATGCTACGCAGCTTTGCTCTGACACCACTGATGGAGAACGGGTAGGCTACGCTAGCTACAACATTTGATTTTCTACCACATTCAACCAGAAAACATGCGTGTAAGGGAGTCATGGATAGTTACCACTAGATGCGCTGCGCAGCGGAAGAAGAGTTGGAGCAGCCCGGTCCAACGTAGATGTGCGTTGATGAAGAAGAAGCAGTCGATCGTCTCACGAACTGAATGTCTCCTCCTCGCGTCCTAGCAATAGCCTTGCGCTTCTCGCCAATCAGCACAGCAGCAACAGCAGCGGCGCCTCCGCGGAGTCCACACGTTCGGGATGGAACGCCGTGCGCTGGTGTGCTAGCACCGCGCGCCCGGCTAGGGTTTCGGGATACGGCCGAGGGGAGGTGGCAGCCAGGGTTTTCAGCATAGTAGTCTATATTACCTGCGGCCCCGCCTCCACATATTTATAGAGCATGCTAATGGGCTTCCACGTTGTAGGCCCATTAGAACCCTAATCCCATATGGATCAATATTCCTTTTAGCCTATAAAACCAAATTATTTATGATTGCCTCTTGGGCACATCATTAACACAAATCACGATCAATTTACCGAACAACAGGATTATAAAATTCATATATCACAATCAACTAATCTAATTGATATGAATAAAAATTCTATCTAAAGTTATCAAGATCGTCTACAACTTTCTAGTAGATGTTATTTCAATAAATTGCCTATACACTACCTGCAAAAATAGTAACAATACAGCAGACTAAACCGATCTACTAATCATTTTCCACCCTAACGAACACGCACAACCTCTCTCTCCAATCTTGGTATTTAATCTCTAATTAAGTAAATAAAATAGAGAGACAATAACCAGATCATTACCCAATACCCAAGAGACAAAATCGCAGATCTCACACTCTTCAATTTTTTCCCAGCAGCTAATTCTTTCCCTCTCTGTGCTTTTGACTTCCGGCCACTACTACCTTTTCTCCTCTCTTTCTCTCTAGTTTGATTTCCAGCCAACACACTTAAAGCCGAGCCACTTGCTGATGCTCCCCATTTTCCTCTGCCTTGGGTCCAGCACTAAGCACCTACCGACCAACAACTCCCGCCATGAGCAAAGATTTCAGCGTGCGGCCAGTCAATGCTCGGGTCAGAATGCGGCAGATCGGGCAATACAGGAGGAGCGGTCACCCAGCCGAACGCACACGCGACATGTCGCCGTCCCCCACGCTGCAAGACACCCGGCCGGCCGGCCGCACAAGGCAACAGGTGAGTGGAGACGCTGCAGCGGCCGAGTGATGGCTGCGGGCCTGCGGCTGCTGGTGATGCAAGGGAAAATCAAGTCCGCAAGAACATAACGGCTGGCGGTGCACAAAACGATTCTGGCGAAGTGGCTCCACGGGAACAGAAATACAAGCGGCTAGGATTTTCCTCTCCCACACGAGCTCTATTTAACAAGTCAAGAGATAGACTTGCTCTCCAAATACCCCCACGTATGACTCAAACTAGGAAACAGACTCCCTCAAAAATTTCACATCTCATTTTCCCATATCCCCTTCTAGCTTGTTAATTACACACAAGTCTACAAGAAGGTAATTTCAGGATATTACAAGTATACAGTACCTGTATTCTAGAGAGAGGTATTTTTAGTTAGGCTAAGGAAGCAAGGAGTAGCGGTTTGACTGTCATTGGAGAAGCAATCGGACTGGTGTGGTGCGGTGTGACTAGAGGTTAGATAGCGAATTAGCGATAGCTATCTTCTAGAGAGCTGTTGAGATAGGTGGATCGGTGGCGGTCTGTCTAGCATGGGGTTAGCCATGAGCCCGGCTGGTAGTCTAACTGGCCATGCCACAATGGTCAAGCCGGTGTGGGTGCACCAGTGCATAGTGTGTGTGGACTTGAGGTGCTATGAGTTCGCATCATGGCTTGGGATCCATGGGGTGGTTGTGTTGTGTTGCATAGTGAATTTACTAAATAATGTGGGTCATGTTGTAATGAATTATGCCCAAAAACGATTTGCTTGGTTTATTATTGTGCATGTGAATTGGAGTCAACTATGGTCAACTATGGCCAACGGTGAGGAGGACCAAGATTTGGTTAGGGAGACGTAAGCTAAGGTCCAGAATGGTCGTGGATGCCATGTGCGATGGTTGAATTCAAACAAGGTGCAAGATGAACAAAAAACCATGGAGTGCAAAGCTTGAACAAAGACCCTTAAGGTAAAAAGATGCACATGATGCTTTGTGAGTCACACTACACCATGGAGCACATTTACCAATAGTCATTTGTCAGAAAAGTTTGTGTATTAGGGGCACAATAATAGTCAACAAATATTTAGAGATTCGACATCGGCAAATCTGTCAGTAATGCTCATGTAGACCAACTACCTATCTGTCAGTATATGTCGCTTTGATAGCCTACCTGCTGGTAAATCTTCTACAATAGTCAATCAGTCAGTAAAAATTTATAGAGGACTTCCTATCTATCACCGTGGGGGTAGTAGACATGCAAATGCGTGGAGGCCAAATAATAGGCGCAAAGGGGAAAAAGAGCACGTCACAAAAAAAAAAAAAAAGGAAACCAAAGAAGCACATTAGACTACTTCACAAACACAACACCCATCCATCCCAGCCCTGTAAGAGCTCAATTTTGCCTCACAATAAATCATGCATGATTTTCATGAATTTCTAAAATATTTTGGTGCATTTTAAAAAAAAATTTAAAGCCTTGTTGGAGTTTAAGATTTTTAAAATAATTTCCTTAGCCCAAAAATGCGAATTCAAAATTTCTAAAAGTCAATTGGATGCTGAGGATTTTTTCGTAAACATTTCATGTGGAAATACCTGTTGGAATTCAAATTATAGATTGAAACTCACATTGAAAACAGAATTGAAGTTTAAACCCTAAGATTTTTCCTTCTGCCAACCCGACCCATTTCCCCACTACAGCCCAAGCTGAGTGCCCTCTCCTTGTTTCCCCTTCTTCCCTCTATTTAAGCCATGCCTGACTAGATCACTGAGTGCACCTAGTATCCCTCTTCACTTCCCCCAAGCTTTCCCCCTCTCTTCACCTTTGGTTGAAGCAAATCAAGCCGTGGACTTCAACCCCAACCACCGGCTTCCACTGATGAATTTCACTGCATCGGTAAGTTCGTACCACAGCCAATAGGCCATCAAGGTCGACTCTAGTTTTCTCACCCTACCTTCACTTGTTCCCCCACAGTTAGGCCAGACGTCGTCATCACTGCCGTTGGCAGAACTTAGCTGAGCTTGCCGTCCTCACACACCACCCAGTTCCATCTTCTCAACCCCGAGCATGTAAGTACACATGTCATTTCATATTCTAGGAGTAGTAAAGACTACTAGGTTGGCCAATTTGAGCCTTAGTAGGTAGTAGATCTGCCTTGCTATGGTGCCTTTATTCCCAACTCCAACCACTGTGGGCAACCTCGCTCGTAGCGCCTCGCATCAGGTAAGTGGCACAACTAGAATCCCCATAGGGTGTAGATGCTTATGAGCACCCTAGATATCGAGTTTAGCCATCGCCGCAGTGGGCCAAATTACCACTGCCACCATGCATAACCACACCACCGGTAGAGCCCATTTCGGTCTCACCATCATCACCCCTAGCATCGCTTGGAGTATAGACCATGAATCCAGCCTCAATTTAAAAATTTACGTGTGAGTTTCGTGCCTTACCATCATTAGCACTGCACCGCTGGCCAAACCATGATGACCTTTGGTCCTTAAGCCACTTCCTTAGTCATGCGGTTAAACCCTTAACCTAGCACACAAAGGAGTCATTCCTACCTCACCATGTGTCGAGAGCATTGTTTAGTCATGTCATGCCATCCCGCCACTCACCGCCAGCGAGCTCCCGCTCCGATGCACCTCGTCAACCGCTTCCACAGCATGTAGCTACCATGTGAACCCCACAACCCATTTTGCCCATCGACCGAGCACCTCACCGTTGATCATAGTTGACTCTAAGCCATCTGAACATCTAAAATCCAAAAAATCGTTTTCAAACATAAGTTTTCGCAACTTGACCCACGTTAGCACAAACATGTATCATGCAATATGTATGATAATAACCAGGTTGTGGTCACTCACGACCACCTTTAAACTTCTCAAGACTAGCTTTCTCCATGTGGTTGGTCGGACTACACTGGTCTATAGCACACTGGTCTACCGCCAGATTGTGGTTACCTTGAAACTCATCAAAACCAACTTCCTACTTATGGCTGGTCGACCACTGATCAAATCACATTGGTCTACACATATTGGTCCACCGTAGACCAGATTGGCCCACTATCCACCGCAAACGACACTGCTCTACACTCACATTGGTCTACAATGACCACACTAAGACCAGTGCAACCGCAACATGTGTCTGACAGCACCCCACATGCCGGTTAGGCCACACCTGACATGAAGTTCAATCCATTTTCTAAGGATGTGTTTGGTTGGAGCAATAGGGTGTGATGGGATAGGATGGTTCCTTTGACCAAGCCTATCTCTGTGTTTGGTTGGAGGGATGGAATGGTCCAAAGTGGGATGAGCCTGTGCAAATTTAGAGAATATTCTTCTTAGATGCTGGACCATGTGGTTTCACTTTTTTTGTGGAACTATCTCATCCCATCCCTATCCCCATCCCATCCTATCCCACCTCATCCCTCCAACCAAACGCATCCTAAAAGAACACATCGTCGGTTTGACTGCCATACAACAGCCAGTTGGACCATTCATATCCAGTGATCTGACCAACCATACAAATCGGTGAGACTAGCACCGGCAGACAATAGATTCAAAATAGCGAACTCCTAAAATTAAACTCAAACTCTGACAACACATATAAAACAAAGTCACTTACTCATCATAAATCATAAGATAATTTTCACGTGGTATAACAATAAGCATAATAATGACGCGTGAAATATACATGAAATGAGCACCAACACATGCAATCGAAGCGTTTCACGTGGTTTGACCACCCTTATTTTTCTTCGTGAAGTGGACGTGTTAGGTCAAAAGCTGACAGTACTGCCCCATCAGGATGGAAGCAATAGATCTGCGTCATGTCTAGACATGTTGGGCCAACGGGGCCAGTTGGAAACAAGAAGGTATTCAAAGAAGTTGACCAAAACTGACAAGCCGCGACCAACATTCATTGATCATAGGGAGGAAGAGAGAAGTGCTTCAGATATCCTGCTTGGACCCATACTGTCGTTTTCTCGGAAGTTACCTGGGCAAACAAATTGTGCCATCCCTTCAAAGCGGTCAGCTAAAAGCGTGTGCCCAACCCAATCTAAAAGTGTGTGCCCAACCCTCCAAATTAACTACAGACGAATTTAGAAATTTTTTTACGAATAATCCATTTTTTATTCAAAATTACAGAAATATACCCATAAAATTTTTTTTTTACAAAAATAGGCTCCAGTCGCCCCATGGAGGCGACTGAAGCCTTTCGCCGAACCGAGAGGCGACAACATTTCTGTCGCCCTACCGTCAGGCAACTGGAAGTAGTCGCTTAACCGAGAGGCGACTGCACGCAGCCCCCCGTATTGTTTATAAGTTTTGTCAATTTTGTAGTTGTAAACTGGAAAAAATCTAGTGCAGTTGTAATAAAAGTTTATGTTCATTGTAAGTTGTTGATGCATAAAAAATTATGGTAAATTTTATTTTGGAACTATTAACTGTGGAATGATCGATACATACAGTGGTAAGTGATATTTTGATGTTACTGAGAATTCGTGTACGGAGAGAACCGGTATGTTACTATTGTTAAATGAGTTGCGAATGTGAATCCACTACAAGGAATCAGGTGTTTCGCAACGACGCGAAAACGTTGCAATAGGCCCAGTTTGGTTGCAATAGGTACCAATGCCAACCAAATCACTTTCGTTGCCAAGCGTTGTTAGTGCTAGCGTGCGCTAAAGTTTGCGCATCGGTTTTGTGTTTCGTTGCAATAGATATGCTTATTGCCACGAAGTGGAGCATGGCGATACATAGGAGATGCAACGAAGTTATTTGTGGCAACAGAGGCTTTTGCCACGACTGTCATGGTGGCGATAACCTCTAGTGCCACGAACCTATTGCATTGCGATTGCAAATATTGCCACGAGTGACGCCGTGGCAATAGTGTTTGGCGCCACGAACATGCTCCGTTGCAATAAACGTTATTGCCACGACAAAACTGTCGTTGCAATAGAACCTTTTGCCACGTGCATCATTTTGTTGCAAGTGTTTTTCGCGCCACGTGACACATTTCGTTGCAATGGAAATTATTACCACGATTATAATTTGGATGCAATAGGTTTTATTGCAACAAGAAATGTTTGGTGGCTAGAGATGTTAACGCAACGAAATGAGTTAGGTTGTAAATAAGACTTATACCATCGATGAATGTACATGGCAATAAGAGCTGCATCACAACGAAGGAGCAACGTGGCAATAAGCAATGTATCGCAACGAAATAATAATTCAGGGCAGCATATTGCATTTTATATATATTCAATGAACCGCTGTTGCAATACAGTAGTAGCGACATATAAAATGCAGCATGACATATGAAATCAAAACATCTTTAGTTTCATCCACCATATTATGAAACTAAAAGGAGTATCATGTCAAGTGAAGCAAATAATACAAGATTATAATGTCAATCTCCAAAATGAGACTAAAAAGATCCTAAATAATCTTGCGATAAGAAAAGAAATCTCCAAGGTCGATCTTTGTTCATATGCGAGTTGCTCTGAGAATTCTTGAACCTTAGCGCCCCGCTCAATTACTTTCCTGTGCAACACAAGCACAAAATTGGCACATTAATAAAATAGGCAAACTCATCCATGCAAGAAACCTATACAACTTGGGCTACAACATGGTTCTAAGAGAAAATACAAAAATTTGGTTAGCGACAATGATGGTGCCCAGGTAACTTAACAGTTCCAAGTTTTTTTGATAATAGGGTCTGAATTTAGATGGCTCTTTAAACTGCAAGAATTCTGGGCTTAGAAGAATGCCTAGTAAACATGCAATCTTCCATTTACTGTTTCTCAGAAAAAAACATGATGTATCTATTAGTAAGTTGGTTTAGTTACCTATTGAATATTGTTTATCAAAATGGATCATCACACTGCACAGACACATGGTTTATCTATTAATAAGCTGATTTAGTTAGCTGGTAAGTGATTATAGGTTTTACTAGTAACTGTAAGTGTTTACTGAGAAATTTGGGCTTACTAAACTGGTTTATCAAAATGGATCATCACACTACGGACACATGTTGTCTCGGGTAACATATTTGTTATTTCCATTTGTAAAGATTCATAAATTCATGAGAAGGGAAAAATAATATGTTCTTCTACATCGGTTGTTACCACAGCATTCTACATTTTCATTAAGACAATTGCAGTATATTTGCATGTACCGACGATTAAGGATGAAGTACAAGAAACAAGATTGTACAGGGTTTTCATTACCGGATTTTTAGCTTAGTATCTACTGAAACAAGAATCAATATCTGCAGGAATTGATCAATTGATCATAAACAATGATTATCAAGTCCTATGCAACCATACGATTTTTACATGATTTTATGGAGCCTTAAAACATTGGGGAAGCTGAGAAAATATAGGATTGCACAATCTGAAAATTACTTGGCAAAAATCTGTACTGACATTTGCATTTCTTACCTTGTTCTTTTTACGCACGGGTTTTAGCAGTATTCTGCAGCTGTTGTAATGAAATAATAGTTGGTGCCGTATTGGCATTGTTGTTATTGAATAGACTTTTGTTAACAGTAGAAGCTCTATTGGTGCGAGGAGGTGGTCTAGCTTCTTTTTGTGTGGTCAGAACACTTTCCGACTGAGTCTGAAAATATTTAGATGTCGGATCAATATTACGTTACATTAATGCAAGGTAGAAATCCAGGATGGTTGGATCCATTGTTCAATTAACTTACCTGTTGTAATATATCTTCTCCATGTACTGGCATTTGGACATTGTTCTTATCACTTATCCTCGCTGCAACCTCTGTTGTACCTAAGGTTTGAACTGGTTCACTGCAGTTGGTAGACTGCTAAAAGCAAAAGATAAATGGAATGTCACTTAGATGTTCTATGCACGAATAGAAGTATAAAATGCTGTCCAAAAGGAGAACATGAGCAGCAACCACAATTGTGGAGGGCAAGGAGAAAGAGAAACATATACATTCTAAACTTGTAAAGTTCAATAGCTGAAAATGTACAACCCGACACAAGGTATACTAGTTAATAGTTATTACTGATATGTATTCCTAAGTGGAACAAAGCAAATCCTAGTATACTAGATATTACTTCATTCTTGGTCAAGTAGATAAAATTGCATTGCATTTAGTTCTAAGGAAAAAAGACCAGGGCATATGTCTACTCTGGCCTGTGCTATAGTAATAAAGGTACTAATCTGAAATCAATATATTGTCTACATTGGAGAACATCACCTATGCTATAGTAACAGATGTACTAATCTGAAATCAATATATTGTCTACATTGGAGAGTGAACATCATGCAATCTACTCTGTCAATGTCCTTCAATTTTGTACAGAAACTAACAAAGTGTGAAATTAATAGGAAGCCAAATCATAGCACAGTGCAAAACAAATAAATTCACACTAGCTTGACACAGTATAAGGCTGGTGCTTGGATCAGGCTATATAGCATAACACCGTGTAAGCAATTTTTAGTGATTCGAAACAGATTTTCTTGAACCATGTCTAGTAGGTTAACACATTACTACTAGTTGTTGTGTTGCATAGGAAGATAACATTAGAAGATCAACACAATCAGTGCATGCATAGTTCGATCAGAATGAGGTACTTTGGAAAGAGCAGCTGAAACCGTGCTTACAGTATCCTAGAATGCAAAGAATGAGAAATCTAAACTATTAACTGGATTTAGAGAACAAACAACTGCAAGAGCAAGTTAAGTTGACACGTATGACAGCTAAATAACATCTTTCTCCTCATTGGAAGCATGTCGTCTTGTTGAGGCAAGTGCAACTATCCTATCTATTTACAAGTTACATCATTTCTCTATTTTACAGTATCCTTTTGTTACATTACAGTTTATTTTGATTTAAGCTGACAGTTTATTCAGCCATCCAAAATCTATATCTACCAAAAGATGAGCTCTATGGTGAGAAATGACATTGGAGCAGTGGCGGAGCCACCGCCCGACCAGCCCGAGCTCCTAAAAGCTTCTGGCTCCGCTACTACATTGGAGGAAGTTCAAACTAAGCAATATGGCTTAATGAACAATGCAAAATCCACAACCATAATGAAAAGAATCATGTAAATTAGCTTTGTGCATCTGGAGATTATCTCACATACGGTGTACAAATCCATGAAGATTTAAAAAATATTCATTATTTTTTACCTGATGTAATGCTGCTTGTATCTGTTGCGCTACCATAGACTGGAACTCTTGCCTCATTTCTTGCATCTGTCTCATGCTTTCTTCCTTGTCCCTTTCCCTTTCAGCTTTTTCATTTGCAAGCTTTTCATTTACAATCTCAAGCTGTTCTTCAAGCACATCATTTTTGTGTTGGGTTGCAGCAGCAGCACGTGCTTGTTCTTCGAGTTTGTCATTCAACAGTTGGCTGCGAGTTGGATATTTTGCTAAGTATCCATGGCCATGAACTTTGGATGATTTGCTTCGCGTGGTTTCCTTGTACGTTGACTGGAAAATAATGCTTTCCTCTTCGGATGTAATCACGGCTCTTTCTGATGATGTTTGTCTCTCAGTAATTTTGGAAGCTGCATTATACTAATTGTGATGCATGAATAGATTAGATTTATTAACAAGGGCAAATGAATCACGATACTACTCGCAATGACAAAGTCATGAAGAAAGTTGTACTCACGTATACATCCTTAGAAACGTCGTTTGACCATTTGCCATGCTTCGTGTGAGTAGCCATCCAAAGAGATAAATCACTTGGCTCTTCGCCAGTTTCGCGGTTTCTCTAAGAAGGCAATAATATATGACATGGATATCACATCATATAATGGAAAGTCTAGATTAATGAACCAAATGATTACCTGCTCATAGCTTAACTGGGAGAATGGTTTGGAACCCATCAGATGCATGGTTTTTTGTTATTGACGGTTTGAAGAGTTCTGGCTGCTTTTCTTCTGTAAAAGATGAAGTGTTATTCAACAATAATGTAATATTTAGATCATGTGCGTTTGCTGAAATAATTGAAGTTAGTACCTGAAATTGTTCTTCGAGTTTGTCATTCAACAGTTGGCTGCGAGTTGGATATTTTGCTAAGTATCCATGGCCATGAACTTTGGATGATTTGCTTCGCGTGGTTTCCTTGTACGTTGACTGGAAAATAATGTTTTCCTCTTCGGATGTAATCACGGCTCTTTCTGATGATGTTTGTCTCTCAGTAATTTTGGAAGCTGCATTATACTAATTGACAGTACAGAATAGATTAGATTTATTAACAAGGGCAAATGAATCACGATACTACTCGCAATGACAAAGTCATGAAGAAAGTTGTACTCACGTATACATCCTTAGAAACGTCGTTTGACCATTTGCCATGCTTCGTGTGAGTAGCCATCCAAAGAGATAAATCACTTGGCTCTTCGCCAGTTTCGCGGTTTCTCTAAGAAGGCAATAATATATGACATGGATACCACATCATATAATGGAAAGTCTAGATTAATGAACCAAATGATTACCTGCTCATAGCTTAACTGGGAGAATGGTTTGGAACCCATCAAATGCATGGTTTTTTGTTGTTGACGGTTTGAAGAGTTCTGGCTGCTTTTCTTTAGTAAATGATGAAGTGTTATTCAACAATAATGTAATATTTAGATCATGTGCGTTTGCTGAAATAATTGAAGTTAGTACCTGAAATTGTTCAGTTCCAAAATATAACATCAAGTAGTGCCACTCAACAATGTCTACATCTTCAGGCATATGTTTCATCCTCTCAGCATAACTGGCGTATGCCTTGTAGGTAGAACTGAAAATTGATCGCCATCCTTTGTACCGCTCCTTTGCAACCTCCATATCTTTTCCTTTGGATCCTCAGTGTTGATAAAGTCCCATCTACTCTGTTAAAAATAGAAAAACAAATATGGGTTTCAGGATAAGATAATAGCGAAGTATTGCTGGATGGTAAACTGAAGAAAACTTTGCACATACAAGTGTCAAGTATGAGTCCAGCAGTACTGGTCAAACAGAATTGAACTATACTGGGCAAAAACAAAACTGTACACAGAATTGAACTATACTGGGCAAAAACAAAGCTGCATTGAATCGAGAATGAACGGCGGTTCAATGAGCAGTTCGGTGCCTCTTTGATACTTGAACAAAATTGTACTGAACATTACACTATTAGACATCCGACAATAGAGTGGTTTGATCCCTATGAAGACTCATAGATTGAACTGATCTCGACAATAGAAACCACATCATACACTAACCATCTGAAGCACTACAATTCTAATTACTTCACAAGTAATTAGGTCCTAATTCTCACCTCCAATTATATATAAGTACATACATGATTTATCTCTGAAAACATGTTACAATCTGAACAGAGCAAAGTACAGACAACATTAATCTAAAATATAGACAACATTATTCTCAAAAATTTAGAAGATTTAGGCATTAATGTCCTTTAGTTTTCCCTGTTTTCGAGTAATACAGAGAATTGCCCTTTCTTTTCCCTACTGCTAATATGGTTTTTTATTGAAGACAAAAGACACATATTTAGGCAACAAACTTATGCAACATACCTGTATATCGTCTGCAATAGCCAGTTTGACATTATCCATCACATCTTTCCAACTGTTAACTCCAATTAGTGGAACCCTTTTCCTTGTAAAAATTACTACTTCATCCACAAATGTACGGGAGTTTTCTCCAATCGGACCTCCCATTCTTGTTGAAAATTGGATGGGTAGTTTCTGAGAGCCATTCCTAATTCTCTTTGCGGCAGCCGCTAATCCTTTAAGGGTACCACGCGCACCTTTCTTGCCATCTCCTTACAAAGGGTTAAGAAAAAAATGTGAGCACACATATATTCAGCAATAGAGATTCAAACCCCGAATTAAAAGTGTATACGAAGCATAACAAACCATTTCCCTGTTTTCTTTTCCTCCGAGCATGAGTTGGCCTATCTGTGGGTGGTGTGGCGCTCATATTATGACAGCCGTCTTCATTGCATTGTTGATCTAAATACGACACTGCACACAATATCAACAGGTTCAGCTAGATAATTTTGATTTTTTATAACGTATAGAATGTGAAAACAAAATAAATTACTAATTTCTTGAAGGTGCCCTTTCTGCCTCAAAAATTATGTGTATGTTTTGGTTGTTTCCTCCCGGAAGTCATCCCTTAAATCTTCGAGTCACCAACAGTGTTCAGTACTATATATTGGTTATATGAATATAATTATTATCTGTGCAGGTGCGACAACGTAAATATCATACCCGTTTGTTGGTCCCTCGCAGCTTCGCCACCAAAGTTTGTATGCATAAATTGGTTCATCCGCATAAGGTTCAGCAAGGTTTCGTGATTGCTCCTTGGTCGCTTGATGGGTGTTATGCTCACTTGTTGTTCGCCATCTGCATCCCTTGTCAATAAAAGTCTGATTTTCCTATCGCCACATTGTTTTCTATCATGCTTTCTATGTCTCGGAATAATCAATCAGTGAAGACTTGCTACGTTTTCGCCACATCTCTTCATATAGTATAAGTAGTCCCTCCCTGCATACCCTAGCTGTTCTTTCCAAGCTATCAAGTTCAAATATGTTACATCGGCCCTATCAATGGTGATCCGGACGATCTCTCTCTCTGGACATTCTCCCTTGCAACGAACACGTAGTTTCCACATCTCACCAGTCAATGGGGCACTATATAGATAGGGAAATTGTTAATAAACGAACATGTTGACAAGATCAAGAATGCAATTAATTATTTGCCATGAGTAGTTAATAAAAATCTAGTGCCCTACACACAACAGATTAATATTGAAAATTAATAGTAGATTCAGCACAAAACCAAGTATCCTATGCCATGATTTGTTACATGAAAACCGTGATTAAGTAGTAAAAACAAGATGACATAACCAATTCTATATTTGTTTGGCCTGATTATAAAATATAAAAAGAAACTATCCTATGCATATTAAGAATAGTAATGGGAATGACATAATGTTAGACATAAATACTTTGCCCAGCAATGTTCCTAAGACCTTATTTTATTTGTTTTACGATAATTTTTGATCTGTGTTGATGTTATTCTCAATTCCGTCGTGAGAACTGTAATTCACATATGAAAGCCGTAGTGAAATATGAATTATGGATATGTACAGATTACTCTACAGTAATGATGCTAGTTGAAGGATACTATCAAGTGGTCCTTATTGCTTGAATGGGGACACAAAAACTGAAATTAACACTTTTCTGTATGAGCAAAATGCCCTATTGTAACCACAACAGCAAAGAGTATCATATGCAAATCCTACATCTCTATCATGATCCCCACTTATCTTCCATAATACCTGCTGGATCCTTCAAGAACCAACTAATCGTCTTCAGCAACCTCGGCTTGAACCTCTTCACGATCACGACGTGAGCTGGCCAAGTTCCCACCTGGTGCCCTACAGAACAACAGATTCGTATTGAAAATTAAAACAAGATTTAGTAGAAAACCAAGTATCCTATGCACTCTAGTTATATGTAACGAAAATAGGAGGGAGCAGCATCAGTGCATCACACATAATTTTACTCATATTTCTTGATCCTTTAAGGAGCACTGCTGCATAGTATAGTAGCACTGAAATAAAGATTGTGCTCTTTGTTTGCTTGATTCAGAAAGTGAAGCTCCAATATTTCAGCAAAATCGAGATATGTTGTTGGTAAAATTCGATAAATGTGAGTTGCTGGTCTTCATGATCATGTCTATTGTAAATGCCTTTTAAAAAAAACTTTTATTCACTCTTTCTGCTAAGTGAATAGATACAGAATTACTAACTGAATCTTGTCCTTGGAAACAAGATGAGGATGAACATATTTTTCGCCAAGAATTACTAACTGAATCTTTGTTTGCTTGATTCAGAAAGTGAAGCTCCAATATTTCAGTAAAATCGAGATATGTTGTTGGTAAAATTCGATAAATGTGAGTTGCTGGTCTTCATGATCATGTCTATTGTAAATGCCTTTTAAAAAAAACTTTTATTCACTCTTTCTGCTAAGTGAATAGATACAGAATTACTAACTGAATCTTGTCCTTGGAACCAAGAGAAGTACTCAGAAAACAAGATTGAAACAACATGACGTACTTGCAATGATCCTGTATCTTTTGCCAAAACAAACGTTCCTGTTCTAACCCTAGGAAGAACAGAATCACAGACCTGTGCCCTATACTCAGACTTGTAACGAACCCCATTAATCATACATCATCATTTGTCCGATCTAACACCAGGTTTTGGTAAACCCTAGGGGAAAGTGTCGGCAACATACCTGTAGGAAACTTGAGCAGCCAACGACTCCTCTTCAGCAGCACAGGCATCAACGTCTTGAGGAACACCACGTTGGCCAGCCATGGTGGTAGGGGACGGCGTCCTGGTGGTAGGGGGCGGCGCCATCAGTGTAGGCACGGTGAGTCGTAACCCAGGAGGCGCGTCTGATGACGAGGGAAAAGTAGGGCCGGGGGCGTGGGGGTCGTGGGCTTTAACTTTGGAGCCAAAACTAGCGGGCGATGGAATTTGTGCAAAATTTTGGAGGGAAATTTCCACGGACTATGGTTTTGGGTTACAGTGCAACTCTTTTAGAATATTTTTGATCAAATATGTTGAGACCATACGATTTAATAAACATAGGATTAGGTGGGGAGACAGGGAGTAGGGAGGGTCGGACCGTCGGAGGGAGTACTGCGGTTGCGAGCCATGGCCGAGGCGCCGAGCTGCGAGGATGGCGGACGGGTGGCCATTTGGCGGATCTGAGTCGGCGATCGAGGAGGCGGCGCCGGCGGGGAGAGGAGGGGTGCCGGGGAGGAGGCGGCGGCGGCGGGGAGAGGAGGGGCGCGGGGATGAGGAGGGCAACGGCGGGAGAGGAGGGAGCGGCGGCGGCGAGAGAGGAAGGGGATGGGGCGGAGAGGGGTCGGCGCCGGGGCGGGAGAGGGTCGCGGCGGGGAGAGGAGGAGGCGACGAGGGGCGGCGGCGAGGAGTGGAGGAGGGGCGGGGGGCAGGCGGAGCCGCGGAGGCAGGTGGGGGAGACGGGAGAGGAGGGAGGGGTGTGGGGGCTGCCCGAGGGGGGATTTGAGAGGAGACTATAATTTAATTATGATGACCATAGCATCCATAATATAATTCAATATTGGCAATCATATGACAATGTCCTATTAAGTCTGTATCGAATTAAAACACAACATTGATAGGTTTTTTTCTTCATTCAGTCATAAGGAACAGAATTTACTCGTAAATATATCGTAACTTTAATTTTCATACTATCCATGTGTTGGTAGAGTTTGTATGAGATGTTAGCAGTTAAGGTGAAATTTTTAAGTGAACTTTTTAGCTCAATAGGACAAAAATGCTATCTTAAATGGTTGATGATGACGAACGGCATAGTAAAATACATGTATGTTGACTTCCATCATTTTTTATACGCCGTACGGAATGATTTAGAGCAGCGAATTTGTATGAGATGTTAGCAGTTAAGGTGAAAATTTTATGTGAACTTTTTAGCTCAATCGGACAAAAAATGCTATCTTAAATGGTTGATGATGACGAACGGCATAGTAAAATACGTGTATGTTGACTTCCATCATTTTTTATATGCCGTACGGAATGATTTAGAGCGGCGAATTTGTACGAGATGTTAGCAGTTAAGGTAAAAATTTTATGTGAACTTTTTAGCTCAATCGTACAAAAAATGCTATCTTAAATGGTTGATGGTGACGAAACACATAGTAAAATACGTGTATGTTGACTTCCATCATTTTTTATACGCCGTACAGAATGATTTAGAGCGGCAAATTTGTACGAGATGTTAGCAGTTAAGATAAAATTTTTAAGTGAACTTTTTAGCTCAATCGGACAAAAAATGCTATCTTAAATGGTTGATGATGACGAACGGCATAGTAAAATACGTGTATGTTGACTTCCATCATTTTTTATACGCCGTACGGAATGATTTAGCGCGGCGAATTTGTACAAGATGTTAGCAGTTAAGGTGAAAATTTTATGTGAACTTTTTAGCTCAATCGGACAAAAAATGCTATCTTAAATGGTTGATGGTGACGAAACACATAGTAAAATACGTGTATGTTGACTTCCATCATTTTTTATACGCCGTACAGAATGATTTAGAGCGGCGAATTTGTACGAGATGTTAGCAGTTAAGGTAAAATTTTTAAGTGAACTTTTTAGCTCAATCGGACAAAAAAATGCTATCTTAAATGGTTGATGATGACGAACGGCATAGTAAAATGTGTATGTTAACTTACATCATTTTTTATACGCCGTACAGAATGATTTAGAGCGGCGAATTTGTACAAGATGTTAGCAGTTAAGGTGAAATTTTTTTGTGAACTTTTTAGCTCAATCGGACAAAAATGCTATCTTAAATGGTTGATGGTGACGAAACACAAAGTAAAATACGTGTATGTTGACTTCCATCATTTTTTATACGCCGTACAGAATGATTTAGAGCGGCGAATTTGTATGAGATGTTAGCAGTTAAGGTAAAAATTTTAAGTGAACTTTTTAGCTCAATCGGACAAAAAATGCTATCTTAAATGGTTGATGATGACGAACGGCATAGTAAAATACGTGTGTGTTGACTTCCATCATTTTTATACGCCGTACGGAATGATTTAGAGCGGCGAATTTGTACGAGATGTTAGCAGTTAAGGTGAAATTTTTTGTGAACTTTTTAGCTCAATCGGACAAAAAATGCTATCTTAAATGGTTGATGGTGACGAACGGCATAGTAAAATACGTGTATGTTGACTCCCATCATTTTTTATACGCCGTACAGAATGATTTAGAGCGGCGAATTTGTACGAGATGTTAGCAGTTAAGGTGAAAATTTTAAGTGAACTTTTTAGCTCAATCGGACAAAAAATGCTATCTTACTTGGTTGATGATGATGAACGGCACAGTAAAATACGTGTATGTTGACATCCATCATTTTTTATACGCCGTATGGAATGATTTAGAGCGGCGAATTTGTACGAGATGTTAGCAGTTAAGGTGAAAATTTTTTGTGAACTTTTTAGCTCAATCGGACAAAAAATGCTATCTTAAATGATTGATGGACACGTGTATGTTGAGCTGGCTTCATCAGAGTAAGCGAGGTGGTACAAAGTTTCCATTTGCACTCATCACACCTCAACGCAAACAGACGGTGATAATGGGTCAGGCCCATTGGCTTTTCCAATTGAAGTCCAGTCGCCCGTTCTTCTCTTCCCTTTCTGTCATCGTTCCCATCCCCTTCGACACCTTCCATCGGCGGCGGCGAAGTGCAGCGAAGAACGCCATGTCGCCTCTCGTCGTCTCCCTCCCATTCATGTGAACCAATCTATTCTCGCCTCTCCCCTTCAGTCCCCAGTCCGAGCCCGTTCGGTTCTTCCATCTCACCCGAGCCATTTCCTCTCATCCCCATCTTCTCCTGAGCAGGCGGCCATGGCGGCGTGAGTGCTTGCAACCCCCATCCCCACTGTCCACCTGCACCTCCCCTAAATCACGGCAGCAGCTAAATCGGCTCCCTTCCTCGAGCCCTAGACCACGGCGGCTCCTCTTCCTCGAGCCCTAGACCATGAGGCGGCGCTAGGAGGCAAGGGGCGAGGCGGCGACCTGGGCCGCAAGGATCGTTGTGTGGAGGCAGTATGGAGTCCCTTCCCCCCGGATCCCCTCTCTCATAAGTGCGTTGAACCCGATTGCGTATACATTTGTTGTTGGAAATTACACAAGATGGGCATTCCGTATACAATAATTGTCTGCCCCCAATTGCTTATAGCTCAAACTACAGGTGTTTTGCAAATATATCTATCGTGTATCATATGCCAGCTCTAACAAATCCTTATGATTTGTAGCCTTAAGACTAAATTTTTTAGTAGGCAAAAACTATTCTAGCTGGATAAATCATGGAAAATTTGATATATGCCTTCTGTGAATAGGATTGATCCGAGAACGGTGTTTACAGTAGAAGTTAAAGTTGAAGGTTTATGAAGACGATGGGATTGTGTCATTACTAATGCCGTAGGAAAGCTATGGAGAAAACAATTCACATTGGTAAATTAGATTGTGCATTCCTGATCCATGTTGTTTATGTGGTTATGCCAAAGACGGGCTCTATGAAAAAGATTTCATATTTAGGTGTTTGGTTAATTGAGCTATTCAGGTTATTCTGGTCATACATTTAGTCGTATGTTATATTAGAGGTAGGTTATATAGTCAAGCATAAACAAATATCTTTCTTTTGAGCAACAATATATAACTGTAGTATAATATTTACTCATAAATTTTATTTTCCGTTGCAACGCACGGGCATTTGACTAGTATATAGAATAAATTTGAGTCCTCTTAATCAATACAGAATAAATTAAAATTCACAAAATATATGTTTTACACAAAAAAAATCATCTTCTTCATGTCCTTGGCCTAGAGAATTAACAGGAGCAACAACCCCATCATCAAGGTAGGTGTCATCAACATCTTCATCTTCATCAGGTAAGTCCGCATCATTTGGTTCAGGCATGGATTCTGCAATCGCCTTTTCAATGACAGAAGCATCACCACTAACCCCCTCTACGCCACACCTTCTCCAATTTGTCAATTCTTCATTTGAACGGGAAACACTCATATCCTCCACCCCCACGACAAGTGAGTCCAAATCGATTTCTCCCACATTGTCAGTATCTGATGTTTCAGGCATGGCAAATAGATTTCTAGGTTTCATTCTAACAACACTGCACCAATCTGGTTTCTTCACACCTTTCACATAAAACACTTGCTCCGCTTGTGTCCCCAGACAGTAAGGATCATTTAAATAACGAAACCGAGTGGTATCAATATCGATAATCCCATATTGATCCTTACTATATCCTCTACCTTTGGTCTTTGTAGATGCAGGTAATCAAACCAGTCACACTGAAACAGTATGACTTCCTTCTCATATGGGAAATCTAGGAAGATGATTTTTTTAATCATGCCATACCAGTCCATATTGCCAGTACTGTCATCGCCCTTCACAAGAATACCACTATTTTGAGTATTTAGGCTCCTCTCTATGGAAGAGGTGCGAAATAGAAAGCCATTTATGAAGCATCTGTTGTATACACGAAATCGATGGTCTGGTCCTCGTGAAAGTGCATACATCAGGTTGCTTGTTTCTCCTTTTTCATAAAGATTTCTGATCTGCAGTCCAAAACATTAACAAAAACTCTTAGGTAATAGAACAAGGACAAATTACAGCTTCACTACAAATTAATGATATAAAAAACTGTCACTTACTTCACGTCAAACCAGCCTACAAATTCAGCCTTGTGTCTTTTTTCAAGATTACGTGGGTTGATTGCTTTCAATTCATCCATATGCTTGCTGTAATGATAATACAAAAAAGGCATTAATTCGAAATAAACATAGACACGGATACCAAAAAATAATTAAATTAAAAATTAAGCTTACTTAATCCATGGCCTGGCCTCATCACAGTTTGTTATTATGTAGTGCCTCATCCTATGCATTTCAAAATTGGAAACCAACTCGATACTACTTCCTTTCCTATTGTAGTCAATGTTCCCAAATATGCTAAGACCAGATGGTGGTTCAATAACGGTGGCGCTTTCATAACGCTCCGGTCGATTAAGCTTCGTATCAACATCTTCAAAGAAGCGAGAACAAAATGTAAGGCACTCCTCTGAGATATATCCCTCGGCTATTGATCCTTCAGGGTGCGCTTTGTTCCTCAAATAGCCTTTTAGCGTACGTAGGTACCTCTCAATTGGATACATCCATCTATAGCACACAGGGCCTCCAAGTCTAGCCTCTTCAGCAATATGAACTGGCAAATGCATCATGATATCAAAAAAGGCTGGTGGGAATATCATCTCAAGCCGACAAAGAGTCTCCCTAATTGACGAGCTTAGGTTTTCAATATCTTTTTCCTCCAGCTCCTTTGAACATATTGAGTTGAAGAACCTACTAAGATCAATTAATGCGAGCGCTACATCTTGAGGCAATATGTTGCGTACCACTAAGGGTAAAAGTTTCTGTAAGATAACATGGAAGTCGTGTGTTTTAAGTCCAGACAACTTACAACCTTGGACGTCCACGCATCTCTTTATATTGGAGGCATAGCCATCAGGCATCTTCACTCCTTCTAGAAATTTACATAGAATTGTCTTCTCATCCTTATCCAAAGAGTACAAAGCTGGTGGCAAAGTATACTTACCATTCTCGACTAAAGGATGCTGATCCTTCCTAATACCCAAATGTTGCATGTCAAGTCGAGCCTTCTCACTATCCTTACACTTACTTTGTAATTCGAGCAAAGTCCCCAATAAGCTCTCACAAATGTTCTTCTCAATGTGCATCACATCTCGATTACGGCGTATAAGCAATGATTCCCAGTAAGGTAGATCAAAAAAAATACTCTTCTTCCTCTAGTTGTGCAATCTAGTTTCCTCCTCACGCTCCTTCCTCTTTCTTGTTGCCTTACCAAAAGTCACCTGCTCAAAACTCTCATATTGCCGCATCACCTGCTTACCAGTGAGCGGCACTGGAGCCTCCCTGGTTTCCACCTTATTATTGAAGCTATCCTTGTTCCTGCGCCACCTGTGGTCCAAAGGCAAAAAGCGGCGATGTCCCATGTAGCAATGCTTCGAACCGAATGTTAACCACAAGTACTCAGTATCCTTGTGGCAATAAGGACAAGCAAACTTTCCTTTTGTACTCCAACCAGATAACATCGCATATGCAGGGAAATCATTAATTGTCCAAAGTAGAACTGCACGTAGAGTAAAATTCTTTTTCTCCTTCGCATCCCATGTTTCAACACCTTTAGTCCAAAGATCTTTAAGCTCATCAATCAAGGGCTGCAAATATACATCAATGTTCATTCCAGTAGATTTTGGCCCAGGTACCAACATCGACATCATCCAGTATGATTGTTTCAAACACAACCAAGGTGGCAAGTTGTAAGGTATTAGGATCGCAGGCCATGTAGTGTATGTCACATTCAGCATCCCAAATGGATTGAAGCCATCCTAATATTGCGTGGATCCAACGCAAAGTGCTTATACATCTCATCCACGTGCTTCCATACCAATGAGTCAGCAGGGTGCCGCATTTTCCCATCACGGACCAATTCTTCCTTGTGCCATTGCATATATGATGAAGTGGACTCTGTCATGTATAATCTTTGCAGCCGAGGAATAAGTGGAAAATACCGTAGTATTTTACGAGGAATACGCTTCTTTGCCCCACTAGTGCCACTAGCCTCACCAGTCCCATCTGAATCCGTCGTTTTCCATCGACTCTCACCACATTTTGGACACGAATCCATGTTAGCATAATCTCCTCGAAATAAGACAAAATCATTCTCACATGCATGAATCTTTTGGTAGTCTAGGCCAAGATCTCGAACAACCTTTTGCACTTTCTCCAAGGTGTTTGGGACACAGTGGCCTTCAGGGAGCACATGCGAGAACAAAAGAAGTATGGCCTCTATGGATTTGTTACTAAGACCATTCATGCACTTAATCTGGAAGAGCCTGACAATGAAAGATATTTTAGTAGTCTCCTTGCAACCTGGATACAATTCTTTCTCTGCTTCTTTCAATAAATTATAGAATTTCCTAGCACTCTTATTTGGCTCTTGGTTATTACCTATAATTTCTCCATGTATTGCACCACTGATTAATGACGAAACCAGATCATTGGCGGAGGGACCATCACCGCTACGCCTTCATCATAATCTGTCATTAGCTGAAGGTTCAGCATTACCTTCACCTTCAATGAAAGTCTGATCAAACCCTCTAATCAGCAAATGCCTTTGAACCTCACTTTTTGTTCTGTATGCCATGCAACGACACTTTGAAGATGGACAAGTTGCAGTTTGTCTTTTATACGTTCCCTCAAATGTATTATCAATAAACTTGTTGAATCCTTCTTGCCACTCATCAATTGACCTATCCAAGCGCATCCAACTCCGGTCACCATGCGCCATGCTTTCTTACTAACTGAGTCAATCAACTAGCACCCAAGCTGTCCAAACACTGCATGAATACCAAAGTAAAAAGAGAAGATTAGTGCCACGAGCATGAGATAAAACATAAACCTTCAAAAACACATGTACTATTATTACCAAAATATTTATGAAAGCAATAACACTGGAATAAACACACTTCCAATAATCTGGTTTCTTTTCAAAAACACTGGAATAAACACACATACATCCTATTAATTAACAACTAGGTTAGTGCAAATAAATCATGGAGCTGCAGCCACACATACACAACATTTAAGTTCAAAACTAGCATAAATTACAAGGCAAATAGTTCTGACACTAAAATATTTGTTCAAAATATTATGAATGAAAGAAGTTTCTAAAAACATATGAATGTCTACATGTTTTTCATAATTGAACAATTAAAAAAACAAAATTCACAATGCATCAAGAAGCTACTGTAGTAATTAAATTAATAGCAAGTGTAAGTACATGAGTGATAGATGATCTGTTCTCTTGAAGAAGACTACAGTACATGCGATGCTTGATACATGATCTGAATTTTTAATAAAACAACTAAAGATTGCAGTACAAGACTCATGAGGGACAGATGATCTGATGTATTGAAACAAGATTACTACTTAATGTTCTCCTTTCATTCAAAAATTATATTTTCTCTCATGTATGACTGGACAATGTAGTTGAAAAAAAGTGTACAACAATTTGCATTATTGGTGCTCTGCTCGCAGTCCATGATCCAAAAGTACTGAACGGCCTTGTATGATTGTTTTAGGGGATAATATCTTGTGTGGTGCATGTTAATCCACACAATCAAACCATAGGACACCAGGACTACTATCCGGAGGTAAAGAACTTCGAACCCATTTTATTCTCAAAGTTGACTGTTTTTTTTTTCAAAATCTGACCTTTTTAATTTTTCCTATCAGTGAATTGCTAATGGCCTCGAGCTATCATCGCGTGTGAAGTGATCGTTTTAAAAAATATTTTGATATGTAATTCTGCTGTACTCAACACCCCCAGAAAAGACCAGAAGCATATTTATTACCAAAATATTTATGAAAGCAATAACACTGGAATAAACACACTTCCAATAATCTGGTTTCTTTTCAAAAACACTGGAATAAACACACATACATCCTATTAATTAACAACTAGGTTAGTGCAAATAAATCATGGAGCTGCAGCCACACATACACAACATTTAAGTTGTTACATATACTAATGAACCATATCAACGGGAAAAATTGTGCACAACTACTTTACCTTCATTATTCCACTTGTATGAGCAGTGTGCATAAAAATTTCAAATTCTTTGTAGTGTTTCAGTATAGTGTGAATTGCTCATCTTTTAATGTATCTTCATGGAGTCAACATTGTGATTTTCATTTTAGATTTAGGTGTATGTTATTCATGTTAATACAGATCTCATTATTAGAGGAATCTCTACATTTGAACTGATTTCATGTGTCGAATGAGTAACTTCGGTATCCCCACCTTGTTTTCTCTTTTGGACAAATTGTATGTCAATAAAAAGTTGTAGGACAATATAATTCTAGATAGATATGCTACAAGAAGGCTCATGTTGTTGCAACTGGTATACTGCTAAAAGGGATACCTCACATGTTGCTTTGAGCTGGTGGTCAAGTGGTCATATTTCATAACTGTTGTTGGATTGTGCCAGCATAAACTCTAAATTCCATGTGTGACTAAATATTTGAGTGATTCGCCACAATTAGAAACCAAAAGTATTGTAGTATATATGATCAGAAATGCATGTTTTCTCATTAACGTTTAAGCTTTATTGCCTGATTGATTGTTCACAGGAACCGCATCAGCCACAACCATAGATGCAATCATATGTGTTTCTCCAGTTTGTTATTCATAGCAATGAGGATGAATCATATCCTCACTTGATGGTGTTTTCCATGGAAACCATCCCACCTATGCAGGAGCTAAACATCAATTATGGCATGGATCAGGATTCATTAGAGGGAAGGATGCCGAAGCGACATTCTGAATCAGATGCTCTGTCCTTTCTGGATAGTGTAGGTGAGGAAGTTTCTTTTTTGGGTTTCCATATATTGCTTTCAGATTGTTACAGTATGAAACAGTGGGGAAGCCCTAGCGGTTCACATTTCTCTTGGTAGTTTTTTGGTTGCCGGTAATCTTTTTGTTGGTGGTGTTGTTATTGCTGCTACGACAATTCTAGGGCTTACTAATAGAAAATATGCTTAATCTTTAACTGGTGTTGTAGAGTTGTACTGATATGGTTGGCACAAACAACTTTATATTTAAGAACCGTGTTCTGCAGAATAATCTATCTGCACCATAGTTTTTTCCTGCTGAAGTTCCACCTTGTTTTTAGCTTTATTATGATGTACAAAACATTCAAACCATAGCCCGAAAACATACACAAACCAGGAACCTGTTTGTTGAGTTGGTCCTAAAACCTACTTCATGAATCCTCTAAATGTGTCATTTGTCAATTGTAATAACTCATTATATATTTTTTTTGAAATTCAATCATTACATATTTATATTTCCATTTTATCTGATGTCAAAATAGTTGAGAAGCTTTCTTTCCAGAAAGTAATGCTATGTCTGCAAACAATTTTGCCTCAAACATATGTTCGAGTATTTCAGTCATACGCCCTTCCAATTCTTGAATATGATGAGTTTGAAGGCTATGGCTCTTTTATTGACTATAGGTGAGATATCTGTTAATGGTCAGTCGATGACTCAATACAAGTTTCTTTACACTAGATAGAGACACTTGTACATTATTCAGTCAATGGTTAAGGCCATGAGTTGTGCCTTGGTGATTAGCTTAGTGATTACTCGCAGATTCATTTCGTATTGTGGCACTCTGTTGAGAACATGAATTCTGTTCTTTTCTTGCAAATGATCATTTCTTTTTTTTCATTTATGTAGAAAATAACATAGTCTTTGTGGGCAAGAACTTGGATTGGCACCGGATATCTTTTGCATGGCACGATTCTGGTTGCTGAGGTACATCATCTAGCCATAATCCCTTCTTTCATTCTTTACAGACATCTATGGTTCATTTCCTTTGCACTGAAAATTATTGTACTCATGGCCATATATGCTTTTGGCAGCCAGTGGAAGAAATAGAAAACAATAGTACGAATTTTGTTTGTTAAAGCACTGACTTGAAATTTCAGACCTTGTGTTCATTGCATTTGCATAAAACATGTATATTATTTGAATTTTACCTGTATATTATTTGAATTTTATGTGTTGAATATTCTATATTGGTTGCAGAAAGGTTGTAAAGGGTACTTGTGTACATTGCTATGTGCATGAAATACAAAGGTTGATTGGGAGAACTGCATCTTCAAGGTGATATATGGTGCACATATCTCTCCAAGGTAGTAGAGAGAATTATATGATTCTTGAAATTCAGCGGCACCAATTGTGATATCCATGATTTTTGTGAGCTTAGAATTTGTGGTAACGTTTAAATAAAATCCGTTGCAAAGCACGCGCACCTGACGAATTGATGGCGCCAACCACTGTTAGAACAGCAACTTGCGACAAAATAATTCGCCCAACCACACGCTCGTGATCCCGTCTACCCGACCACTAAGTAGACGCGTCGTCGCTCCGGCCAATCACAAGGAATCATAAGAACGACGGGGAAGAACGCACGATTCTCCTCTAGGTTGTAATCATATGCTAAACCCTACAAGGAATAAGCGCATAGCTTTCTTTGAAAATAATAGATTGATTCATGATGGTCTGTCTTTACAAAAGGGTATATAGACCTATATATATATAGCCAGACTCAATAAACAAAACAAAAAAACCAACTCGTACGCAACAAATGGAAACAACCGACACGGAAACATACTCGTAAACAATTCAACCGACTAAAAAAACTGATCCAATCTACTGTGCCAACCAATCACATGGCCGAAACAAAGTTGTATTCGGTCATTAGGAAGGCATGCAGACATTGATCTCCTCACGATGCATTGCCTTGGCTGTTTTGATCCGTATTCCTTGCGTCAAACGAAATCAACACAGAGCATCAATTGCTTGCCCATGCATGTGGTCCATCCGAAGCATCTAAATAATTCTCTCACGTGCATGACAAATGAAGACCAACTAGATAAGTCTTTCACGTGCATGCATGTATTTTCTTCTTTTTTTTCCTTGATATTTCTTTCTTGATTGTGTATGTATGGTATGGTTGCATATATTTCTTTTCTTCCTTTCATGAGGCTTCACTACTAATTTTGAGGTCTTGGCCAACGACGTGAAATCGTTGCAATAGGGCCAAAATAGATGCAATATGTACCTATTGCAACTAATGACTTCCGTTGGTAAGCGTGACAAGTACTTGCGTGCTTAAAAGATTGTGCAACGGATTCTGGTTTCGTTGCAATACTTATCCTTATTGCCACGCAGTGTGGTGTGGCATTTGTTTTTTGTTGCAACGAACGATATCGTGGCAATATAGGCTATAGCCACGTATGATTCCGTGGCAATACCTTCTTTTGCCACGAAGCGTGGTCGTGGTAATAGTATCATTTGCCACGGAATTATCGCGTGGCAATAGGCTCTATTGCCACACCCATGATTCGTGGTAATAAATCCTATTGCCACGGAAAATATTGTGTTGCAACAAGATTTATTGCCACGGAAGATATTTCGTTGCAACAAGAATTATTGCCACGGAAGGTGTTCAGTTGCAATAGGTTTTATTGCCACGGTAGTCATTTCATTGCAATAAAGGTATCGCAACGAAATATATTAGGTGGCAAATATATCATATAGCAACGATTATTGTTCCTGGCATATCGTGGAATCGCAACATAGTGCGGCGTTGCAACCACCTATCCCAACAAAATGCTAGTGTCGCATTCACGTTTATCGCAAACGGTAAGATTTCCAGCAACATATTTAGCATTTGATATTTGATTATTAATTTGTTGTTGCAAATTAATAATCAAATTAGGAACACTGCTGTATCATAGGCACAAATATTAATTCAACATATATATTAATTCAATATATTGATTCAGCACATATAATATTTTAAAAGTGACACCACTCATGTAGGGATTACATATTAATCTCCAGACTTAAACTACAAAGTTTTAAACTAATAACAAAAGTACTATCGCTTCTGTAGCATTTGTCTTTGCTTCTTTGCCATGTAGAATATCCGGGCTTGATGATCATGTCATGACTCGTGTGCTCGATTAAATTGTTTCTTCCGCCATAACATCAACCATAAAGGACCGTAATGTGAGTAAGGTCTAGCACCACATACTTAAGTCTGCATAGTGCAAGTTTATAGAAAATGAGTTCTGACTGAAAATAGCCCTTCCTGTCGGCATATTTTTCTAGTAGTTTAGAAAAGACGCTATATTTTATTGAAGAACAATGATAGTAGTATGTAACCAAGTGAAGGAAAATTCAAGTTGAAGGTACAAGAAAAGGCAATCTTACTTGACAACATTCAATCACTTCTTCAGAACTTGAAGCCCTTTACACTAATATACTTAGTCCTGCATGGTTTAAATAAAAAATGGATTACCCACTGGCCATTTCTCAGTAACAAAATGGATTATCAAGCACTCTGGACATGAGTCAAAGTAACAAACTGGGAACCAAGTGGCAGCATAGCAAGTTTATGAATGTCAAGCTTATGTACACAATGCAATTAATTTTCTTCAATCAAATCCCCAAACATGGAGTACACCACACCGTATATATGGCACGGCAACCTTCTATGGATACCAAATCTCATATGCGATCACCCGATAACTCATTTCCACCAATGCAGTGCAGCCAGGATAATTAAATGAATCTTACCAACCAGTACAATACTACTACTAGTGTCTAGTAGTATCAAGCTATTGGCCAGTATCTCACGCACGCACAGGCAAAGGCACAGGCACAGCTCACCAATCAAAGAGAGACCAGGACATTGCATGGGGGCGGAGGCATAATTTTGCATTAAAGGGGGTTGCATTGCATGGTTTACTCTAGACAGGCGCGTCTCAAAGGAAAGAGGGTACTGCTCTGCTCACTCTCACCGAGTAATGCATAAGCATTTACATGGCACCAGTGCTCACTGGCAGCATTTACCTTGTCATCTCATCATTCAGAAAACATAGTATTCTGATTTCTGCTGTTCTTGAATCTGTGTGGCAATTGCTAAAACTATGTCAAAAAAACACTACAGTACTACCACCCTAAGTTGTGTTTGTACATGGGTTAACAGGAGCAACCACGTGCATTTGCTATTATAGGATTTCATAGCAAACATCAACATTTGTTAAAGTCATAAAGTACACATTATCAGAATAAGTAGTCTTATCTTTCAGCACACCAATAGGTGCCGTAAGACATCAATACGAATACTCCAAGTCTATCCAAATAAGCAATTGGGGAAGAAACAGAAGGCATAGAATACACCTAATCTATCTCTTTTTCTTCTTGCTGCATCGCAAAAACAGACACACCTATTTCTCAGAAGTGCATTGCTACTTGTAAATGACCAGAGACATAAGTAAAATAGGGTACAAAAGTAACAAAAAAGTTTTGCAGTGAAGTAGAGCAGAACCACTTTAAATTCTTTAAATGTTGCTAGTTTGGTAGTTTTGAATTGAATTAATCAGCAAGCAGAAATACCCAATCTCGGAAAGACAAGTATCTAAGGAAGTTAAGGAAGCCAACAGGGAAGCAGCTTTGATCGTAGACAAATCAAAAGTAGCAGAACCTGCCATTGACTCTGAAGTGATGTTCCCCTTTTCTTCTATGAAGCATTATACATATAGATGTTATCTCAACCTATCAACATATTCAATTGTGCATATGACTAGCCATATAAAGGATAGACAGTAGAGCTTGTTATCACACTACTTGTGAACTCCACACCAGAAGGAACAGATCTAACACTAACATGGTTGGAATGCTGCAAGCACTAGGCTGAATCCTAAAAAACCCAAGCAAGAGATGAACTCACGCATAAAAGTTTTGAGATAAAATGAACTTCATCAAGCATATACCGTGACCCAAACAACAGTTACCAATTGCCTGTTTTCAACGCATTCAATGTCAAGTTTATGAATGTCAAGTTTATATGCACAATGCAATTAATTTTCTTCAATCAAATCCCCAAACATGAATCACATTTTCAATTCATACCTGTTGCTCTCTCCTTGTCTTCGAACGAGTTTTAGCAGAACATATCAATTGGTGTGAAGAGATGAAATTCGAACCATTAGCAATGCCTTGTTGGAACAGGCTTCTGTTAAGATTAGAAACTCGAGTGTTGCGAGTAGGTGGCATAGCATCTTTTTCTGTTGTCAGGATGCTTCTTGGCTCAGTCTGCAAATGTAAGATGTAGGGTACATAAATATCAGGAGGTCATGAATAGAATGTACAAACTCCAAATCCCTTACGGCAGCAAACTATTTGCAAAATTTGTTACCTGTTGTAATGTTTCTCGTACATGTTGAGGTGTTTTTTCTATAGTGTTCAATATACCATCTAGGTTAGCCTTGTCCAATGTTGGTATGCTTTCATTTTCCTCGCTTGGAGTAGCCGCGCTTTGTGTGTTATTCAATATACTTCCTGGGTTAGCCTGCGTATGGACAATAAGGGAAAACATTAGGGCCTGTTAGCTGGAGCAGTCAACCATCAAACGCAGGAGGAAGCAAGCAACAGATGTGTATGTACAGATGTTTTACCTGTATTGTTGCTTCTCTATGTTGTGTTAGCAATGTAAGGAACTCTTGCCTAAGCTGCTCTCTTTCCCTCCTTTCATTCTCCACTTCATGCTGCATCTCTCGCCTACTTTCTTCCCTTTCAGCAGCTGCATTTGCAATTTGTTCCTTTAACTTTTCAACCTCCTCTTGGAGCTCATTATTTTTTTTGGGCTGCAGCTGAAGCACGGGATTGTTCCTCAATCCTGTCTTTCAAAAGTTGGCTTCGTGTGGGATATTTTGCCAAGTAGCCATGACCATGAACTTTGCATGATTTGGTTCCAATGCTTTGCTTGTAACTTGACTGGAAAGCAATATTTTCCTCTTCAACTGTAAGGAAGTCTTTATCTGGCTCTGTTGATAGGTCAGTAATTTTGAATGCCGCATCGTCCTAAGTGAGAAAAGAGAAAATAAAATGTTGAATTAGTTAAGCTTTCTACACAAATTTCTGAATAATATACTAAGTCATGAACAAATTTATTTAGTACTCACATAGACATCCTTAGAAGCGTTGTTTGACCATTCTCCGTTCTTCGTGTGGGTAGTCATCCAAAGAGTCAAATCAGTTGGCTCTTCTCCAGTATTTGGATCTCTCTAAGATGACAAGATTGTACCTTGTGAACAATTGATCAGTTAATAAAAGAAGCATATAAGTTTAAACTTTCATTACCTGCTCGTAGCTACATTGGGAGAACGGTTTGGATCCCATCAGATGCTTCGTCTTCTGTTTCTTACGGTTTTCTGAGTTCTTGCTGCTTACCCTCTGCAAAAAAAAATGGTTAAAAGTGCACTCAAAAAAGCATTCTTTTCAAGATGTGTCTTTGAAAATAAAGTGTCAGGTAACCTGGAATTTGTCAGTTCCAAAATACATCATCAAGTAGTGCCATTCGACAATGTCTATGTCTTCAGGCTTATGTCTCATTCGCTCAGTGTAGGTGTTGTATGCCTTATATGTTGAACTGAATGTTGATCTCCATCCTTTGTACCGCTCTTTAGCAATGTCCCATATCTTTTCCGTTACATTCTCAATGTTCGAAAATCCCACCGCTCGCTTGGATTGAAACAGAAAGTGATGGTCAAGTCATACGCAATTACTGAATTAACATGCTTATTAGATTAGGGAACCAATAAAAAAAATACAACTTACTAGAAAATCCTCGGCTATTATAAATTTGACAGTTTGCTTTATATCTTTCCACTTTTTGACTCCAATAAGCAGAGCCCTCTTTATTAGATTAGGGACTAAAGAAATGGATTCAGGTTTCAATCTTTGGACGGATGGCGGGGTGAGTGTGTGATCTGCGATCCGGAGATATGTTCATCTCCAATTTTGTCGAAATTGTACAGTCCTGCCCTAGAGTAATTTATGTGGTCGTGTTAATATGTACCAAGTATATGTACATGATCTTTTAATTTCAAGCCTGTTATGAAATGATTGTGATGGATCGTCTTAGATCATCTCAGAGATGTGGAAATGTAATATGTGGTCTCATATTTCAAAGTGCCCCATGTAAAGAAAGTAGCTAGTTTTAGGTAATGAATATTGAATATAAACAACTAAGAATAGTACAGTATTGAAAGATATCAATCTCCCCAAATTAATGTTTTTCTTGTTATCTAGTAAAATCGACATGATCACAATTTCTTAGCATGCTTCATGTTGTCATGTAGTGAGCCATCTGTTGTCGATAGGACATGTGAGAGATATGTTGTTGCAGCCTCGTGCATTAATTTACCCTAGTCATCCTTCCACAATGTATTGCCCTCATAGGTTTTGCTCCAAAAGAATTGTACAACATAGGTTTGTTCATGCAGTTTTGCTCCAAAAGAATTGTACAACATAGGTTTGTTCATGCAGTTTTCGAAGCAGTGTACCGCTACTGATTTTCGAAGCAGTTTTGTTCGATTTGGATGAGGGGGGAACCAACCAGAAGTATCTAGTACTGTATTTTCCATTTTATGAACATTATTTGATGTTGCTATCTTAGGAGAGGATTAAGTGGGATGCCATTTAGTGATGCCTGTCAACCTAAGACGGCTATCTGAGAACTGTTAGTCTTTAGTTTTGAATACCAAATAAATCCGCAACATAATGCATTGAAAGATAAGTTTCCACTATATGTGTGATTACTATCAAGACAAAGCTCAAATTACATCGCGATGTGTGATGAATGCCAATTCCTAATTGATGCAGACATTGCTCTTGAAAGTACCATAGTAAAACTTTTTTTTTCTGAGACACCATAGTAAAGCTTTCTAGTAGAGTTTGGCATGATTTGTTTCCAATACAATATATATTCTTGAGAGAAAAAATCTTTCAGAATGCAGCCTCACTACTGCTAGTAGGAAATACAAATGTCTGGTACTCAATAGTCTAATGTAACAAGCATGAAGCATATAATTATTTTTTTCCAATTGCTGTTACTTTCTTTCCAGGTAGACAACCAGGAAATGAAAATTTACTGAAAAAACTACTTTCAGTTAATCAACATGCTTATTAGATTAGGGAACCAATAAAAAGATGCAACTTACTAGCAAATCCTCGGCTATTGTAAATTTGACATTTTGCTTTATATCTTTCCACTTTTTGACTCCAATAAGCGGAGCCCTCTTCCTTGTAAACATTACGACCTCATCAACAAACGTTCGTGAGTTTTCTCCTATTGGACCTCCTAGCCTTGCTGAAAATTGAATTGATAGTTTCTGCGACGCATTCTTCACTCTCTTGTTGCCTGCTGCTAAACCTTTTAGGCATCCACGTACACCTTTCTTGCGCTGTTGGGAGCCACCTCCTTGTAAACAAATTAAATTTAATTTACCATACACATTCAGCAAGGATCAATTGAACCTACAATTTAAATTGGAACAAGGATAGCATACCATCTTGTTGTTTCTTGTTTTTCCGAGCATGAGATGGCCACTCTGTTGGTGTTAGGCTGTTGTCATGACTTTCCTCATCTTCAAGGCTAGCTGGAGTATTGATATGGTCCTCTTTCAAAACGGATACTGCACACATATTAATACTCATCACAGATATATATATACACGAGTTTGTAAAACTGTTACACATAGTTCAATGAAAGATTTGAAAATTACAGATATCATCAAGATGGCCTTTCCTCCTTAACCACTCCTTATATGTTTTGATTGTTTCATCCCTATAGTCATCCATGAATTCTGCTAGCCATGAACATATGTTAGTGTGCAGTTGCCAATTCAATACTTTTGTTAAAATGAGTGCCATGAGTATAGCAACATATATAGCTTACCCGTGTGTTCTTCCTCGTCTTGCAGATTCGCTAGCCAAACCTTGTATGCATCAAGTTGTTCAATTGTACATGCTAGAGCATCAGTATTGTGTTGATCCCTTCTCCGCTTCATGGGGGTTATGCTCACTTGATTGTCTGTAAGTTGTTCCTTTGACACTACTAATCGGACTTCCCTTTCTTCTTCAGTGCTTTCCACCATCCTGTCTGCATCACGACTAAAATCGATCGGCTCTAGAGTTGCTACTGCTCTGCCACATCGCTTCTTATAGTATAAGAAGTCCCTAACTGAGTAACCAAGCTGCTCTTTGATACTTAACAAGGTCACGAATGAGATATTATTCCTATCAATATCGCACTCGACGAATTCTTTCTCTGGTGGTAATCCCTTGCATTGAACAATAAAACTCCACTTCTGAGACGACACATTCCCTCTGTATGTTTACATACATAAAGGTCAATTAGTCAAAATGCAGTTGTCATAGTCAAATGTTAGACCTTGTTTGTTCATGTACAATCTGAGAGGAAAATAATACATGCTCAGATGGAAACAATAAATTTGTAATGAGGAAACTAAAGGTATCAAATAAGAATAATAGTCATCAACCTAAATACACCTAATCTGGGAACATGGGTGTAACCAATTTTATATTAACAAGTCTACCCAGTCTGCTACATCAAAATACACATAATTTGGGAACCAATTTGTTTTTCTTGGACAAGGTAAATCTAAAACTTGTAGCATGAATATATAAGCAATTTGCAAAATCAAATCGAGTTGAACAAGGAGCACGGATTATTGAAGGAACCCAAGGCCAAAAATGAGGCCCGACCATGGGTTCATACATGCATAGGCCGCTGCATAGGGTAGTCCAGAACCATCTTTAGTACCAAACGTGAAGGAAGCCCAAGCAGTAGGGTGGTTCGGTGATGAGGTTTCATACCTGGGGAGGGAAGCATCATCCATGCCGTCCTCTTCTTCGGCGCTTGAAATTCGAGGTGGAACCTGTCGGCCGCTCCTCGTGATGGTGAGATCGTCCTCTTCTTCAGCGCTTGAAATTCGAGGTGGAACTCGTCGGCCTCTCCTCATGATGGCGAGATCCCCGTCGGTGGCGTTGGCGTTGGCGGTGGCCGCACCAGTGATCGGCGTCGTCGATGGAGCCGTCGCCATCGTCGTGTCGAACTAGGGCTTCTCCGATCGAACCAACGCCACCTCGTCTCCCTCTCACGCACGTAGATGGGAAGAATAGGTCGCGTGATTTGGGGATATACGGGTGCGTCGGGCTTATCCCGTGGGGGTTTTGGACGGGGCGGTTTGCATTGGGCGGGATTATCTGTATTTTGGGAAAGTTATGGAGGGAAAAATTTTATGACTATATAGGGATGTGAAATGATATGAGTACCTTGAACAATGTCATATACGATATATATGCACTGACACGTAATTTAGTTATGTAGTGCCTAAAAAAACCGTAGTACAAGAACACTAAATACTAGTGACCTAAGAATACATGTGTATGAGTTCCTACCAGGGGCGAAGCCAGCAGGGGGGCTTGGTGAGGCTTGAGCCTCACCTCCGGCCAGTAAGGAACCACCCCCCGGCCCTAGTCGAGGCAGATCCGGGGGCGCAGGGATGACAACGGCGAGGGCCAGGCCACCGGGAGAGCCAGATCGGCCGGCGACGTCGGCATCGCGGGCCTGGCCGCCAGGAGGTAGATCGACCGCGAGAGAGCCGAGAGGCTCGAGGAGGTAGATATCCGGGCCTCCGGGGCCAAGGGCGGCGAGGCGGGACCGCGATCCATGGCAGCAGAGCATCGCGGATTCGCCGTTCGCGGCGTCCGAATCGAGAGGCAGAGGTGAGAGGCCGAGAGTGAGGCGTGAGTCAGTGAGTGAGTCTGAGAGATGGGAGAGCGAGACGCCGAGAGGCGAGAGCATTAGAGATTAGAATACTGAGTAGTGAGTACTGACTAAGCATTAGAGGAGGAGAGACCGAGAGCGGACAATGGAGAGCTGGAGATTAGAATACTGAGTACTAACTGAGCTGCGCATCTTGCCGTGCCATCTGCGTCTGAAATATCGGTTTATCAAGTTTGATAGTAACTAAAAACGGAATAGAAATCTACCTTCTCATGGAGTTTTAAGTTTTTATTCAAAATTAAGCACATATAAATCCTTGACAATAACTAAAAGCGAGCAGTCGTGGAATTTTGATTTATTTCTACCATAGGCTGAGGGAAAATCCTTGACAATAATATCTCAACGACATAAGCACATATAAATTTTGTCTTCCACTGTTTCGGTTGTAAATTACTAAAATTATTGACTGTACGTATGGTTGGGTTACTGAAATTAGTGCACTGGAGTCTTCTGCATGAAATTACTGAAGCACAGTTTCTCATTTAATTACTTTGGGCAAAAATGAAATATGTAAATGCTTAACTGATAGAATCATCTTTAATTCCACATAGACGAGCCTCAGTCATGGGTACCGACTGTGTTGAGTTTCTTGCCTACCCCCCAAGTTTTAATCATTGCTTCTTCATGTGTGGCTTGTTAATTGAATTAGCTCAACTGGAAGTGTAATTTTTTGCTTTGGTGTTTGGGTATGAAGGTTTCGAGAACATTCATCACAGAGTGTGATGAATGTGTAGAAATTTGCAAGGAGATGCTTGCAGCGGATGGTTGAAAACCAGGCGATACAATGGAATGTCTATATGTTTGTGACTACTTCAATTGATAAAATGGAAGCTTATGAGTATATGTATCAATGCAGACCTGACTATCCATCAGGCCAATCATCATCCACCTAAACATGCGTGCAAGACTATGAAGTATCCATCAACCATGCATCATCGAATCTTCAACCAAAAACACGGCTGTCGCTCTAATTTTTTCTCGTACGAGTCAGCCGCCGCACACTCGTATTTTTCACGTACAAGCCGCCGATTTCTATTTTTTTTCTTCGCTCAAAAAATGGCCAACACAGCACGCACGTCTCTATCTTTTTATACAACTAACTCCCTCTCCTATTCAATCTCTATTTAAAATCCTAATCCTTCGTAACATGGGTTATTAAATTCTTTTTACGCTTCCGATTTTTTCAGTCTTCCACGTGTCGGACTCAAATAAAAAAACACAATACGTGACTAACTCGGCCGACTTCATCTTAGAAAAGAAGTTCAAGTAGTACTCGGCTAGAAAAGTTCTCTTTCCATTATACGTGACTAACTCGGCCAAAACGTGTAATACTAATGTCCGTCTCGAAAACAAAACGTGTAATACTCGTGTAATGCATGAAGCATTTTTCTAGCGAGTCATGTATGAAACATGCATACATGCATTTCTTTTCTCTTTGCTAGTCCCGTATGAAGCTTCTTCCGTCTCCTTTGTGACATATGTGCATTTCTTCTTTTTTTTTATGGCTCACATGCACATGCATGATTTTCTTGCTCGGCTGATTTCTTCTGGCTTTGGCATCTCAACATCTTCTCATGCACAAACCTGTGACCAATTAAAATACTAACATTAGGTAATAGCCAATTCTCATGTAAATTTAAGCTAAATTTAATTAGGAGCGAGTTCACCTGTTGATTAATCTTTTTAGCTCGTGCTCGCATAATCGGTCCGCTTAGAATGTCCTCATTATCATCTACACTCGAAATGATGGACAATGGACTAATGTCGACGAGACCTTCTAAACGCATCTTCACTTTAGGATTGTACAGATCGAGTATAGGACTGTATATAATTAAATAAAATAGTAGTAACTCTATATCTCTAAATATAATAATTAAAGACCCAATTAAATTAGAGTTCACATGATAATATTTAATGTGGCTCAATAATTCCTTCCAGTTAAATAATATATTTAACTGAGAAGTGCAAGACATGAGCGTATCCGCGTCATCTGTGGAGGCGGGGCGACTGCTAGGTAGCGGCGTTTGCGCGGTGGCCGCGGATGGTGGAGGCGGGGTGACTGCTGGGCGTGCGGTGGGAGGTGCCCAAGGTTTTATATGACAGGTGCTTACCATGCTTAGATAAATAGAAATTTACAATTATAATTGACAGTGGGGTACAATAGTCTGGTGGTAAACACCTTGGCCTCCGAGCTAGGAGGTTGTTGGTTCGATTCCTCCACACCTTTTCGCGAAGAAATCAGAGTTCCAGAGGGCCCGAACAGAAGAAATCAAATGGGGGAAGGACTTATTCGCAATTACCAAAATCTTCGAGAACTAAATCGCAAAATAGCCGATGCCCCCAATCTGCCCTAAAATGCCTAGCCGCTGCCACCTGTGATTTTTGAGCCCGGTTTTGTTTTCTTCTCCCAACACCTTCTTCTCCACGCCCGGCCGCCGGCGAGCACCGGGCCACAGCTCGTCGGTGCGCGTCTCGTCCGCCTCCCTTCTTCTCCACATCCTACCGCGCCACCCTTTCCTCACCGCCTCCCTTCTCCATCTCGCCCACCGCTCGGCGCCGCCACCTCTCCTCCTTCTTCTTCACATCCGGCCGCCCCTTCTCCACCCGTGCGCCTCCAACTCCTCTTCCGGCCGCCCCTCTGCTCTCCCTCCATCACGCTTCCTTCCCCTACCGCGCCAACACCGCATCACCATCCCTGCGCCTTCTTCCCCCCCATCACAGCGCCACCGCACCCCATTACTCCGGCCAACCACCGCTCCTCCACGTACGCGCCACCATCTACCTCCGCCAACTCCATCCGCCGGCGCGCCATCAAGCGCCGCCATCCACCGCGCCGCCACCTTCTCCACATCAGCGCCGCCGCCGCCTTAGCTCTTCCTCTCCCCCATCGTGCCTCCCTTCTCCGCCTGCTCCGCCTCCCATCTCCACCACGCTGCACCTCCTCTTTGCTTCTCCTCCTCCCCCTTCTTTCTTCACTACCACCACCGAGACCGAGCAGCGCCATCTGTCTCCACCAAGCGCCGCCCCCTTTATTCCGCCGCCTCGCGCCAGCACCGCATCACCGCCTACTCCTCCGCATCCTCCTCTGCGAGCGCCACGCCTCCTCCCGTGCGCCATCTCAACGGCCGCAGCCTCTGTTGCTCCACCGCGCCGACTTCGGCGACCTCTCCACGGCAGTCATCTTCAGCGCCGCCGCCGGCCGCCTCGACTTCACCGACGGCCGGATCGGCTACTACTTCACCGACGACCCCTCCAGATCCACGGCCTCCACCGACACCTTCCTCTTCACTGCTTCCCCTTCACTTTGGTTCATCCCAAATCCTTCTTCCTTTCTCTACTTGCTGTTCTACTGAATTACTGTTAGTGATTATTAATCTCTATTGCCCAGTGGATGTTTGCTTGTGATATGTGATCTGTGTGATGATGAATTGTGGATGTTGATATATTGCACTGTGAATGTTAATCTTCGATTATGAGTTGTGGTCATGCTATGAAACAGTGCAATCTTAATGTGATGTTAGGTTAGTGATTTCTTATTGCGATGCTTGAACATTTACTCATGTATTTCTTATTGCGATGTGCCGGGACATCAAATCTGGTTTGTTGTATTTAGTTTCCATGTCTAATCTGCATGCTTAGGTCTTCATAGTATAATCTGCTTGCTTACACCTTGCAATCGAGGAACAGTTTTTGTTTTGTTAAGTGCAATTTGAGCTAGCTAAACGATCAAGCACCTAGTTCATCTTGATAATTGACATGCCCTTTGTTGATGCAGCATGGACAGCCAGGTGAAGTTGGCTGTTGTGGTGAAGGTGATGGGCCGGATCGCTCCAGGGTCGTGACCAGTCGAGTCAAGTTCTTGGATGACCAGAACCGTCTCATCATGAGGAATGTCAAGGGCCCGGTCCATGAGGGTGACATCCTGACCCTGCTTGAGTCTGAGAGAGAGGCCAGGAGGCTGCGCTAAGGCAGCTGGGGTCGTGGTGGTTCTTGTATGGAGTCAGACGCCATTGAATTTGTGCTATGTTTGTCAAACACGTTGTGACCCTTGGAACACTCGTCTTTTGAGTAGTAAGCCTAGTGATACTTGTAATATGTTATAGTAGTATACTTGTTTATTTGTTTTATGATTAAATTAACTCATCCTGTAAGATTCTGATATCACATATAAGGACTTCTACATTGTTTTTCCCACTAAAGATGGGTTATCTTGAACATATAGAGTTATATAGCAGAAGATTTGGCCATTAATTTATTTTTCAGTTCCAGTGTTGGATTGACTCTTGCCATTGTTTTTGGAATCGAACAAGTTCCTGTACTTCTACAATAAGAATCTTACTGATAGTCTGACAGTATTTGTAGAGAACTAGGTTTCAATTATACTTCTCCAGGGTATTGTACCAGCTTTGAGACTTGTGTCTAGATCACATATTGCAAAACTACTGTGAATGTTTGGATTTAGAAATCATTTTTACGCTACAACCGTTCTGACACTGGTATATATTTGGTAGAATAGACCTTCATGTTTCCTTTTGGAACTGCTGTAAAATTGATTCATATTCACACAATAGTTTGATCATGTCTCTCTTAATAACATATTACTTATGTTCAAATCTTTGTATTTGATTCTATGGTCTTGCTCACAAAGTATGTATGTATTTGCTATTAATACAGCCATATTGTACCAAAGATCTTGACACGGATTGATGTTGGTAGCACCTCAATAGACATTCTGAGAAGAAATCAGCTAGCATAGTTGAAGGACATACACTTTCCAGAACTTGCTACCTTTAGACAGGAAGTGAAATGTGGAGGTACTGTGGTGACCTGGTGGGAAAGTATGATTGTATGAAACTGAAACTTGTTGGTAATAAGCATGTAAGTGCAAAATCCTAGATGCAGGCAACACGACAAGCATGTACATTGAATATATATGCAGAATCAGATACTTTAGTTTTTGATGGGAAGTATTTTGAACCAGTCAAGCTTTCAGCATTCTAAAAATTTCATTCTTAAATATTTTGGAGGTCAAGAATTTTGTTCTCTTTAAGTCCCAGCTTTTTTGTTTCTATGGGATGATTTCATGCGGATTGTGATTATGAATAAAGTTCCAATGAATCAGATTCAATTATTCCTTGAAAAATGTTAAAGGATTTGCATTTTTTAATGAAGTGTTATAAAGGTATTCTTGCTGTCATCAAGATAGGTTTGTCGTCTTAGTGATTTGAATATTTTATTTCTCACTGGCGACATTTGCTTTCTTTTTAAAAAATACAATGATTTGATCGAACGTATTGTATGCAATCAAACTTTTCATGCAATCATGGTGCAATCCAACTAAACATCACAAAAATTCAAAAATTGTACTATTGTAGATGTACTTCTAAACTTATTCTACCTATGTATAAAATTTGAAGTCTATATTCATTCTATATTAAGAATACCAAAAACAAAAAATCTAACAAATATTAAGAGTTCAAATTTGTCAAAATTCTCCTTTTTTGTTACTTGTAATATAAAATGAATTTGAGCTTGAAATTTTATACACAATGAGTATCACTAAACCATGAAGTACCACTAGTATATTTTGTCGGAATTTTTCGTGACGATGTTTAGTTAGATTGCACCATGATTGCACGAAAAGGCTTGATTGGTATCATCTACCAGTGCAGGAACATAATTTGTGTTGGAAATTTTCTTCTGCGTCAAAGATTTAATACAACGTTTATCTTTTGTAGTGCTTAGAGAAATGATACATCAAGGGAATGCTTCCTTTTTACCCATGTAATGGATATAGTAAAGTTATTTTGTTGGATCTTCATTAGACTTGACCTAAAAATTAAGGTTAAATTCTGTTTCTAGCTTACTTATTTGCTGTCTATGCCCTGTTTTTTTCTCTACAGGTAGCTTTTGACCATGGTCAATACTTTTTATTTGTATTTTTAAATGATGATGAACGGCGGAAATATCAGTGTAAACTCTTGTGACTTGGGAAGTCGTTTGAAGAAGCCGCTTGAAGAAACTTTCGGATTTCAGAGAAATCAAAGTCAAAAATAATAAAAAATAGCTGAATGCCCGTGTGTTGCTACGGACTTTAAAATTTTATCATAATATATATTCTGAAACTAATGGGTGGTAAATTTTTTTAAAACATGCATACAAATATGTTTTCTAAATTTTTTTAAAATCCGTGACAACGCACGGGCATTCCGCTAGTCCACATAAACATGCGTGCAAGACTATGAAGTATCCATCAACCATGCATCATCGAATCTTCAACCAAAAACACGGCCGCCGCTCTAATTTTTCTCTCGTACGAGTCAGCCGCTGCACACCCGTATTTTTCACGTACAAGCTGCCATACGTGGAGGCGGGGTGACTGCTGGGCGTGCGGTGGGAGGTGCCCAAGGTTTTATATGACAGGTGCTTACCATACTTAGATAAATAGAAATTTACAATTATAATTGACAGTGGGGTACAATAGTCTGGTGGTAAACGCCTTGGCCTCCGAGCTAGGAGGTTGTTGGTTCGATTCCTCCACACCCCATGGTTTTTGTTTTTATTTTTTCTATTCTAATTTTTATCCTCTCCTGTTTTGTCAAGTGAGACCTCCTCAACTGCATTTTAGTTGTCACTTTTCAAATTTTTTTATCTCCTCCAGCAATTAATAACTATAGATAATATAATTCCTCCACACCAATTCGGCCCTTGCGTTGAGCAGTTAGGCCCACGAAAACAAAGCGTTGCAATAACAGATTATTGCCACAAACAATCATCATATATAGCAACAAATTTATTTTGTGGCAATACAAACTCATTTCATATGCATTGTATAAGAACCTTTTGCAACGCAATTGATGACTATGACAACGCAATAAAATTGTGGCAATATTGTCACCCACTCGCAACGAAATTCTATAAGGTGGCAATACCTCCTAACTATTGCAATGAAAATCAATATTATCACAACGCAAGATAACCGTGGCAATAAAGTCATACTACTCGCAACCATTTTCTAAATGGTGGCGAAAAAGCCACCTTATTACAACGAATTCAATGACTATCGCAACGCAATATTTTAGAGGCAATACTGTGCACATATCGCCACGATTTTGGCAAAACGTTGCAATAGTACATACCTATTGCAACTAATTTAGTGTCGTTGCGATGCGTTTCATGGCTAAAGGGTCGGAATCTAGTAGTGATTCTATATTGGTTGCAGAAAGGTTGTAAAGGGTACTTGTGTACATTGCTATGTGCATGAAATACAAAGGTTGATTGGGAGAACTGCATCTTCAAGGTGATATATGGTGCACATATCTCTCCAAGGTAGTAGAGAGAATTATATGATTCTTGAAATTCAGCGGCACCAATTGTGATATCCATGATTTTTGTGAGTTTAGAATTTGTGGTAACGTTTAAATAAAATCCGTTGCAAAGCACGCGCACCTGACGAATTGATGGCGCCAACCACTGTTAGAATAGCAACCTGCGACAAAATAATTCGCCCAACCACACGCTCGTGATCCCGTCTACCCGACCACTAAGTAGACGCGTCGTCGCTCCGGCCAATCACAAGGAATCATAAGAACGACGGGGAAGAACGCACGATTCTCCTCTAGGTTGTAATCATATGCTAAACCCTACAAGGAATAAGCGCATAGCTTTCTTTGAAAATAATAGATTGATTCATGATGGTCTGTCTTTACAAAAGGGTATATAGACCTATATATATATAGCCAGACTCAATAAACAAAACAAAAAAACCAACTCGTACGCAACAAACGGAAACAACCGACACGGAAACATACTCGTAAACAATTCAACCGACTAAAAAAACCGATCCAATCTACTGTGCCAACCAATCACATGGCCGAAACAAAGTTGTATTCGGTCATTAGGAAGGCATGCAGACATTGATCTCCTCATGATGCATTGCCTTGGCTGTTTTGATCCGTATTCCTTGCGTCAAACGAAATCAACACAGAGCATCAATTGCTTGCCCATGCATGTGGTCCATCCGAAGCATCTAAATAATTCTCTCACGTGCATGACAAATGAAGACCAACTAGATAAGTCTTTCACGTGCATACATGTATTTTCTTCTTTTTTTCCTTGATATTTCTTTCTTGATTGTGTATGGTATGGTTGCATATATTTCTTTTCTTCCTTTCGTGAGGCTTCTTTGCACCACACAGCATGTGTATTAGCTTCCAAAAATATCCTCATCTATAAACCTAAGAACAATTAAAATGCTAGTCAATTCCTTTCGTGAGGCTTCTTTGCCCCACGGGGTATGAGGCTTTATATTACACTTGCTTATCGCACTTAAATAATAAAAATTTGCAAACAACATTGTTCAAAAAGTCACGGTTGTCTAGTGGTAAGCTCCTCAATTCTGAGCTAGGAGGGTCAGGGTTCGAGCCCTCTATAGCTGTGATTTCACTTTTTTTCAAATTTTTAGCTGTGATTTTACTTTCATTTTTCAACTGAATTGTTGAATTTTGAACTTATTATGTTATTTAGTACCTATATACCGAATTGCGGAGCAAATTTCTATAATTATACCGAATTGCTAAATGGAATTTATCGAATTGCATGAATTTTTTTGTGTGGCATACCCTTTGGCAAAATCACCATGTCGAAGTTTTAGATAGAAAATATTTGCATCTTTGTGCAATAATAAGTTGGTAACTCAGTGGTAAGCATTGCAGTGTTTAATTGACAAGTCATTGGTTCGAGTCCTACTTAGCGTAGCTTAAATTTTTATTTTCCTATGTTTTTTATCCCTCGAGGCCCCTACAAATTAACTAGATAATTGCGCTTCCTACCGAGCACAACTAAAATCTTAATTTTAATTTTCTAAATTTTTATCCCTCGATGCCCCTACACATTAACTAGATATTTGTGCTTCCTACTGAGCACAACTGAAATTTTAATTTTCTTAATTTTTATCCCTCTACAAATTAACTAGGTATTTGCGCTTTAGTTACTTTTTATTTTTCTACTAGTATTTTTCTTTTATCCCACTAGCCAGTGCTAGTACAAATAATTTTCTTTTCAAACAACGGAAGCTGTCTTATTGTAACGAAAGATAGTTTTATATATCAACGACTAACAACTGTGGCAATACAACTCTAGAAGATGCAATGATCTCAAATTTCGTGGCAACACAACCTTGTTATTGCAATGAAATATAGTCTTCTATACCAATGACTAACAACCGTGGCAATACAACCCTAGAAGATGCAACAAACCCAAATTTCGTTGCGATAGATAAAACCCTATTGCAACACAAGCAACGATTCATGCAACGAATTAAATCCGTTGCAAAACTGTCCAGTATTCGCAACCATCAGCAAAAGCATGGCAATTACGTCGACATATTGCAACGCAAATCAAACGAATCACAACGCAAATTCATTACGTGGCAATATTGTCAAGTACTTGCAACCGTTTTATAAATGGTGGCGATAGCACCTACCAATTGCAACGAAATGCATGGTAATCGCCACGCAAAAATATCCGTGGCAACATGGTCAACTACCCACGCCCGCGCCCGTGACCCCGTAAGCACCAACGACAGTGAGGGTCCAGACCGGGTCGTCGTGCTTCTGAGCAGGCTGAGCCGGCGGGGTCCATTCTGCGAGGAAGTCGGCGAGGACTTGAGATTTGATTGCTGTCCTTGAGGCGTATGTCAGGGAAAATGGGGCGAGCTCGGCCGCCCACTTGCCGATGTGTCCCGTGGATTCCTTGTTGTGCAGCATCTCCGCCAGCGGGAATGAGGAAGGCACTGTGATTGGATGGGCCAAAAAATAATGTCGGAGCTTCCTGGAGGCCATGACCAATGCGTAAGCGAGCTTCTCAAGCTCTGTATACCTCGTCTTGGCGCCTTGAAGGGCTTCAGAGACGAAGTATGCCGGCCGTTGTACGGCGCCTTCCTCTAGGACGAGGACGGCATCGGCCGCCATGAGCCGACGCGGCCGATAGAGCAGAGGGGAGCCCTCGTGCCGGGCGACGAGTAGGGAGACTCGCCAGGTGTTTCTTGAGCGCGTTGAAGGCCTCCGCACAGTCACCAACGAAACCCGTCGCACTCGCGGAGTGTCTTAAAAAATGGCAAACCTCGCTCCGCCGCCCTGGATAGGAAGCGACTCAAGGCTGCCATGCGGCCCGCCAGCCTCTGGACTTCTCTCGTCGTCTTGGGCGGCTCCATACCCAAGATGGCGTCGACCTTATCAGGGTTCGCCTGGATGCCCCGCCCGGACACGAGGAATCCCAGAAGCTTGCCCGCCTGCACGCCGAAGACGCACTTATCGGGGTTGAGCTTGATGCCGACTTTCCTGAGGTTGTCGAAGGTCTCCTGAAGGTCCCGGCCATGCAAAGCGAGCTGCCGGGTTTTGACTACCACGTCATCGACGTAGGCCTCGACGTTCCGCCCGAGCTGGGCGGCCAGGGCGATGGCGACGAGGCGAGTAAAGGTGGCACCCGCGTTCTTCAAGCCAAAGGGCATCCTGATGAAACAGAAGGTGCCGATTGGTGTGATGAAGCTAGTCTTGCTCTTGTCGTCTTCCGCCATGTATACCTGGTGGTAGCCGGAGTAGGCATCTAAGAAACTCATTAGCTCGCACCCCGCGGTAGCGTCGACCAATTGATCGATGCGCGGCAAGGGGTAATTGTCCTTTGGGCACGCCTTGTTGAGCGCCGTAAAATCGATGCACATACGCCAGGCCCCGCTAGCCTTCTTGACCAATACTGGGTTGGCGAGCCACTCTGGGTGGTGGACCTCGCGGATGACCCCGGCTCGAAGAAGCTTTGCCACCTCCACCTTGGCCGCCTGCTGCCGATCCATGGACATGCGGCGAAGCTGCTTGGCGTCGGGGTGGACCGCCAAACGGTGCTCGATTATGGCGCGGTCCACGCCCTTAATATCTTCTGGTGACCATGCAAAGATGTCGGTGTTGTTTCAAGCACTGAGCAAATCTTGCTCGACCTGCGGGAGCCCTCACCAATAGACACAACCGCCCCTCCGCCGAGCGGCACCTTTGACTCGCCCTCGGGCCGAGGCTTAGGCGTCCATCCCGGAGCGGAGGGCGCGTCGCCCAGCACGTCCGATAGGGCGTGCACCGGGCGATACAGATCCTGGCTGCCGACTTCGATGCGCCTGGCAAGGTCTTGGTCGTCGAAGACGGTGATTACACCCTCCGGGCCCGGGAGCTTCATACATAAGAAGGCATGGTGTGGGACCGCCTCGAAGGAGTTGATGGCGGGCCGTCCCAATATGATGTTATAGGGGTGTGCGATGTCCACAACGTCGAAGATGACATGGTGGGTCCGGATGTTACTCTCCTGGTGGAGCGTGACGGGGAGGGATACCTGCCCTATGGCCTGCAGCGGCTGACCTCCGATGCCCTGAAGCGGAGCTCCTGCCTGCTCCATGCGACTTCGATGGGTTCCCATACGGTCAAGGGCCCCTGTGAACAGGATGTTCGCAGAGCTCCCTCCGTCGACAAGGATGCGCCTGACGTCGCAGCCCGCGATGTGGGCCTGGATGACCAAGGGATCATGATGAGGGAACTCCACGCCCCTAGCGTCATTCAAGGTGAAGGTGATGTTGCGGGGCAGCAGCCACGATTGCGGCTGCTCCGCGGGGACCCCTGATAAGGAGCCTCCGGCGATGACGTTGACGGCGCGGCACCGTGCGTCCTCCCTGGCTTGCGAGGGGCTGCCCCTCAGATGCCGCTCCTGGACCTCGGCAGGGAGCCGAAGGGGCAAGTCCCGGGGTGCGGCCATGGCCTGTTGCAACTCCACAACCGCGGTGCACGTCTTCATGTAGTGATTACCATAACCGTGCACCTCGCACCATTTGCCGTAATAGAGTTGCTCCTGCTCCGCCCGGGGTCGCTCATCGCGGCCGAGTTTGCCTTCGCGACCTCGAAGGGCATTCTCGATGACGAAGGTATGGCGGGCCTTTTGCGGTCTGCGCTGGTGACGCCGGGGCTTGCGTCTGCTCTTTGGGGAGCCTTCCGGCTCCCCGGTGGTGTTGCTCCCAGGGGGGTCCTCCCGGGGCTGCCGACCGCGGGCCTGCTTCGAAGGGTCGTCGCCCGCCCCCTCGTCGTATGTCGAGCGCGTCGCTTGGGCAAGATCGAGGGTGGAAGTGTTGCGTCTCCGCGCATCTTCCTCAGCCGCGCGTATCCCTCCATCTTGTCGAAGAGCTCGCCGCCCGGCGCGGGCTCGCATGGCCATCGGCGCGCTCGCCGGCCGAGCCGCTTGCATGTCACGGACAGCTCCGCGAAGGTCCCCTAGCTCCCGCTGGAATGCGTTGAGGGCCGCTAGCAGCGCGCTTTCTCGCCGCGCGCAGCGGGCCGCCGGCGCGCCGCGCGGGCGGTCCGCGGTACGGTCATCGCGATGCCGGCGACGGGTCGGTCGTCGTGGTGCCGACGGCGGGTCGGCCGTTGCGGTGCCGACGGCCGGGTCGGTCGTCGCGTGCCGACGGCGGGTCGGCCGACGGGTGTCGACGGCGGGTCGGTTGTCGTGGTGCCGACGGCGGGTCGGCCGTCGCGTGCCGACGGCCGGGTCGGTCGACGCGGTGTCGACGGCGGGTCGATCGTCGTGGTGCCGACGGCGGGTCTGTCGTCGTGGTGCCGACGGCTGGGTCGGTCGTCGCGGTGCCGACGGCGGGTCGGCCGACGCGGTGTCGACGGCGGGGTCGGTCGTCGTGGTGCCGACGGTGGGGTCGGTCGTCGCGGTGTCGACGGCGGGGTCGGTCGTCGTGGTGCGAGCGTCGACGTCCTCGACTGCTGCGACGCCGAAGCCCTAGAGCTCATGCGATGCCCCGCCCCAGCCGCCTTCTTTCCCTTCGCCGCCGCCGTCGAAGCCTTTTCCGGTGCCATCCTCCTTCGAACTTCAGGCTTACTCCTGTCCTCCCCACGGACGGCGCCAACTGTTGTGGCTACAGACCAAACAGAGAGAGAGAGATGGTAGTGGAGAGTGAGGGAGATGAGTAATGGCTTGGGTCCTCCCCATGGCCTGTATTCCATATATATATACATGGGGAGTGCTTTTACGATTATACCCTTACAGCTGATCATCCCCCTCAGGGGCATTTATGTCATTACACATGGCCTATTCTGGGCCTTATAACCTCCTATCAAGCCTGCTTGGTTTAGGTGGGGGCCACCCCTACAACAGGTGGCAATAGCCCCTACCTATTGCAACCAATTTCGTGTCGTTGCAAAGTTGATCGTGGCATTAGGGTCAAAACCTTGTAGTGATCATTGAATGCGAAAGAATGAGACAATAAGCTTATCTGAATAGGAATAAACTTCATAATACAGTTGGGAGTAACATGCCGCGTACATTTTTATTACATGCATAACACATAGCATGATATGCGACTAACCCACCCAACTGCTCGTACGACCTACTGTGTGGACCGGGGCCACTTTCCCTTCCTTGCGTGCTCGGCGTTGAACTCCTCTGCGCCTCTTTTGCCTTAGCTGCAATTTCCCTCTTACTCTCGCGTTCCCTCTCGCGAGCCTCCCGCTCCCTACGCGTGCACGCTTCGAGATGAGCTTGCGTCTCGCGTTGGATACGCAGGGTGTGCTCGTTCTTGCGGCGCTCCTCCTCCAGCAACTCCTTCTCCCGTGTGACATTCCACTCCTCAAAGTCGAGGGTCCATTGGTCCGCAGGGTGGATCTCAAGATCGATCCATTTGCGGTAGCCACAGAGGGGCTCTGGAGACTGTAAATAGAAGGGAGAGATTGTTAGTGCGTACTGTGAAGAAGAAAAGGTAGGGGAAAATGATGCATTTCGTCGTTACTGGCTGCCGATAGGTTGCGGTGTCAAAACGGTGGTTGGGGTAGTCACTGGAGTAGTTTGCGCAACCCCAGTAACGCATACCTAAGCTAATGTGGTGCTTAGACTTGAAGAACTTGCACGTGTCCCCGCACCAACAAAGGGGGGTGTCTCCCCCTCAGGTGGGAGTTGCGGCGAACGCTCGGTGGGGACGTTCGGGATGGGGTTGTTGCTATACGGCTGCTCATTGCGGAGAGCTGACCCTTTAGCATGCTGGGCTTGTTCTACCCGGCCGCAATAGCCCTTATTTTCTCATCGCGGGCGACAGCTGACCATGCTATATCATAGGTCTCCTCCCATTCCTTCACCATCTTATCCCATTGCTTCTTCTGTTTGTCCATCTCGGTGGGGTGAGGGAAGTGTGGTGTAGTATGGGGGGTTTGGAAGTGCACCCTGGGAAATGGAATGCACACCAATTTATAGGGTCCGTTTTCTCTCTACTCCTACGTGTAAAGTTGGTCTGCGTGGTCGTAGCACTGAGTAAAGCTAGGCGTGCTGCCATCTCTCTGAGCAAAGCTGCCCCGTTTTGTCATATCACTGCGCAAAGCTGCATTCTTTTGTCATTTGACTGAGCAAAGTTGCCCTGTTTTGTCATGTCACTGTGCAAAGTTGCATTCTTTTGTCATCTCACTAAGCAAAGCTGCCCCGTTTTGTCATGTCACTGCGCAAAGCTGCATTCGTTTGTCATCTCACTGAGCAAAGCTGCCCCGTTTTGTCATGTCACTGCGCAAAGCTGCATTCTTTTGTCATCTCACTGAGCAAAGCTGCCCCATTTTGTCATGTCACTGCGCAAAGCTGCATTCTTTTCTCATCTCACTGAGCAAAGCTAGCCTCTTTTGTCATGTCACTATGCAAAGCAGACCTCTTCTGCCATATCTCTGAGCAAAGCTGCCCCGTTTTGTCATGTCACTACGCAAAGCAGACCTCTTCTGTTCTCTCGCGCTATATAAAGAGCACGGGGTGCGGTCCCATGAAGGTAGTAGTAGAGAACCCTGTAAATCGAACGTAGAACGTAGAACCATGTCGGAAGCCAAGGGGCCAGTCGGAGCGGGGTCACCGAAAGAAGACCTTCCCATGCGAAGGAGGGAGGACTTCGGTCCTAACTGCCGCTTGATACCAGGAGGCATGCTCAACCAATGTGGCCAAAATGCAGACACAATGAGTACGCGGTCATCCAGGTCGTCAAAGGCCATTTCGATGGCGGGCGACGTTTCTTCTGATGCCCATACTCCGGGGTACAAAATTTCTAATACTACATTTTTCATTACTACTTGTAGAGCCTCTTTGTTTACAACCTTTTTCCGCAGACGGCGAAATGCGACTTCACCTGCTGGATCGACCCTCCTCACGAAGAGTATGTTGGCAACTACGTGGGATCGAATCTTTGAGCTGGAGGAACGACTCGACACTCTCAATGAGGAGAACGACGACCTCCGCCAACAGATGCAACGCGAGAGGGGCAACGAGGAGGTTGTCAACATAGGAAGCACGTACGATCCGACATGTTGCTGTGCAAACCCTAGTTGCATATGTGCGTACCACTACAATGATGGCCAACCCCGTCCGAGGCGTCCCCCCCAGCAATTCTCCATATGGGTGCCATGAGGCTCTTTTGGCATGTAGGCAACGAGGTGTATGGTTGTACCGTAGTATGTACGAGTGTTGATCGAAATAATGTGCAATGTTGTTAAGCATGTCATGGATTGGTTGTTATCTTCGTGTAGTTGTTACCACAAGCCACAAAAAAAATCGCAATATTAAGCACTACTAAGCTACCAGCACAACACCAATTACATTACAGAAAAGGGATGTAACATACAAGTTTTACAAATGGTACATGAAGTTTAGCTGTAGTCTCAAACAATTACTGATCAGGGCATGCATTGCATCGTCTAGCTGTGTGCCTCTCCTGACCGCATCGCTCACAATGTGCACCAGATGTTCCAGCCTGAGATTCATCCATGTCATTTCTAATACGCCGGCTCTGTTGCCGACCCTTCCCACCCTTTACCAAATTAACATCTGGAACCCAGGTCCTACCTGCAATGTCCAAGGTGGCGAAGTTTCCAACCACCCTGAACCTCCGGAGCTCGCCACACCAAGCCTGCAGTACCCTCTCCTTAAAAAAGTACTCCGACATGAAGTTCGAAGGATCCATGCCCATGGTCCCGCATGCAGCGAGGACATGAGAGCATGGCTTGTGTAACAGGGTTAGCTTATTGCATGTACAACTAGGTTCATTTGCATGATCTCCAATGCATACCTCGTGAGTAACAAGGGAACGAGACGTCCCAAATCCAGCTCTATCACGGAGTATGACTTCGAAATGATGCTCCCTATTGCCCATGACTTGCACTGTGTGCAATTGACCCTTTTGTGACTTCTCCTCCATGTACGCCGTCATTTTGGATGAATACAGGGCACGGGGATTGGCCGCATGAAGTGCGGCACTCGCGTGCCTCTCTCTGAAATAGTGGATTGTGCTGTGAAGAACACCTTCTACGATGGCGACAAGGGGCTGAGAACGGAGGCCCCTGAGAACCCAATTGTACACCTCCGCAAGGTTAGTTGTCATTATGCCGTACCTTGCGCCATCTGTGTCATGCAACAGCGACCACTTCTCCAATGGTTCCCCCTCGATCCACTGCGAGAAGCACTTGATGTTTCGTGAGCTCCTCCTTCTTGGACCACTTGGGTTAGGCTCATCGATTGCTAGCAAGCAAAGCGGTTGTGCCGCCCCAGGAGTGACCGGCCCCTTGCTCCTCTCTTCGACGTTCTTACTAGTATGCTCATCCAACAACCCCCACAAAGCATCAAATTTTCTTTGCTGGTTCTACCTAGCCAGCCTCTTTAATAGCTTCATTAAAGATTGTTTCGGAAATTGCTTGGAAAAGTTTGCCCCTAAGTGACGACTGCACCACCGGTTCCTCATGTCCGGCCAAGAAAAGGGCTCCTCGGGGTCTTCTTGTAGTTTTCTTATAGCCTTTATAATACCGGCATGACGATCATGGATTATGCACACACCAGGACAAGTGCCTACAACTCCAGCCCTGACATGTCTTAGAAACCACAGCCAGGTCTCATAATTCTCACTTTCGACAAATGCAATGGCAAGCGACAATATTTGATTATTACCGTCAACGCCTATGGCCGTCAGGATCTGCCCCTTGTATTTGCCTGTCAAGAAGGTCCCGTCAATTGAGATCACTGGCAGCATGTGCCTGAATATTTCGATGGAAGCACCAAATGCAAAAAATATCATCTGCAACACTGCATATCCTAGTGGACTTATGGACGGCTTCTCATGCAGGGCGATGTACGTGCCTGGGTTCCTTTCCTGCAAGACCTTAAGCATACGAGGAAGGTTGTCGTACGCCGCCTCGAAGGTTGCACACGCTAACCTATACATTTTTTGCATTACTTTTTCTGTACTAGTAGTTTTGTAGCTAGTGGATCCAATCATTCATCTGTAACTCAACTTTGTTCATCAATTGATCCATTTCGAGTTACTTTTCTTTCCATCATTAATTTTGCCGATTTGCCGAAAAATCGGTGGCATGCCTCATATGTTGCTAAAAGACACCTTCTATAGGGATGTGCTGCCGTATAAGGAATTTTCGAACGGCAATAGCTAGTAACTTGTTTAAGTGGAGGTAGGGCTGGCAAAAAAGCTCGGGCTCGTGAGTCAGTTCGGGCTCGGCTCGGGCTCGTGAAAGCTTGGCTCGGCTCGTGGATGAAACGAGCCGAGCCGAGCCAGCAAAAAAGCTCGGGGTCTAAACGAGCCGAGCCCGAGCCAGCTCGCGAGCAGCTCGGTTGGCTCGCGAGCCAGATTCCTTCGCCGTTGGAGAGCATCGACGTGGCCACCGCATAAAGCCCGGGATTATGCGAACAGCCGCACGAAGGCACTGCGTGGCTCCTCCTGTTTCCAACGTCTTCCCCCGTACCAAGTTGCATTGTGCTTTACAGCTAGCTGGGTGTCCTCCCGATTCCCGAACCTCCCAATCACCACCTTTCTTCCCAAAAAAAAACCGCACGCCTCTCACGCCGGTCGCGCCCAAACCCTGCCTTCTCCTCGTCTCGTCACTGCGCCCCGCGGCCCCTACCGCCTCCGACCGCGGGGTGCTCCTCGCCTTCCGCGCATCCCTGTCTCCGCCCTCCTGCGTGGCGCTCTCCTCCTGGCGTGGCCCGGTCTCGGAGTCCTGACTCGGCGTCTCGCTCCACCCGCGCACCGCCGCGCCCCGGCCTCCGTCGCCGTGCTGCGCCTCCCGAGCCTCAACCTCACTGCCCGCTCCCGGCCCGCCGCTCGCCCTCCTCCGCGCCTCAAGCGCTCGACCTCTCGGAGTTCGCCGCGCGGCTGCTGCCCACCTACTTCAAGCACGGCAACTTCTCCGGCTTCATCCGCCACCAACACCTACGCACGTAACGCCGCTCGCTTGCCCCCTCCTCTTGAACCTCAATGCGCGTCGAGTGGTCTCGGTCTGGTTATGGGGATATCTGCTCTGGGTAGGCGCGTTCTTGTGGTTGGATTGGTGGGAATTTAATCCTCAAAGTTGCGCAGGTGCGAGGAATTGACTGGGGGCAAAATTTTCAGTGCTGACAGTGATAGGTGCCCATTGTTGGCTCGCGAGCCCTCGCGAGCTGGCTCGAGCCGCACCACGAGCCGAACCGAGCCCACAAAAAGCTTGATATCCTAACTAAGCCGAGTCGAACCGAGCCTGCATTCTACCAAGCTTTCACGGCTCGGCTCGGCTCGTTGCCACCCCTAAGTGGAGGTGCCTCAAGTTCGAACTATTATAAGCGGAGGTGCTGCCGGTGGTAGGGGTGCAATCGGATCGGATACGGTCGGTAACTGCTCATCATGTATCCTATACCATATTTTTTCTCGGAATCGGAGTCGGACACGGATAGTGTCGGATACGAATACGAACGCGGATAGTATCGGTCACGGATACAGAACGAATACGGAGCGGATTCGATACGGTAACCATATTTCATCGGATAACACGCGAGAAGACAAATGTAAAACGACAAACGTGTAGAGATTCATGGGCATGACTATAGCATGTAAAAAAACCATTTGTTGTATAGCATGTGGTTCGTATTTTCTAACTTATGCAAAACAAACTCAGAAATGAGAATATATTATATAACATCCTTATTCCTTAGACACAAAAAAGACAGCCAGGGAATTAGCAAAAACAGAGTAGCATCTTTACATAGTGTCATCTATACTATTCACAGCATGTTCACTGGTTGTAATTGTGACTTCCTTTTTATCATCAGAGCTGTGCTCAATTTGATGTTGAGACTTGCTAGCAGCAACAGTATGATCAGAAGTTGCAGTATCAATTTCAACATCAGAATCCACCACAATAGTTTCATCCGTCAAATTTGAGGATGCAACAATGTCTGTCAGAAATAAAAAGAGGGCTTGATGTTACATAAGGACATTCCATAGTGATGAAGACAAAAGGCATCAACCAGGTATAGCCCATCAGGGAAAACTGACCAGTGCCTACACATCTACCAGGTATGCTAAAAACAACATTCATAACATAGTTTCACCAGCACTTACCTGGCTGTTTGCACAAAACTCATCAATATGGATATGTTTTGCTCCAGTTGATTCCAATAATGCATGAAGTTTCTCTCCAAATTTATACTGCACTCAAATAACATTATTCAACAGTGAAATGCCTGATGATGACCTTTCAATTTATAAAAGAAACACACACCACCTTTCACATCCATACCTCATTCTCATTCACTGGCTGCTCGAGTTCAAGTCTGTGGGCTGACATTCGGGCAATCTCAGAGATGGCCGCATCACGGGCCTACATATCATCACCAGCAAGCTCCTCGTACGCAGCCTCGAACGCTTCCTGCCAGAACCGTGGAAGCTGTACCTCATCACCGGTGTGTGTGTGTACATATCCCACATTCAACCCACTAATTTCTCCCTCTCCTCCATCTCCTGCTCAAGTTAGAACTAGACAAAGTTCAGTTGCTTATTTTTCACTTCACACAGAATTCAAGAGCCAAAAGGAGTACGCTTTTGTGCCTTCTGCTGCCAATATTAATATAAAGGGCGCCCCTTCAATGGTCAGGCATCCAAATTTAGGGCTGGATTTTTTTTCTTACTAAGATATGTAGATGAAATAATAATCAGTATGCCTTATCTGGGAAAAAAGATTGCCACGCTCCAGGGTTCACTTACGCGGAAGCGCCTACTCATTTGTGCGTGCATACCAAGCGATTGGCAAGGAGAATCCGAGGGGGGCGAAACGAATTAAAGGGAAGGAAGCGTACGAGGGAGTCGAGGTTGTCGCGGAGGGGTGCGTCAAGGTCCCCGGAGGCAGCGGTGAGGTCGCCGGAGGACCAGCGCAGGGAGACGGAGGCGGCGGACATGGACCACAGCGCGAGGAGCGCGATGGCGGCGAAGGCCCACACCTTGTACCGCCCCTTCCTGAGGAGCGCGGCCTCCGCGCCGGAGGCGGGGATGGTGATCTTGGTTGCCGGCAGCAGCTGCGGGGAGAGCGCATTGTCGACGGCGGCGAGGGCCTTCATGTCGGCGTCGGTGGTGGAGCGGGAGGGTGATTACTGAGCCCGGTGGTGATTAGGGGTGCAATCGAAGCGTGGCCCGTGGTTGTGGCGGCGTCGCCGGCGTGGCTAGGGTTAGGGATCTTCGCCGCTGCGGTGCGAGTGAGCGAGACAACGAGTCGATCTGTCGATGCGGTGCGGTCTGCGGAGGGTTAGGGTTAGGCTTTGCCGGGGTGAGCGCTGAGCGCAAGTGGGCCGGGCCGCTGGACAGACGGAGTCACGGTCTCACGGAGGTACCGGATAATACCAATTACACATGTCGGATAGTACCGAATAAATTTCCGGATATTCCCGTATCCGTCGGAAACTGCTCTCCCGATTCCGATACCGATTCCGAAAATTACTATCCGATTCCGACACCGTATCCGACAAAATCTATCGGTTACCGAGATTTTTCCCCGAATCCTATCCGAAGCTATCCGGTCGGTCGGTCAGTCGGGAGGTATCCGATCCGATTGCACCCCTAGCCGGTGGTGCCACCAAGTCCGTACCAGTACTTCTATAAGCCAATGTGCCGCTGTCAAGTATAACGAAGAATCGAAGATAGTATAATTGACGGCAAAGGCGATGGATAAGCGAAGGCTATCCAGGCAATATGTGTATATACTAGTATCACGCTTTTTATCAAATTTATTTTAATATTGTTATTTAGGCAATATGCTTTATTATATATTATCATCGGGAGATAATGGTACGCTGGGTGTGAAATATAATCCACGGTGGGCTAATGCATTGGTATCGGGTATAGGTAGATGTATCTGTGGGAGCCACCAATATGACCCAGACATTAGCGCCGATATTAGTGCATATTTAACTCAGTGAACTTGATAATTTGGAAAAGAAATGCATTTCCAAAATAATAACTAAAATTGATATTTTCATTAAAGAAATGTTCGTAAATGAAAACTTGGTGTTGCAATGGTACAAGTCAAAGTTCTCCAATGAGGATGGTTCTTATTCCGAACAGGTTACATGGTGATGGATCCGTAGAACCAGGGCTTGTTCTTTTTGGCTAAAATTTATGGCTTTTAGTTACGACTTATGAATTTTAGCCAGAAACTCACATACAGTTTTTGCTGATATAAATGAAGTCGATATAGTATATACTACAATTAACTAGTGATCCTATCTAAAAAATACTCCGTTTAAAAGTTAGTTATTATAAAAAAATTAAAAAATAACTTTTAAAAACTAAAAAGAACATGGTCTAAGTCAGTACTACGAAGCCCAGAAAGCTATGCTCGGAGGGTCCAAGAACTCTGCTCTTATCGAACATGTGTTCTAGCAGAGGCTGTCGATGTCTAGGTATCCCTCCCAAGAGTATGTAAGTGTGGAATTTGACCCTTGTGACACTCAGGTTTTGGGAGCTTACTTTCAGGTGTGGCACCAAATATTTCAAATCGGTTAACTGCATTTAAATTCACTTTTATTTTTAAAAAGAAAGTTATTTTATTGCAACCTATTATTGTATACCTGTTTGTTGATTATGACTTGTCGTGCTCACCCTTGCAATTATAGATAGTAGTGAGGCATGCTGCTGAAGATGACATCAGAGATCGAATCGTGAGATAGGGCGAACTAGTTGAGTGGGAAGTAGCTAGAGGATTTACATCTTCCATGTAATTGTATATCTTAGATTTTGTACTAGAAACATATCAAATAAATGTGCTCATTTTAGCTTATATAAACCGGCTCATGCTTCTGGCTTCTATCTTCTTAATTTCAACTTTTTTTTAATTTTTTTGTTTTTTTGACTTTTCTTTTTCCTTGTATTCTTCTGTATTGTTCGTGGCAGGTTAAACTGTGTTTTATTTTAAATTTTTAAAATTAATTATGTTAAAAAACTATCAGTAGAAACAGTACAAAATAAATAAACTACAATATAAAAAAAATATAAATCGACTTATAAAAGCCTCACTGATCGCCCCGCTTTTGATTTTGTACTAGCAGGCCGAGGAGGCCGCGCTTGTTAGGCCATGGCTGAGTGGGTGGGTGCGTTGTGGGCCGATCTTGGCGGCGACATATGGCAAACGCGGCGGCATATAAGCGTGTGGGAGCTAGGCTGTTGGCTGTGGCGCATGTGTAAAGTTGATCGGGGAAAAAAATAGAAATACCATCGTCGACGCACAGAAGAAAATACCATCGTTTGCAGGAGGAGGAAGCAATTGCCATCATTAGCTAATGACGATGAGCTCCCAATTCTTCCATTCACATGTTTGTGTAAACAAATTGTTGCATAATCTTTTAGTCTGCAATATCAGTTGTTCGTTTTTGTTGTCCAGTATTTGTTCTCAATAGCTAAATAAATGCCACGTATGAATAAGTGTGTCTAAAAAATGCAAAGTAAAAAAGGGTTCTACGGTGTAATGGAACTGTAGCTTGTAGCCGTGAAATGGTTAAGATAACAGGCAATTTTGTACTACAAGTTATTGACTAGCACACAAGCAAGCCGTAGGCTTAACATATGTACGGTGTGGTCACACATATATACGGTTGGCCATATCTTTGCTGTCAGGGTGTTATTAGCGTTCGAACATCTAATCCGAACATTAGCATCGTACGCTCGGACGTAACATTTGACGACAATACTTTCAACATTATCATATGACGTGTAACAAAATATTTCACAAAAATCTCAATGTTATATTGGTTATTGCTGATTGTTTCATACATAAAATCAAAATGTTACAACAAAAAAACAACACTACCTCCTATGGCAGGCGGCGGCAAGGCCCTGGGTGCAACGACAATGGGCGGAAGGAAGTGGCATGGACGGCGTGGATCTGACGCCACAAATTGAAGGCCACCCGCATCCTCGCGGCTTATGGACGGGCCAAGGCGGCCGTGTCTCCATCCGCAGTCGAGGTCCTCGGCACTACCTCCCATGGTAGGCGGCGGTGAACCTCACGCATCTCGGCATGGTGCGGCACTGGCCCGCCGCCTCCAATGGGGGAGCGGGAAGCAGGGCTGGATCTATAGCGAGATGGCTTGAGTTACCAGCACATGGAGCAGAGATTCAATCGAGCTGGGCATGAAAATCCTGTAGAGACGTAGGGCCTGTTTGGTTCATGACCAGAAGTTATCTAGCCACAAGTTAGGCGTGCCACAGTTTTTAGGTAGCTGTTTGGTTCACTGACGTAACTGTGGCATGCCACACTTTCTTAGCATCCGGCCCCACACGTCATAGACTCAGTTTCTTGCCAAACTTTGCCATAAGTGTGGCTTCAATTTTGTTAGCCACACTTTCTGTGGCAGTCACATATTGCCTAAGTTTAGGTATGGCAAAGTTAGGCACCAACTAAACAGGCCCGTAGTCACCGTGTGATTGTAGAGGTGCAACTGCTGGGGAAGCAGGGAGATGCGAGTGGTGGGGGACGAATGGGTGGTTGGGACATGGGACGGATGCCGATATGAATTAGTTAGGAGCTACGGGATAACACTGTCTGATTTTTTCTCTCCATCGGACGTCCTATGTGTAGCACTACCCTTCTTACCGGCACCCTTTCTGTAGATTTTTTTTCGTCTGCCACTGGATGTGTGTCCAGCAAGATTTTTTTCCATAGGAAAAGAAGGATTTGATGTAGGATAACGGCTTCTGCGTTTTGCTTCTGGCTTCTAGGACGCGACTCTTAATTTCTTTTTTTTTTTTTGCTTTTTTGCTTTTTTGCTTTTTGAGCTTTTTGTTTTTTATGTTTTCTCTTATTTCTTTACATTGTCTGTGATGATACATTTTTTTCATTCTTGAAATTTAATTACTTAGAAAAACCTAACAACCGCTATAGTACATTTTCAGCTGCTATAGTGATTTTTCAGCCCTAATCCAGAAACTACATTAAACATTACCAAACGTCCTACTCTAGAATATCTGCCCTATGCATGTGTGTGCCATAAATCCTATTTAGTTATTGGACACTTATAATTTAACTCGAATAATCTCATCATGGAAACTACATGTATATTGCATATCTAACACCGAGGTAAAGTCATCGTATGCTAAGGCATTCCTTGTATGCTAGTAAATCTTCTCCATGTTATTTGTATGTCACTAATCTGTTATTACTGACAAGTTGATTCGTGTCGATGTTTTAGTATCGATTTTACGTATGATTTATTTAGTTTTGAGAGAACTCTTGTGACCTGGCTACGATCACACAGAAAAAAACACAAGGATTTTTATATAGGTTTAGGACTTCTCTAGGAGAATAACAACCCTACTCCTGTGTGGCTATTGCTCGATGAACTAATTACAATAGAGAAAATAATGTGGAATGTCTTTTCTACTTCTAATCTCTCTTATGTCTGTCCCGGTTTGTTCTTCCTCTGATATCCTCCTTTATATAGCTTGCAAGGCCGTGGCAGTTTTTCTATGCTAAGAGACACCTTAATATTTTAAATGTTAACCGTCCGACGGGAGTTATTAGAAATGTGATATCTCACTAATCATGCGGCTATTTGATTTTAAATGTCAACCGTCCGACGGGAGTTATTAGAAATGTGATATCTCACTAATCATGCAACTATTTGTCAAAGAGAAGTTAGGCTCATTTATTCCAAAGAATAAATACCCGTGCTAACCATTTGGTTAGACAAGCCCACGATGCAATGGGTTGTCATAGACAGGTCAGTCAAAGTTTGGGTTGATCGTAGAAAGATCTACGACCACAAGATGATCGTGATCAGAGAAGAACTTATGACTATAAGGTGGTCATAAGAAAGGCTTACGACCGAGGAGTTGTTGTAAAAGAGTTTATAACTAAAGAATTATTGTAGAAGAGTTTACGACTGAGGAATTGTTGTAGGAGGGCTTACGATTAAGAAGTTATCGTAGAAAAGCTTACGACTAAGTAGTTATCGTAGAAGAGCTTACGACTACCTTGTGAAATCTTTCCCTTATAGATAAGGGGTATACTCGAGGAGTATAATAACGTATCAATATCATTTATCGATAAATAATGATTTAGAGATTGTTATATCCTCGTCATCTAGCCCCTCAACTTTATGTGAAGATAACTAACTAGAGAAAGAGTGATCGTAGATGAAAGAAGATCGAAAGCACATCTTCTCGATCTAATTCAACCAGAAGTGAATTTGGTCAGTAAGGTAATTTTGCTTGAGTTGTAAAGACATGCCGGTTTCGAACAGAGGAATTTTAGAATCCACATTGATTCTTGCCGATCTATTCATTTGGTGTAATTCCCGAAGACGTAGTAACCATTGGGTTCCCATGATTGGAAAGTGACTTGTAGAGGCTTCAACTCATAGTCGGAACGAGACACAGCTAATGAAGAGCATTCTTTAGGGGAATGTCTCTCTTCTAAATGATCTACTCAGAGGGTTTAGTGCTGAAAATGACAAGTCAAAGCTTTGGAGAAGCTATCAACCACTTTGAAGACCAACCAAGCTGACTCAAGAGGCCGTTAAGAGTGTCGTAAGTTATGCCTTGGTAAAACTCAAGCCATGCGATCAAAGTCTCAACCTTCGACCGATCGATTATGTCTTCGATTGCTCTAAAGCAAAGGTAGCCTATCCAGGGAAAACAATTTCGGTTTAAAAATATTTTCAGACCCCTCTGAGAAATCCGAAATTTAGAAATTTCAAAAATTTTAGATTTTTTTCAGAAAAATTCGGTCAAAATATTCAAAAATAACATTCAAATTCAAGAAATACCATTTTGAATTCAAGCAATGCCGTCTTAGAAGCACCCAAGTCGCAGCGCCACTGTCGCCGTCCCCGGCAGCCGCATCCACGCTGCCTCCGTGTTCATTGCCGGTGTCTCATCCTCTCCCGCAACCATCACCGCCCGCATCCGCGCCTCTGCAGCCGTTGCCACCTCCCCTCCTACAGCCAGCGCCGCCTGCATCCGGCGCCGCTTCCCCTCCCGAAGCCAACACTGCCTCCCCCTCACGCAGCTGGCACCACCTCTCCCTCCTACAGCCAACGTGGCCTGCATCCACCCCTCCCATAGTCGGCGCTGCCCGCATCCACACATCCCGCAGCTGCCACCGCCGCCTCCACTCGCAGCCGCACTTCCTCCGCCTCTCGATGGCTGTGCATCTGTTGGTAGGATGGGGAAGGACAGAGGGGAGATGGGAAATGGGGATGGGCCACCATCGCTGAACGTGTTAACGGGAGAGGATGGGTTGGCTGGTATTTTTCAAAATAGGCCAAAATTTTAGGGTAAATTGGACATTTTTTGTGGTGGGCCAAGAATACCGAATTTCACCTAAATTTGGGAAATTTGGCCTGAAAATGTATTCCCTGATCCCGTCTGATCAAAGAACTAGAGCTAGCTAGTTGGAAGGTCACAAAGGAGATGTAAATCGACTCTCCTTCATCAAAATATTTTGTAATAAAGAACTTTGCAAAAACAAACCTTTTGTTAATGAAAAATCATGTTCTTCTTCCTACAATTCATCTTGTTGAGTAATTAGTATTCACTGGATAAAAAAGAAATAAAATAAAGTTAAATTACGACTTGGAATTGAAGTTATATTGATAACTCCATCGTAGCCCCCAACTATTTACTTAGTTTTTACGAAAAAAACTAAGCAAATAGTACATAATGGGGTATGTAGAGATCAAAGCAGTTCATCCTACTATTGTTGTTGACTTCGATTGTCATATTTTGGTAGCAAAAGTTAGGAATAAGTCGATGGTACGAAGTTCCTTCTAGTGGGCAAGACCACATACAAAAAGGAAAGGCTTCGACTGGATGACGCTACCTTTCTTTGACCAGGTTTAATCAAATCGAAGGCATAAACGAGAATAGGACAAACACTTAGAGATTTTAATTTAAATTCATTCAAATTTTCTTGGTTAACTCAATTGTTGCTTACTTATAACAAGAGTTGAAAATGATATGACGCTAGAAAGCTCCTTCTAGTAGACAAGACCGCGTACAGAGAAGAGAGACCTCGACTAGGTGATGTGTCTTTCTCCAATCAGGTTGAATATATTGAATGTACCAAAGGTGGACTAACAAACGTAAAAAAAGCTCTTCTCCACATACAACAATAAAGATTGAACAAACTGAAAATTTGTTGAAAGAGTAGAAAAGTTATACATAGAACTTATATAATTAGTTGATATTCCAAGAGTTTGATAGAATATATCCATCTTCCATGGCTGATAGAATTTGTCCATCTTCCATGGCAAGTCAAACCGAACTTGGTCGTGTAACTTTGACCACTGTGTGAGGACCTTCCTACTTAGGGGAAAGCTTGTTCTGATTAGACTGGGATTGAATTTTCTTTAATACCAAGTCACCTACAGTAAGGCTGCGCGATTGGACCTTACAATTGTAGTATTTATGCATGGCTTGTTGGTAGACCGTTGCATGGATTAAAGCTTGATTTCTCTTCTCTTCTTGTAGGTTAACGTCATCTGCTTGAAGTTGCTTTTGATTGGAGTTATCGAAGCTCTCGACCCTTGTCAACCGAATCTTTAGTTCTTAAGGAAACATGGCTTCAGCCCCACAAACTAGGTAGAATGGAGTTTCACCTATTGCCCAACTAGGTGTCGTGCGAATCGCCCATAATACCGAAGGTAATTTTTATACCTATACCCCGAGCGCTTTACGAGCTGGTAAAAGACCCAAGTTTTAATCACTTACATTATTTATCCATCGCTCTTTCGACTGCCCATTGCATTGAGGATGGGCGACAGAGGCAAAACATAACTTGGTACCCAATTTCTCTCAAAATTCTTGAAACTTTGTACTCGAGAATTGCTTATTGTTATCTATAATTATTCGATTTGATATCCCAAATCGAGTAATCACACTCTTCATCATGAACCTTTTAGCGGCTTCCGTTGTTATCCTAGTGACAGGTTCGGTTTCAATCCATTTTGTGAATTTATCAATAGCTACAAAAAGGAATTCAAAGCCCTTTGGTGCTTTTGGGAATGGTCCTAGGATGTCAAGACCCTAGGTTGCAAAATGCCAAGATAAAGGTATAATTTATAGAGACTGAGCCAGGTGGTGTATTTGCCTGCTATGAAACTGACAATGTGTACATTTCTTAACCAGCTCTTTAGCATCGTTAAGGGCTGTTGGCTAGTAAAAACCTTGTCAAAAGGATTTTCTGACCAATGTTTTGTAAGAAGTATGCGCTCCACAGATGCCCCCATGTATGTCATGAAAGAGTTTTAATTCTTCTTTCTTCGATATGCATCGTATAAGAACCTCTTGAGTACTCCGTTATAGAGTACCCATCGACCAAATTATACATTTTGGCTTTACGAGATAAATGATCTGCTTCGAGATCGTCATCGGGTACTGAACCCTTCTAAAGATACTCATAGATGGATTCCATCTAGGTATCCTCGTACTCTAAAAAGATTATATCAGTAGGGGTTTTTTCTGATGTTTCGACCAGAGACTGCTTCTAGAGTTGCTCCAAGAAGACTCCTATTGGTACTTGTGATCAGGAAGAAGCCATTTGAGCCAACTGGTTAGCGAGAAAATTATCCTATCAAGGGATATATTGTATCTTGGAACCGAAAAATGCTTCTCAAGCTTTTTGACTTTTGATAAGTACTGAGACATGGTCAAACTAGAGCTTTGGTACTCTTTTTGGACCTGATTCATGACAAGTTAAAAGTTTTCTCTCACAAGTAGTCGATGAATCCCGAGTGTTTTCGCGGGTCGTATGCCAGCCAACAAACCTTCTCATTTGGCCACATTATTAGTGGCTAGAAAGTTTAATTTAATGGCATACTTTAAGGTCCCTCCTGTGAGAGATTCCAGGAACACCCCAGCCCTTGAGACATTAAGTGTAAATGGCCCATCAAAGTACATTGTCCATTGATCATGGGAAATATATTGGGATCCTAAACAAGTTTAGGATTTATCCATTCAGTGATAAAGTCTACCAAGATCTGGGATTTAATGGCCAATCGGGACACAAAATAGAGGTCAAACTCCCTAAGTTCTAATGACCATTTTGCCATATGTCCCGCTGCTTCCTTGTTCTGAAGGATCTCTCCTAAGGAAAACTCAAACACCACAATAATTTTGTGTGCCTGAAAAATGCCTCAATTTCGTTGAAGACATGAGGAGAGCATATAAAAGTTTTTGAACCTAAGGGTAGTGCTCGACAGGCCCGTGTAAAACTTGGATGTTTTTATACTCTGTGACTAGTACTACACTTACTGCCTGTGGCATGGCAGCTAGATATATTAAGAGCGTCTCTTCTGGATTCAAAAAAACCAGAACAGGAGCACTCATAAGATATCTCTTGATATCCTCGAATCCTCGAAGGCATCATTAGCCTCTTTCGTCCACCCGAATCCCTCGTGCTTTCTTAGAAGTTTGAAGAAAGGAAGTTCTTTTTCCCCTAGTCGTGCAATGAAATGACTTAAAGTCGCCATGCACCCTGTTAGTTTTTGGACTTCTTTCTTAGTGGTCGAAGGGCGCATTAGCTCAATGGCCTTATCTTTTCAGAATTTTCTTCGATACCCCTTGCATAAACAAGGAATCCAAACAATTTTCCTGAAGAAACTCCGAATACACACTTATCACGATTGAGTTTCAAGCGGTGTTTTCTGGGGTTGTCGAATATTTCCTGTAGGTCTGAAATGTGATTAAGTCATTGGATGCTCTTTATGACTAGATTATTAACATAGGCTTCCAAATTTTAGTCTAGTTGAAGGAAAAAATCAATTGTATCAAACGTTGAAAAGTCGGACCAACATTTTTTAAACCTAATAGCATTTTTACTCTTTATGACTAGATCATCAATATAGGCTTCCAAATTTCAGTCTAGTTGAAGGAACAAAGTCAATTGTATCAAACGTTGAAGAGTCGGACCAACATTTTTCAAATCTAATGGCATTTTGACATAGGAAAATATTTCAAATGGCATAATAAATGTGGTCTTCTCTTCATCTTCTAGACACATACTATTTTGATGATAATGAGAGTACACATCTAGAAAACTTAATATTTTACAACCAGCAATAGCATCAACCAATTAATTAATACGGGAAAGATGGAAATCATCTTTTGGACAAGCTTTATTAAGATCAGTATAGTCTATACACATACGCCACTTACAGCTAGATTTCTTAACCATTACAAGGTTAGCCAACTACTCTGAGTGATTAACATCTCTTTTAAAGCCTGCTTTTAGTAGCTTGTCCAATTTAGACCTAATAGCCTCCCGTCGATCAGGTGCAACAAATCTCCATAACTTTTAGTTACGGGTTTCTTGTCAGGGCGTAGATGTTTTAGTATGGATTGGAGGGAACTCTTGAAGACCTGGCTATGGTCACACAAAGAAAAGACATCGGGATTTTTATACAAGTTCAGGCCTTCTCCTGGGAGAATAACAATCCTACTCCTATGTGGCTATTGCTTAATAAACTGATTACAATAGAGAAAGTAACGCGGAATGTCTTACTCTACTTCTAATCTCCCTCGGGTCTGTACAAGTCTTTCCTTCCTCTTTTCCCCTTTTCTTTCTCTGACATCTTCCTTTATATAGTTTGCAAGGCAGCGGCAGTTTTTCCATGCCAAGAGATGCCTAAACGTTTCAAATGGTAACTATCCGATGGGAATTATTAGAGACATGGCATCAAACTCATCATGCGGCTGTTTCTGTCAGAGAGAAGTTATGCATATTTATTCCAGAGAATAAATACCTGTGCTAACTGCCTGGTCAGATAGGCCCACGATGTAATGGGTTGTCGTAGACAGGTCAGTCAAAGTTTGGCTTGGTCATAGGAGGATCTATGACCACAAGGTGGTCACAAGATACCTTATAAATATGTCATGATTGTAGGAGAACTTACGACTATGATGTGGTCATAAGAAAGTCTTATGACCGAGGAGTTATCGTATAAGAGCTTATGACTAAGGAGTTGTCATAAAAGAGCTTACGACTAAGAAGTTGTCATAGAAGTGCTTACGACTAAGGAGTTGTCATAGAAGACACTACTACAGAAAATGTCATCACAGACGGCTGAAAAACGTTATCATAGATGGTTTGGTGAGTCGTCTGAATTTATGAGTTAGTAATGACATGAGGTCATCACCAACGGTTTTCAAACCGTCTGTGATACTTACTATCGTAGATGATTATTAACTCATAACTGTCTGTAATAGTTGACTATCATAGACAGTTTGTAGTAGAAACGGTCTGTGATATGTCGATTATCATAGACGGTTTATATTAAAAACCATCTGTGATATCTACAATTATCACAGATGATTTTTAATATGAACTGTCTATGATATTTGCACTGATGATTTTTGATCTTTTTATTTTCTCTTCTTTTTCTGTACTCCACAAAATGTCTTCAATGAATCATCACATTCATGCCCTTGTTCCATGAACTGGAACTTCACTACGACCGACCGACCAGAGTAGAACGACCAAGGAAGAATGACCATGATAGAATGGTCACCGCATAATGATCACGGCCCAATGATCACTGCCGAACGACCACGGCAAATCAACCATGGTAGAACGATCTCCGCAGAACGACCATGACAAATAGATCACAGTCGAATGACCACCGAAGATCGAGCATGGAAAAATGACCACTGTACATTGACCACGGTAGAAACACCGTGAACTAGAACTTCATGTACTCATCGAGGCTACAGGAACCGTACAACAGAGGGTCATCAAAAGTGTGGAGCACACCGCCTCCCTTGGGCACGGACTTGAATAGAATTGAGTAACACTTACACTTGCTCGGTGTCCTGACATGGTGCATGCAGGATGGCACCCTCCCATTCGTCACGATCTACAATCACATTCATAGGCTATAGTCATTGCCTCATCTTCTTGATAACCATGAGTATATCACCGGTCTTGAGGTGAGGACCTTCAGCTCAGGGGGCACAGTGAGCCAGCTCCTATCGTTGGTCGACATCTCAAGGCCCTCGACATCATGTGAGGTGGGAAAGGGAGAAGAGGAGAATGGTGAGGCCTGCATCTCGTGGGATTAATAAGGTGCGAGAGGTAGGAAAGACCAGTGCTTGTCGTTCGATGCGGAGAGAATGGATGGGTGAGATCGGGATCCTTGGGGAGTTGCCATGGATTGATGACGTGGTGCGGTGAGACTAAAATTTTGCACACAATTATCACAGACGGTTCATCTTAAAAACTGTTTGTGATATTACCTCTTCCCAGACTATTTTTAGTGCTAGTGGCAATACAGATGGTCTGTAAACCTAAACTTTCTGTGACTATATTTAATACAAATGGTTTCGGTAAACCATTTGTAATAAGGCGTCTAGTATTAGCCTTTTGTAGTAGTGAGAGCTTATGACTAAGGAGTTGTCATAGGAGAGCTTACGACCGAGGAGTTGTTGTAGGAGGGCTTACGACTAAGGAATTATAGTAGAAGAGCTTAGGACTAAGGAGTTGTTGTAGAAAAGTTTACGACTATGTTGTGAAATCTCTCCCTTATAGATAAGGGGTATACTCGAGGAGTATAATAATGCATCAATATCAATTATAGATAAATAATAAGTTTTGGATTGTTATATCCTCATCAACCTGCATAGACCATGTTAGCCTCACAGTGAGGGGTTTAACATATCCTCAGTGCCATATAAGGAATTTATCTCATATTTTGGGTGTATTTTTAAAGGGAGTTTAGTACCATAGTATTAAGTCAGAGCGGAGGAAACCAATTTATAAAGTAGAGTCCTTGCCATTCCTTGAATCATGTGATACATAGATGGAGGTGGCATGAGGAGGACTTTAGCTAAACACACATGTACATGCACGTGTATTCGTGTATTTTTGCGTGGAAAATTGCATCACTAGTGATTTGCGACCATGCCGTGATGTAGCCTATTGTTGTATTCGTTTGTTGCATCACTAGTATTTTATTGTATTTGCCTCCTAGTAATACTTCGAAGTAAAATATTACCCACATTTTCAATATTCCAGAAACCTTATTATGAACTTTGTTGCAACACAACAATAGCTGGTACTTATGATGCTATGAAACCTGAGAGGTTTTCTGGTCAGAATTTTTGTAGGTGGTTGACTAGAGCCAAGTTTTGGCTCATGTTTTTGTCAGAACAATACCAATATCGTAGAGAAAAAGACAGCTGCAAAGAAGAAGAAATTCAACAAACTAAATAAGACAACTAACTTTAAAAAGAAGAAAATTGAGAAAAAGGATTTGAGATACATCACCAGCTTTGTATAGGGAAAAACGGTCATATGATAAAGGATTGTCGCTTCCACAAGAGCAGGGATGGCGAACAACCAAAGAAGAAGGCTATCAATGTGATCATAGGTGAGGCCTCAACTTCATAAAGGTATGATAATTCACTTGTTGATGTGGTCAAGAGTGTGAATGATACATTGATTTGTGCTTCATCTATGCAATCTGAAGTTACAAGGTTTAGTAGTGCTGAATTGTGCAAGGAGAAAGAAGCTATCGGTTATGGGAGAGAGAAGAATATCCTAGTTCATGCAGATGCTTATGTAATTCCTTCTTTGCGCAATGCAAACAAGACAACAATGCATAGAATTAGAGGTGTGGATGAAGAAGAAAGAAAGTTTGGTTAAAGAGGAAGGCACAAGATCAATCAAGTTCTCGTGATTGCAGTTCTGTCCACAAAGTTCATGAAGTTCTCAACGCCAATTCTGAGGTTTCTAATGCACACAAAATACATATTTGGAAAGATAATGAAGTCTACTTTCCAACAAATCAAACGGCGCTTGATTTGGAGCTTCCTACACAAAGTTATGGCAACTTCATTGGATGCTGCACGAGCGGTCCGGAGAGACGCGCGGGACCTGCCAACCATAAAGAGTCCGAGTATTGCAATGCAAGTAAGGGTGAAATCCGACCACACCATGGTTTTCCAAAGATTGAGAAGGATTCCTTTTCAAGTTCCAAACGGATTTGGAAGCCCCTTGAACAAGAAAAGAAAACATATACAAATTTGAATTCAGTTCGGATTAGGTTCGGGACAGACAGGAAGTCCAACACTAAAACGCCCATAACTTTCACAAACGGAGTCTGATTTGGGCGTTCTTGGACTCGTTGGAAAACTATTTCGAAGCCCCATACAATGGATGAGATGCCAGACATGGAATTGTAACACCCTAGCCACTCAATGACCTGGAATGCTACCAAACTAATAACATAAATAGGAAAACTAATATTCATCTTACAAAATTTTTGCAGAACTTCCTTTGTTTATTGAGTAAATCAGAGGTTCCAACAAGCATAATCAAATGATATGAATAACAGTAAGCAATATAATCACTTATAAGCAAAACTGGATTATGTTCATCATCGCACTCATAATAATACTACTTAGATAAAGAACGGAATCAATGTAAAAGAGTTCTAATCTTTTATTACATTTTAAACCGGATAGACATTAATCAAATACCACTTGAATTATTCAGCAAATAGTGTTTAATGTTATTTCTTTCTTCCATGGTGAATAGACCGTGTAAGTGCAACAAAACTAATCCTTCTTTATCCCAATGCATGCCGATCTCATGTAGATACCTAAAACAAACAGCAACCACAACAACAACAACAACAAGAGTGAGTTCAATGACTCAGCAAATATAATAAGTAGTAACAAGAATAAAAGTGAACATCATTTCACAAGTTCATCCATCAATCATGTAAATAATCTATGCTATGCAATATGATCAAAAATCTCTTTATCTCTTCTCTTTCGTATTTTACCGGTAATGCGGAGTGTGCATCCGTCAATGCACACCCATGCCTGTACCATCTACTACAGGGACCAATTGTCCATACTCCACAAGTATGGGGACCTTTAGCCCGTCATGTCATCAACATGACGGGGACCTCGACGCTTGGTCATCTCATGACTAAGACTTCAATAAATCAGCATGATGCATATGCGTGAATGTCTCAACAAATAAAACTTGCATTCACAATAGTATGCACCAGAAATTCTCCTGAACACTTTCATTTGCAATCGACCATAAACCATACCAACATATCATTAAGATAATCAAGATCACATATACTCATAATATAGATCAAACATCTACAAACCAACAATCATCAACAATTCACACTATAAAGTTTAGACCATCATTATACTTGCCTTAATCACAAGAAAACGGGGAATGAGCAAAAGGTGCGGCCCCTGGAATTCGTCCTCCTCCTGAATAATAATTATAATGATTGCTAAGACAACAGTAGAGAGTCTTTAGATTAAATAAAAACACCCCCAAACTAACCCAACATGTTTAGCTTGACTCAAAACCTCAAATCCTTTCGGCCACCCTGTCCCCTCTACGGACAGTCAACTTCAAAAATTCGTATCTATTGGTACAGAAGTACGAATAGGGCGTTCTCAGACTTTCTGAAAATATAATTAAATTATATAACTAAACCTAGTTGGTGAGTCTCCCTGATTCGACCATCTTCTACCCGCACCATCCAATTTTCTAAAACATCAGTTTCATAACGGGTTCTCTGGACAGCGCACTAAAATTGTCATAACTTTCACCCCGAGAGTCGGAATCAGGATTTCTTGACCGTTATGGAAATCTAAGGAAATTATCTACAACTTTCATAATATGGAGATCCTCTGATTCTCCTATTTTCTAATCGCCCAGACCAATCTACCGAAACCTGACAGAAATTCCCCCGATCTGCGCAAGGGGGAGAGGGGGAGGGGCGGCTAGGGTTGGAGGGGGTGGGCGCCTCTCCCCCCCTCTTTGGCTGGTTTCCCTCCTGGGCCTTGGCCCAGGCCCAGGTTGTTCGGAAAATTCAGAAAAACCCCCCCGAAATATTATTTCATTCTTTCGTTTAAGGTCCCCCCCTCTCCAATTAAACAATTATTTCCCGAAAGGCTTTTGGGATATTACAGGAATCCTCATGGTCACATTGCAAATTGAGAGAGAATTCAGAGGTAGCAGTTTAGGTATTTCCTTTTTAGTTCGTATTGGAGTTTGTTTCGGCCTTAGGCCAAGTTGTGCGTGAGTTTTAGTCAAGACCGTGCATTGTGCACCAATATAAGGCCAGGGCCTTAGCCCCATTGGAACTTAGGCTATGATATGATAAGTTTTTAGACTCGTGAAATAAAGAAGAAAATCGCCATGATGGTTGGTGGTGGCCAAATTGCGTGATTGCTAGGTTTTCTCGTTTAGAGTTTGCTGAGTTGGTGCAAGGCAAGAATAGAAGATTCTTGAGATTGCCCATCGAATCTACAAGGTTCATCTCTTCTAATTCGTGTCTTCTTACTGAATTCACGGTTTGGGGAGTACGGCGGATTGCTTCTGGTGTGCGCCTTGCATACTAGTGCAAATTGCCCTTATCAATATTGTTTGCTGCATCAAGACAAGGAGAAGACTCTATCCAAGGAGAAGGAACCTCGCTGATCGTACCGGGAAAGATCGGGCCATCCTTACGTATCAACTAATCCTTAGTTGGTCCGCATCATCATGGTATCAGAGCGTGGTTGATCACGGTACGAGATTGCTGAATTTTTCTTAATGGCTGGTTCTATGAAGACTAAAGATGGCGAGGTGTGACATAATCATGCCGAGCCAATTGGGGAGGTGCCCTATTATGCGGCGTCTTTGCTGCCCGAGGTACGAATTGGACTTGAAGCGACACGTGACTACTTCTTGAGTTGTCACCGGAAGCTTGAAGGCAAGGTTGATGATTTGGGGGCGCGAAATGATGCTTTGATAGAGGCGATACGCAACCAACCACCACAATTTCAGCATGCTGAACGGGGACCTCAATATCCCGAACGGCGTGCACCATACGAAGACGAGGAGGTTTTTGATGGTGCAGCGGGCTTTGCTCCACAACTGCATCGTGCTCAGGACTACCGTGGTGCTGACCATGGTAGGGACATGCGTGGCAGAGGTGCTGCCCGTGGTAGAGTTATGCGTGATGGTGTTGGGTTTGCTCAGCGTGTTGCCGTGGATGATAGAATTGGGCGGATAAAAATTTCTATCCCATCATTTAATCGTAAAGCTGAACCGGAGGAGTACTTGGAGTGGGAGATACGTGTCGAACAAATTTTTGACAGCCATCACTATACTGAGGATAAGAAGATTCGTTTGGCGACAATTGAGTTCACCGGATATGCTCTTATTTGGTGGAATCAATTGTGTCGCGTAGGAGCACGTCCGGATACTTGGGTACAATTGAAGAATATTTTGAGGCGGCGTTTTGTCCCAGCACACTACACTAGGACCTTGTACAACCGGCTACAACAACTACGCCAAGATAATTCTAGTGTTGATGAGTATTATAAAGAGATGGAGATGTTGATAATCCGTACAGGAACAGAGGAGCATGATGAGGCTACTATGGCACATTTCTTTAATGGGTTGAATGAGGATGTGCAAAATAGGGTGGAGATGGTCCATTACTACAACATCCAAGACTTGGTGCATCAAGCTGAACGTGTTGAACAACAATTGAAGTGCAAATAAGCCAAGGGTGGGCACGCTAACACTCAAACAAACCCATAGAGGCGACTATCACAGCAAGGCGATGATGTTGGTTCACACTCCAAGGTGGCAACATCAAGCCGTTCAACTTTAGGGAAGATTGTCTACTTGAAGAACGTGCAGCATGGTCCTACAATAAACAAGAACCTTATTAGTGGTTCTCTCCTATGTAAGGATAGTTATAAGCTGTCTTTGAGTTAAATAAAATTATAATTTATAAGTTTCGAAACTTTTTTGGTAAATGCTATAAGAGCGAAGCTTTGTTCTACCTAAGTACTTTAGAGTCTTGTTATAATCTGAATGTTGCAGCTGGTTTAAATAAATGTGAGGTAAATATTTGGCATTCTCCTTTCTATAATATTGGTTTTAATAGTATTGCTAGAATGCCCAGATTATATTTAATTCCAAAATGTGAAATTGTGAAAGGATCAAAGTGCAAATCATGTATGCAAACAAAGTAGCCTCGAAAGCCCTTTAAAGGTTTAGAGGACGAAAAGAACTTGGCACCATTAGTTCTTGTTCATTCAGATTTGGGTGAAATGAATGGATTATTGATAAAAGAAGGCAAAAGATATTTTTTGACTTTTATTGATGATGCAACATTCTACTGCTATGTGTATGTGCTAAAAACTAATGATGAAGATTTAAACTACTTTAAGACTTATAAAGATTGGACATAAAATAGTGGATTGTATTTTTCTAGGATATGCTCATAATAGCACGGTCTATAGATTTTTAGTAGTTAAATAAGAAATTTCTGAGATTATTGCTAACACAATAATGGAGTCTAGATACTTTATTATCTGAAGATATTTATCCTATGAGAACTACAGGAAGTACTTCACGAACTGATAATGTTCAAACTGAAAAATATTGAAAGTGAGAATAATCAAACTTCCGAGCTTCCCACTGTTTTTTGAACTAATATTGATATCCTTGAGGAGGATAACAATCTAGTCACAGAGGCTCCCTGTATGAGCAAGAGACAAAGGGTTGAGAAAACTTTTAATGACAACTTTATTGTATACCTCGTGGATAATATGCTAAAGACTCTTTCAGAGGCTTATGCATCTTCTGATGTTGAGTATTTGAAAGAGGCAGTCCGTAGTGAAATGGACTATATCATGGCTAGCGGATTATTGAAATCCTTATAAGGTCTAAAACAAGCACTTGAATAATGGAAAGAGAAGTTTGACAAAACTTTGACATCTGATGGATTCGTTGTGAATGAAACTGATAAATATGTATATTACCATTATGGTGAGGGTCAAGGAATGATCTTGTGTCTGTATATGGATGACATACTTATGTTTGAACAAACACCGTCGTAATTGATGAGGTCAAATCTTTCTTATCTTGATGCGTTGATATGAAAGACTTGGGAGAGATAGATGTCATTCTGAATATTAAATTGACCAAGAATGAGGATGGAATCACTTTGAATCAATCCCATTATGTTGAGGAAATATTGAGCCAGTTCGGCTTTGAAAATTGCAAAGTTTCTCCAATGCCATATGATGCAAGTATTAAGCTTTGAAAGAACCATGGGCTAGAAAAAGATCAATTGAGATATTCGTAAATTATTGGGTATTTAGCTGGTGCTACAAGACTTGATATTTCATTTGTTATGAGCAAATTAAGTTGGTTTACATCTAACTAGGAGATGAATATTGGGAGACACTTAAAAGAGTGTTGCATTACTTAAGAGGCACAACATCGTTTAGAATTTATTATACTGGATACCCTTCTGTATTAGAAAGATATAGTGATTCCAACTACATCTATGTATTTACTTTAGCTGGTGTTGCAATTTTATAAAGGTCTTGCAAATAGACCATGTTGATGAGTTAACCATAAAGGCAAAACTTGTAGCACTTGACATCACCATTGTTGAGGCTGAATGGTTGAGAATGCTTCTGTTGTACTTGCCATTGGTTGAGAAACCAATATCGGTAATCCAGATGTACTGTGATAGTCAAACAGAGTTGGCTAAAGGCACAAGTACTAAGGATAATATGAAGTCCTCCAGACATGTGAAACTTAGACTTAAATCTGTCAGAAAATTAAGAAACTCCAGAGTAATTTCTATGAATTATATTCACACTGAAAAAAAACTGGTAGATCCTTTTACAAAGGGGTTAGCACATAAAGCGATTTCCGTTGCATCTATAGACATAGGAATGATGCTTATTTGAGTTATATCACAATAGTAACCCATACCTTTTTTTATCAGAGATCCCATAACTTAGGCAATGGAAAAAATAAGCTGATGTTATAATAAGAGGGTACGATATTCATTGTATCCATGTCCTAATAGATGAAGTATTCTCGACTGTATGCAAGGTTGGCATAAAAATTTAATGTATTCTATTGTCCAAATAAGAAAAATGTATTACCTCACAGGATATCTAGGAAGAATATACATACTTGAGCCTAACTGTGTGGTCGCAGTTTATGAGAACATGACATTCTCTAGAAAGCTCATGAGTAGATAAAGGGAGCATGACCATATAATGCTCCGTTTAGATGTAGTTCAATGGCACCGGGAAGGAGGAAGAAAGGCTATCACTGAGTCATTGCCGCAGAGAGTGCTTATACGGGGCAGCAATAAGCTTTTTGGACAGTGCATTTGCGCGACCGCTCCTGCTCTGCTACTTTTACGTTCTGCGTTGCTTTCTGTTCTTCATCAAGCCCAACAGTAAGTCATTTGTATAACTGATCGACTTTTTCAAATTCTATTTCTGTATATATTTCTGAAGTATAATGAATAGTCTGTTGTTAAATTCGTTTGTTACATCACCGCTATTTTACTGTATTTGCCTCCTAGTAATATTTAGAATTAAAATATTGTGAATATTTCCAACAAATTCAACTCTATATAGATTGAAATGCCCTCACATGTATACTAGATAATAACTCACACGAAGGGAACCTGTGAGTTCAACTGCGTGCTCCTTCAATTTTCATGCGTGTGCTTGGTGCATGCACAAGGGTTTTGCCTAGCTGTAGACTGTAGTATGCGTGGTGTGAGGTGTGTCATATGTGTTGCTAGAACAGAGTACCTGCTGTAGTTCACTTGTGTATCTCGAAAAAAAATGTTAGAAACGAAGAAAAAACGCAAAAAAATCTCTTCCATTAGGATGGTGTGAAATGACCACTACATTTTTCCATCCGCACGGATTCAACTAGAAATAAACAAATCATCTTCAAATGGAGTAATTTTATATCCACTTGAATGAGTAATTTTATATCCACTTGAATGACACATCTGTCATGGGGCCTGGAAAATAAATTTATTAGTGCAAACTCCACGATAATACTTTGACTGAGGGGCCTAATGAAGAGCGCAGCGACAGATTTCTGGAAGTATAATACTTTGCATACTTTGGTTTCTTCGGATCGACTCCACGTAACGCACACGGTCCACTTGTGACAAGGACACCTTCTGTTGTGATGTTACAAGCTAGTCGTTGAAACGTACATACTTATTCCCAAGCTAGTCAATATGAGGTGTGACACTTGTGGAGAAATGCCATATTACTTGCAGCGCAGATGCATGTCTGAGACATTGCGTTAAGCAAGCAACAACGGGTCGTCACAGATAATTGTACTATCTACAAACAAACCAACAGACAAGTGGTTGGGAAGCAGTAGTGGTGATTTTGATGTGTTCTGATAATAAGGGGTTGGTTCTTTTCGGCTGTCTTATGATTTTTGGTTATAATACTAGCACTCGTGTAAATGAACTGAATATCGATAAACCGTTTTTGGAAAGACTATCCCGATAAAGTACTTTAAAACGACGATAAAGAAACCATACCATTTATTTATTCGAAAGAAACTATAAATCAAAAGTCATAAGCTAAAAAGAACTGAGCTAAGCTATATGGTCCAATGTCTCTCTCTCTCTCTCGACTGTGGGATGTATAAACTATTAGTAATATGCTTTAGAGACAATTATAGAAATGATTGTATCACTTCTATGTTTATAATCTTTTGAATAATACATTATTTTGTCCCTTGAATAAATATTTTTCATATTGATCAACAAGTATATGACTTATTTATGGAACTTTTTGTTCATGTTTTGATATTATTCTAAATTATCCTTGATTTTATATCATTATATGAGAGAATTATAATTTAAAGATCAGAATATATATTGATTGATGATCATGTTTCATGGATCATGGATACGGGATATCATATCAATAATATGGACATATGTTAGAAAAAGTGGTGTTAAATTGACATACCATGAGACATTGTGGGAATTGTTATATTCTTAATTGTCATCAGTTAATCTCATATATACTATATATAGGATCCTTAGACCTAAGATCTTCACGGTTTGCTACATGTGTAATAGTGTAGTGCTACCTAAAATGGCACGCTTCTCATCTTAAATTCGATTTGGTATCATGAGGCAAAGGGATCAGTATATAAACACTATATAGGTTCATTCGATATGACTTTATGTATATTTGGTAGTTGTTATGTTCTGCATGGGACCGCTACCGACTTATGCACCGGAAAAGAGTTTTTAGCCTGTGGCAAAATATACATGAACCTATTGGGTCATAGACTTAACGATCAAAACGATAAAGTTTCGGATGATAGACTCCGAATGTGATACGATCTCTACTCATATTAGATCCGGTTGGAGGTTTTCCGAGTTGGGATACGATCTCTACTCATATTGGATAAATTCCAGTCTGAGGTTTTCCAAGTTGGATACAATATCTGATCATATCGGACAAGAATTCAATTAGAGGCTATATAAAGGGATATACGGAGGCTAAGAGAGACATCCCGAGACACATCCATGAAACCCTATTCACCACCTCTCATAACCCATGCTATGCGCACTGGTGCTAGCACATGCGCGCTTCGTAAATCGGCCATTTCAACTCTAATTCCGCTGCACTGTGTGTCTAGTAGTAATGATCTATGATCTTTTACTCGTATGTCTTTCTAGTTTATAAGTAGAAAATTTTAATATGTGCTAATGTAATCTATCTGTATCCCAACATAAAAATACTCATGGACCTTTTTGCTTGGGTAATATATTAAGAACAATAATATTGATGCGTATGTTAACATCATGTGTACAATCTGATTTATTATCAATATAGATGAAAGGAAAACAAAGGCTTTATTACTGCCCTCAATAGATGTCTCCAATCAGTGGCGGATCTACCAATATGGCATGCTATGGCAGCTGCCATAGCAACTGATTGGCGCTAATACCCCCTACCCCCCATGTCTCACGTGCTTTTGTACCACCGGCGGCGGCCATGGATAGCTCCAGATGCTTGCTCGGTGGCTGGAACGCGTGAAAGGAGGAAGAAGAGGATGAGGCGTGCAACTGGGCTTTGATGGCCCATGAGGAAAGAGGCCCACCTGTGACCCATCAAAGCTTAGCTCTAGGGTTGGCACCCTCCTCCTCCAGGTCCTCCTGCTCCTTGCGCAGCTGCGCTCGGCCTTGGCGGCGGCCGGAGTCCTTCGCGCGCGCGCGCGCGACCGGGGACTCGCGCGCGCGCGGCACGGCGCCACCGCCGGCGGCGAGGCCTCGGCGCGCGGGCGCCGACCTCTACCTCCACGGGCTCGGCCGCTCGGGCGCTCGGCGGCTCGGCGCCTCCACCTCCACCGCTCCACGGGCTCGGGGCTCGGCGCTCGGGCGCTCGGCGGCTCGGCACCTCCACCGCTCCACGGGCTCGGCGCTCGGCGATCGGCGGCTCGGCCGGCGCCGGGCGGCGGCGCGCGCCGCGCAACTCGGCGGTCAGGCGGGGGGCTGGGCGGCGCCGACGCGATGAAATGCGACGCCGGTGACAAAGTGGTGGCCGGTGGCGGCGAGAATACAGAGGGGGGAGCGGTGCAGCCGGCGCTGCCGTCGCCGGCACAAGAAGCTACAGCCGGCGGCTCCGGCTCCTCTAGATTTGGTCTAGATTCATGAGGTATTCTTTTATTTACTACCTTCTTGTTACAATTTAGTGATTGTGGTTTGATTTATTGTCGGTTTTGCTTGAGTTTAATAGTACAACAGCTAGTTCACTAGTTTATTTTCAAGGACTCCGCCATAGCAAGATTTTTAGGCTGGATCCGCCATTGTCTCCAATCATCTAAAGCTGTACAATACTCACAAAAGCGTTGGACAGTTTGTTCTCAACATTCAGGATAATTTTGTGTGTTGTTGGAAACGTAGTGGCTTAATATTATAATGTTCATCAAAATACATTAGCTCAAACAATATTAACAAAATTAGGCTGAAAAATAGTGGCTTATGGCTGAAATTGCACTGTAGCTGGCTGAAATTATACTGTAGCTGAAGGTTGCTTATTTAGAGTAATTAAATTTAAACAATTTAAAAAATAGAAAATATATGTTAGCTCATCATGGACAACACAAACGAATACGAAAAAAAGAACCGACAAAAAAACTCAAAGAAAGGCCAAAAGTTCAGAAAAGACGAAATTTATAAATATTAAAAAATAAGCCAAAAACCATAAGATTAAGCCAAAATGAGTGGGACGTATATTATCATTGATATCATAAAAATAAAATGAAAGAAGATTCTCCTAAGTTAGCTTATAACAAATAAAGTTAGAGGCTGGTTTTAGTCGCTTGCTTCATTTACTTTACATGTACGATGGGGCCCAGCAGGTCTGGTTTCCCACTGGGTCTCCCCACGTCAGTTGGAAATTGTAATAGAATGTTCAAATAACATTGGACAAAAACTATAAATGAGATAAAAAAAAAATAGTGATAACTACGAATCCAGTGCCCTATTATTTGAAGTAAGCTTTTACGAGTTACGCATGTTCCTCAGAGAGACGGAGATCGAGGTGTGCCTAATAGGCAAGATTCATACATAGTCATAGGACGCACCATTAGAGTAAATTCAATGAGAGAATCGAGCAGTTAGTATGGGCTAGTCATGATTCATTGATATTCTGGGTCTATTCGTTTTCAGCTTTTAAAAACTGTTTTTTAGCTTTTCTACAGTAATTAACTTTTAAACAAAATATCTTTTCAAGATAGGGTCTTCTAGTTAATTGTTGTATATACTGTACCGACTTCATTTATATCGGCAAAAACTGCACATGAGTTTCTGTTACTCTATAATCTCTCACATGAACAGGCCAAAAGTCACAAGTCGCAACCAAAAGTTATAGGCCTGTTTTTTATGGCTGTGGCTTATGGCTTTTGGCTGAAATTTTTGAATTTTAGCTGTTTGCGACAGAAATTATGGAAAGAGATACTCGCTTGCGATTTTGGATGGTACAGATGTTGAGCTTTTAATGTAACTGCAATTAACTTGTAGATACCGTTTTGAAAAAATACTTATTTAAAAGTTAGATTCTATAGCAAAAGCCAAAAGTCAATTTTAAAAGCTAAAAAAAAGACCAGTTTCAGCCAAAAATAACTGGGCCTCCAACAAAGAATGCGGTTTTGCTAACTATGGTGGTGATCGGTTCGGCTGAAAGCCTCATGGCTTATGGCTGAAAACATCAGAGTCAAAAAAAGCATCAGAATGACAGAGACTTATTTACCATAATTAAATTTAAAAAAATTTAAAAATAGAAAAAACATATTAGCCCATCACGTATAATGTAAACAAATACGAGGAAAAAAAGAACCGGTAAAAAAACTCAAAAAAAAAAGCCAAAAGTTCAGAAAAAAACGAAATTTATGAATAGTGCAAAAATAAGCTGAAGCCATATTGATCAGGACTGTTTGAGGCAACAAGCAGCTAGTATCTGCCAAAAGGGGGTCCAGCTGAGAATCTCCAGTGGTCAAACAGGTACAGTATGCTCAACCTGGCACTCACATAATCTCACGTGATCAGTCGAGTAAGGTCACTCCAATCACGCAAAATCAGTGTCCATATTACCAGAAACTGTAGGACATTTCATGTGATCCAGTAGGGGCACTGTTCATGCATCACACATGGAAGCGGCTAGTTAGCTCATGGTCTGATTAGAAAGTAAAAGGTGTCTTTCTATTAAATTATTGCCTTCTTTTGGGCATTATTCTCTTGAGTGCAAGCTGGTCCACATACAAATCACGAGCCTAACACAAATCCTAGCTATTTGTGCTTCTAACTCTTTATCTTGTGATAAGGTGTAGTCTAGTGTAGGTCCATCTGTCATAGCTCTCCCAACTACTCCCTAGAAGACAACAGTCCAGGAACCACCCATATACATAAGCAAGGAACAAGATGTTGCTTTGCACTGGCTAGTACTTTTTGTTGTTTTAAATGCAAATTTTTTAGTTTGAAGGACGCAATTCTGTAAATAAACTATGAGCCCTGTTGGACCGGCTTGACGACCAGTTGGCTACTTTTACTCAATTGCCGTCGTACTCTTTTTTTATTGATGATGTCTTTCTCGTATACATATACATATACATAGATAGGTCCGGTTCTTATCGGTTTCTAAAGCTGTTTTTCGATTTCTCTATAGTAACTATCTTTTAAACGGAGTATTTTTTTAAGATAAGATCTACTAGTTAATTGTAATACATATTTTACTGACTTCATTTATATCGGCAAAAACTACATGTGAGTTTCTGTTACTTTGTAATCTCTCATACAAACAGCTCAAAAGTTACAAACCGTAGCCAAAAGTCATAAGTCGCACTAAAAAAGAACAGACCCATAGCTTGGTTTGTTTAATAGCTTGGTTTGTTTAATTAATGTTCCTATCGTGCATGGGAAGTATGCCTCGGGTTAACTAGCTAGCTCTAGCTTAACTGGCAAGGTATCGGTTTCACTATATTTGCAGAGTATGGATTTAAGTAGTATACTTTAGCTGCATGAATAACTTGTGATTGTATGAATAATTAATGACAACTTTTCATTTAACACAAGGTATATATGTTACTTAAGTAAGCTTACTACTGATGAGATTTAATTAATTACATATATAATCTCTTTGCAATCTACATTCTAAGCCTTTCTCCAACTCTCCCTGCTTGATTAAAAGAAAGATGAATGTGTTTGTGCGTGTCCGGCATTATGTTTTTTTTAGTCTGTCTGTGCATCAGAAGTGCTACTGCAACAGGGACACTTGAGAGTGGGAGATATGACAAAGGACAGTGTCATAGTACAGTTTGTCTTAACGTCACAGCTAGATCCATAGATCAGGTAACCTTATAATTTTATTACAAGATGGATCCAAACTGGAAACTGAAGTTGTATGTAAACAAAGAGGCTGCGACTTGATTTGTTGATCAAGCTAATGAAAAACGTGGTAATTTAATTAAGTAAAGGTGTGTGATCAGGGAAAATTTTTCTGAAATTTTTTTATCCCCTTTGATAAATCGAATTTCAGAAAATTCGGAAAAATTCGTTCGAAATTTTTAAATTTCAAATATGATTATTTGAGTAGAAATGGAAAACAAAAAATAGTGTTGGTTTTGGGGTTTAAGCTCAAAACCTAGTGCTCACCAACCACCACCTTACTAATAGGCTAGTAACTTCTTGTATTGGTTAAAGAATTTAGTTAAACTCTAAACTTTGTACCGAAATTCATCGGTTTTGTAGTTTTTTAGACCCCACTGAGAAAACTAAACTCCTGCGAAATTCAGCCGAAATTGTTTTCCTGTGTGTGATAGGAATTGTGACTGACTTATCTGTTTGTTTGTCTAATACTTTGGAATGATCAACTCGGCTTCGACTTCTGGCTTATTTTTCACTATTCATAAGTTTCATCTTTTTCTGAACTTTTGACTTTTTGTTGAGCTTTTTTGCCGGTTCTTTTTTTTCCCGTATTTGTTTGTATTATACGTAATGGGCTAACATATTTTTTATATTTTTAAATTTTTTTAAATTTAATTATGCTAAATAAGTCTCTGTCAGGTACAATGCTTTTTTCAGCCAGCTACAGTGTTTTCAGCCATAAGTCATGAGCTTTTCAACCGAACCGATCACCACCAATAGTAGGTAGCTTGGATGGTATGATCCATGCTATCCATTCCATTCAAAATGCGCCACTTGAGAATAACAATACGAAAATTTACTAATTAAGATCAGGTCCTTGTTTCCTCTTTGCTCAAGAGAATTGGTCATCGACACTACGAACAAAACGACAGCCCAACTAGTACTCAAAAGGGTCCTAGTTATCTTAGTAATCAATGAGATTTAGTGTAGCAAAGATGAAGGACCAACGGCAAAAAAAAGTCTTTTCCAATCCGTGCATTATGGGTTTAATTATCTCACCGGACTATTGGAATAAAAAGTTCCCCTTATATCCGGGGTTCAAGCTAAAAAAAGGAGTTGGTGCTTTACATTATTGAGCGTCACTAATTAATCTAGTTCAACAGGATTTTTCCGAACGCTCTCTCCACGCATAATCCCACATCTTTATTTCATCTGAAGATTTAACTAATTATAGGAAACTCGTATTGCTCTAGGCAAATATGACATTAGCCCAGTACTGCATTTGGTCACACTACTACAAAAAGACTAATACTGGCTTGATGTAAAGATAAGATTATTTACATCTAGTATGGTTTAGGGTTTAGCTGATTTATAGTCTATTTCTACATAATTTAAGTTAATTAATTCTTGCTACATATAACTACTTTAGATCATATATAGTATACTAATTAATTAATTCAGTATTTAACATTAAATTGTTATATGCATAGAATAGGACCGAAGTTAGATGTATGCTGAGAACCGTGTGAGTGAAGAGTGAGTACATTAATGACACGTCTGCTTTTATAAGAGTTACCGAGAAGTATATGTTGAATAAGATGGTGCAATATATGTACTGTCCATGCATTGACTGCGAGAATTTGAAGATATTTAAGAACCGAGCGCAGATCGAAGCACACTTAATTCAAAAGGATTTTAAAAAGGGGTATACACATTAGACCAGTGATGGTGAAGAGCAGATTACATAGGAAAGTAGTAATAACATCACCGACGAAGTAAACGATATGCCGCTAGATGATGTCGACTATGATTCCGATTCAGATAAACTGCACGATGACAATCTGGATTAGCTGTTTCGCGATGTAGGAGACAAAACTATTGCATTGGTTCTCGAAGGAGTGTAAAAAGGATAGAAAACTAAGACACCGTGCTGATTCTGACCAGTGGAGAAACATCGATAGGAGGTTTGCAGACTTCGGTGCATAACCAAGGAATATAAGGTTTGGATTGAGTACAGACGTAAATAATCTTCATGAAAGCTCAAAGTCTGATTCATAATTATCATATTTAATTAGTGAACAATATTGACAAGTATTGAGAGGGCCAAGATTTTATCTTGTGCAACTCTGTATCTGAGAGCAAGACAACACACTTTAAACCTGAGCTCTATGCTTATTGATGAAAAATTTGTGCACATCGCTTACTTATATTTAAGTATTCTATTTCAAGTATAATAAGTAATTATATAACCATGCAAATTTATCCTCTTCTTATATGTAGCATGTATAGATTTTTTTATGGTAGCTATATACTTGATAAGAAAATATCCTAATTTCTTCCCATACACATAGAGAATCTTATGATAATATGTTCACACGTATCAGAACTTCTATTTCTTGTGAACATGTCATCCACTCATTCTCCATCATCATCGACTCATGCATCTGATGCGCCGTCCTCTGGAAAATCCAAGTGCCATGGAAGAGGAATATCGAAATGGTCGGAGGGCCGATTTACCATCACAGCTATCGATGCGTCTAGAACACCTCTTAATCCTTGCCGAGCATTAATCGGCAAGTAAATACATTTCCTCCATAGATAATTCTTGTCGATGTTTTAGTATCAATCTTACATATGATTTATTTGGGTTCGAGGGAACTCTTGAAGACCTGGCTACAATCACACAGAGAAAAGAAATAAGAATTTTTATACAGGTTCGGGTCTTCTCCTGGTAGAATAATAACCCTACTCCTGTGTGACTATTGCTTATTGAACTGATTACAATGGAGGAAATAATGCGGAATGTCTTGCTCTACTTCTACTCTCCCTTGGGTCTGTCCCAGTCTATCCTTTTTCCCCTCCTCTCTTCTTCTCCCTAACGTCCTCCTTTATATAGCTTGCAAGGTAGGTAGTTTTTCTATGCCAAGAGATGCCTTAATGTTTCAAATCATAATCGTCTGATGGGGATTTATTAGAGACATGGTATCTCACTCATCGTGCGACCGTTTCTATTAGAGAGAAGTTATGCATATTTATTCTAGAGAATAAATACACTCACAATTGCCTCGTCAGACAGGTCCACGGTGCAATGGATTGTCGTAGATAGGGCAGTCAGAGTTTGGCTTAGTCGTAGGAGCATCCACGACCACAAGGTGGTCACAGATTAACTTATGACCATGCCATAGTTTTAGAACAACTTACGACTATGAGGCAGTTATAGAAAAGGCTTATAACAAAGGAGTTGTCATAGAAGAGCTCACGACTAAGACGTTATCGTAGAAGAGCTTACGACTACCTTATGAAATGTCTCACTTAAAGATAAGGGGTATACTCGAGGAGCATAATGATGTGACAATATCATTTACAAATAAATAAAAAATTTGGGGATTATTATATCCTTGTCATCTAGCCCCCAATTCAAGTGAAAATAATGTACTTGAGAAAGAGTGGTCGTAGACGAATAGAGATCGAAAGCATAGTCTTCTCAATCTAATTCAACCAGAAGTGAACTTGGCCAACCAGGTAATTTCACTTGAGTCGTAAAGACAGGCAAGTTTTGAACAGAGGAATTTTTGAATCGCCATCGACTCTTACCGATCTGTTCATTTGGTGTAATTCCCAAAGTGGTAGTAACTGTTGGGTTCCCAAGATTGAAAAGTAACTCGAACAGTTATAAAAACTTACCACAGGGTAATCATTTGGGCCCCTTACCTTCCCCTTCTGGTCCAATCCTCTTTGAATTTTCCACCGCCAACCAAGTCTTCTTCTTCCAAATTCTTCAAAATCCAAACCAAGTGCTTTAGAAAAATGACGAAGTCTTCTTCCAATTGGCTGGTGTTGGAGATGGATTCGCGAAGATAAAAGCCTTGATCAAAGCTGAGAAGATCCCTTCAAGGAAATATGTGAAGTGGATTGAAGACACTGGGCAACACTGGCCATCGGGGGAGATTGGGCAAATTCCAGTTTTCCAAGCATACTGTGAGTGCATACTTTGACTTCATTGTCACCCCTTTCTCACAGTCGTACTCGAGCACTTTGGGGTGGAATTGGTGAACCTAGTTTCCAATTCAATCACCATGTTAAGTTTGTTCGTGTACCTATGCAAGCCTATCTGGAGATTCCTCCAGATTTAGAGCTCTTTCTGTATTACTACGAAATGAGCAGACAAGCCAGGATTGTCAAGAGCTATGTCTGAATCTCCATGACAGCAAGGTAGAAGAATATATCCAGATATTTACTCGGTCCTCATGACCGAACTGGAATAAAAAGTGGTTTTACTAGGAGACAACCAACAAAGATAGTATTTCTTTTGTGGGGAAGGCTATAGAGAGAAATTCTTCCTGGAATTCGGTCCATAAAGACCTTACTTGGATAGCCCCTACATCCAAGCCATCAAGGAGCTAAGGAAAAAGGGGCTCACCAGTTGGTATGTGGTGAAGGACTTTATCACTCGTTGTATCAGCCCTCTGAAGAAACGAGCACATGAGGATGTACTCGGGGGTTAAGGATACGACCAGAGACTACGAGGATGACAAGTAATAGATAAACTCATTATCTCAGTTAGATTCTGAATTTTGAGTTCTGTTTACTGAGCACTCTATCTGTCCATGTAGATCTTGCTTTGGGAGAGATTAACTCCCAAGTCAAAGTTGTATGTGAGAAGTCTCCAACACTCGATGTGGAGGCTCCTCGTGTCTTGGTGGATGTATCCACTGAGGAAAGAGAAGAATGCCTAAAGGTAATTGAAGTTTGATCTCATCTTTAGGATTTCATAGTCGTAAGCAACGAGTACTTAGCATTCTTCCTTATTGTAGAAAGTTGTCATGGAATATCGTCAAGACGACCAAGAGGTCGAATTGATGGTAATCGGAAAAGAGACGGAGGAGATTAAGGCTCCTCTGACCATGTTGCGTTAACTGAAAAGCTATCGACAAGCAGGGTTAGAGTTCAAGTGCTACTCCTCCCTCTCCTCCGTCTGCCCCCATCGAATAGTTCTTTGTAGATGCGGCTACTGTAGAGGAGATAGGGCAGTTATACTAGCGCAACCAGCTCCGAAGATCAAGATACCCTTCTATTATGATTAAATAACTTTCTCAGTTGGTGCTTCTTAAGGCTTTATTAAGCAACTCGAAAAGGAGGACTAGCAGAGTTTTGTATCTTTTTATGATGGAGACTATTGAAATAGTAGAACCTATGATCGAGAAGGAGACTACTCTTCAGGTGGTCGAAATCAGTCTTGACCATCCGGAGGGGCAAGAGGAACAAGGAATTGCAATACCAACACAGGGTCTATGACCAAATATGGTCGAAGATGACCCTCCCACTCTTCAATACTAGACATGGTTGTGGGAAAAAAGTCAAAGAAACCATCTTTAGGGAATATTCCATCTAAATTCGAGATTAAAACTAAGAAAGCAAGGTATGTAAATAAGAGCATAAGAATAATAGTTTGCCTTTTTGTTTCCTTAAATGTAATTTGACCTCTCTTCTCGTGACTTTAGCACAACTCCCTCATCGACCAAGGATGAATCTATCAAGAAGCATCTTGCCATTCTTCCCGCAATCGAAGAAATGGGAGAGAAGATGGTTCGAGAATCGATCACCATCTCGGATACAGAAAATACCGTTGAAGCGAGTCGTGAAGTGGGAAATCCTTCCGACTGCCATGCCAAGGAGGCTCCTCCTCGTCTCTAAGGAGGTATAGCTGAAGAAGAAAAAGAATGACCTAACTTCTTCTCTGAGTTTTTCAATCCTACTTTTGTAGTGGGGTCTTCCTCGTGTCGATCTCATGACTGAGTTCCTCACTCCAAAGATATTCCCAACAAGAGAAATGTCGTTGACGACGAGTGCCTCAAAAAGGTGTGGTGGAGCAAGGTCAAAGAGCTCAATCGACTAGAGGATTCCCAACGAGTACTCGCCAAGTTTGCTCATATGAGCATGAACATAAGCATTTAATGGTTATTTATAATTGGCTTTTCTCGATTCTCATGGTATCCATTTATCTAGAGATCTTTGGAAGACATGGTTACTGTGGCTGAATACCACAAACAACTCATGCTCTTAAGGTAGGAAAATGTTGAATTGTGCAAATAGGTGAAGAAATGGTAAGCTACTGGCATACGTAGTCTTTTTCTATATTGACCACTAGTCCAGCTTTTCATATCTATCTTTAACCTTATTTGACACACTTGACAACGAGAAGGTCGAGACGCAGAAGATAGGAAGGAGAACGTTGATCTTATGATTGAGATTTTGAAGGCCAAATGTACAACTAATTAGTTGTAATATAAAATAAATAGTAAGTTTTGAACTTACGACTGCTTATTCAGGTGTCTTTCTTGTCTTTCTCTAACTCTTTTCTTTTTAAAGACAAAGAGGTCAAAATAGGTAAGCTTTGCACTGAGGTTAATGAAAAGACCAAAGTGATTAGTGAACTTACTCGTATCAAGAAAGAGAAGAGCCAGAGGATCAAGTCACTGGAAGACCAGCATAAGGATGAAGTTGATAAACTTGAGTCTCGACTAGTAGGTAAGAAAACCTTTACCTTTGACCAGCTCCTACTAATCAGTCTTTTTATAAAGTCTTTTCTAACTAAGCTTCACTCTATTTTGCAAAGGCTGTAGTCAAAATAAAGTGACTCATAGAGGATTTGACTTGAGTCGGGAGGAGACACAGTCAATGAAGAGCATTCTTCAGGAGAATGTCTCTCTTTTAAACGATCTACTCAGAGGGCTTGGTGCTGAGAAGATTAATCCTTCCAAGGACACCATGACTGCTCACACGAGTACGATTGGATGACAAGTTAGAGCTTTAGAGAAGCTCTCAACTACTATGAAGAGTTGACTCAATACGAGAGGCCATTAAGAGTGCTGTAAGTTATGCCTTGGCTAAACTCAAGGCATGCAACCAAAGCCTCAACTTCAACTGATCAATTATGACTTCGACTACTTTGAAGCAGAGGTAGCCCATCTGATTGGAGAACTAGAGTTAGCTGGTCGAAAGATCACGGAGGAGATGCAAATCGGCTCTTCTTCATCAGAGTAATTTGTGATAGGGAACTTTGTATGAACAAACCTTTTGTTAATGAAAAATCATCTTTCTTTTTTTGCAATTCATCTTATTGAGTAGTTAGTACTCGTAAGACAAAAAAGAAATGAAAGAAAGTTAAATTACAACTAGGAATTGAAGTTATGTTGATAACTCTATCCTAGCCCTGACTATTTACTTAGTTTTTATGGATAAACTAAGCAAATAGTATAGAATAGAGTATGCAGAGATCTAAGCAGTTCATCCAACTATCATTGTTGACTTTGATTGTTATATTCTGGTAGCAACAGTTAGGAACGAGTTGAGAGTCTCCTCTTATAAGTAGTTGATGAATCCCAAGCGCTTTCATGGCTCATATGCCAGCCAACAAACCTTTGTATTTGGCCTCATTATTAGTAGCTAGAAAGTTTAATTGGATGGCATACTTTAAGGTCTCTTCTGTGGGAGATTCCAAGACCACCCCAGCCTTGAGCCACTAACTGTAAGTGATCCATCAAAGTACATCATCCACTAGTCATGAGAAGTGTATTGAGAAGTCTGCCAAGATATGGGATTTAATGGCCATTCAGGACAAGAAATGGAGGTCGAACTCCCCAAGTTCTATCAACCATTTTACAATGCGGACTGCTTCCCTGTTCTAGAGGACCTCTCCTAAGGGAAACTTAGAAGACACAATAATTTTGTGCACGTGAAAATAATGCATTAGTTTCCTTGAAGACATGAGGAGGGCATATAAAAGTTTTTGGACCTAAGGGTAGTGCTCCTTAGGCCAGTGTAAAACTTCGCTAACGTAGTAAACTAGTCATTGGACATTTTTGCACTCTACGACCAGTACTGTGCTTACTGCCTGTGGTGTGGCAGGTAGATACATTAAAAGTGTCTCTTCTGGTTTTGGAGAAATCAGAATAGGAACACTCGTAATATATCTCTTGACATCCTCGAAGGTATCGTTAGCTTCTTTCAACCACTTGAACCCCTCATGCTTCCTTAGAAGTTTGAAGGTAGGAAGTACTTTTTCCCTATTCATGCAATGAAATGACTTAAAGCCGCCATGCACCCTGTAAGTTTTTGGACTTCTTTCTTAGTGGTCAAAGAGCGTATTTGCTCAATGGCCTTTATTTTTTTAGGATTTGCTTCAATACCTCTTGCAAAAAAAGGAATCTGACCAATTTCCCGAAGAAACTTTGAATACACACTTCTCAAGATTGAGTTTCAAGCGGTGTTTTCTGAGGTTGTCAAACGTTATCTGCAGGTCTGAAATGTGATTAAGTCATTTGATGCTCTTTATGACTAGATCATCAACATAGGCTTCCAAATTTTGGCCTAGTTGAAGTAAAAAGGTCAATTGCATCAAATGTTGAAAAGTCGGACCAGCATTTTCCAAACCAAATGGCACTTTGATATAGTAAAATATTCCAAATGGTGTAATAAACGTGGCCTTCTCTTCATCTTCTATAGACATCCTAATTTGATGATAATTAGATTATCTATCTAGAAAACTTAATATTTCACAACCAGCAGTAGAGTCAACCAATTGATCGATACGGGAAAGAGGGAAATCATCTTTTGGACAAGTTTTATTAAGATCAGTATAGTCTATATACATACACCACTTCCCATTATACTTTTTAACCATTACAAGGTTAGCCAACCACTCTGATGGATTAACCTCTCTTATAAAGCTTGCTTTCAGTAGCTTGTCCAATTTAGACCTAATAGCCCCCATCGATTAGGTGCAAATCTTTGTAACTTTTGTTTTGTGGGTTTCTTATCAGGCCGTAGAGCTAGCCTATGCTCGATCACCTCCCTAGGGACCCCAGGCATGTTAGATGATTGCCACGTGAATACATCTATGTTTGCCCAAAGGAAGGTGACGAGGGTGTCTTCCTATGCAGGGCCGGAAGTAACTCCGATGTAAACAATCTTCGAAGGCTCCTTTGGATTTAGTGGGACTTCTTTGACTTGCTCATTTGGCTTTGGTGCAGTTTTACAGTGCTTGGTAAAAGGTTGTGCCTTGCTTGCTTCTTGAGTTGATAACTAACTGACCATCTCGAGGGACTTGCGGTTGCATGTAAGCGCCATCTTTTTTATCACAGCGGACTATGATCACTCCTTTGAGACCTAGCATATTAAGATATTGATATGCATAGTGAGCAACTATCAAGAAGCATGCTAGAGTTGGTCATCCAAGTATGGCATTATACGCCGTGTCGAAATCGACCACATCAAAGGAGATTTTCTCTACCTAAAATTGCCTAGGGAACTAAACTATACAGTATGAGAAACTTGGCCAATTGGCTTGGCCGAAGACCATAGTATGATCCCATAGAACAAGTATCATATAGGCTTTATTCTGGTCCAAGAAACTCGCATCTCACTAGATAACTTACAAAAAATATTTAAAGAACTACAATCATCGATCAACACTTGATTTACTCGATAGTTGTTAATAGTGGGCTCGACCACGATCGGAAACTGACCTGGTCAAGTCAAGGGGATCGAATAGTCTCTTTTCTCAAAAGAGATAGTGAATTTCGACTACTTTGGAAGATAATTGACAAAGGGAGGGTCAATGGAGTTTACCACTCATTCGTCGATTTTATACTATTATTTTGACTCGTATATTGAAGATCCTCCATAGATGTGCTCGATGGTGTGTTTTGAATCCTAAAACGGCATCTCCTCGTCATCGTCCAACGGCCTTCGACCACTCATTTGTCTTAACTCTTAGAGTATAGGGAGTGGATCTTTGTTGGAGTAGTAGTCCTCGAGTTTTTGTTGGAAAGCTCAGCAGTTGCGAAGGTAATGTCCTTTCTTTTTATGGAGAGGACACCATCTAGGCTTGTTGTTTTTCCACACGGGGATTTTGCTCTTACCCCAATCGAGATACTGTTTGGAATTTTGTGGCTCCTTTTCGCCCATGACCAAGACCTTCTTCGAACTTCCGGCTTGAGGCTTTTGACCTTTTGCCTTGTTCTTTATTTCCCTAATTGGTGTTGTAAAAACATAAAGAAAAAATATATTTCCGCATCAGTTACATGTAACCGTCACAACATTTCATTTTTTCTGATGTTTATTAGCCATTAGGAAAATTACTTTTCCCACAATATCTAGCTAGGAGGGGGGGAATCATGCCAAAAGAAATGTCTTATGAATGTATTCCATGAGTTGCAAACCCAATTATTTTGCTGCATGCGATTGTGACCAATTTCCTTGACGTGAGTTATTCACCCCCACAGACACCCACTACTACAAAAAGCATAATACTAGATGTCACATTACAAATGGTTACCCAAAACTGTCAATATTAAATATAATCACAGAAGGTTTTAGTTTAGAGACCATCTGTGCTGCTGCTAGAGTTAAAAATCGTTCGTAAAAGTGAAATATCACATACGGTTCGTGTTTAAAACCGTTTGTAAAGTATCACAGATGGTTATTAACAAAAACAGTCTACGATATTATCAAATAGCACAGACGGTTCTTACTTTGAACCATCTGTGATAATTCACAGACAGTTTGTATTCAAAATCGTTGTGATAATTTCACTATATTAATTGCGCACAGGCCTATCGACCACTGTCTTAAATTCTAGATCTATGCTCTACTTTGAGCTAGAGGCAGCTTTGAGGCCATTCAGTGAAATGAGATTATTTGGCAATAGTAATTGTAGATCTACTATGTTATTGGCTACCAATGGTTAGTAATTTGTTCCTAATTATATTATAATTTAGATCTAGCTTTTGGTGAAAGGAAAATTGAAGATAGTTTAGATCTAGCTAACTTGATGTAGAGAGAAGAGTATTTACATCTAACATGGTTTAGTGTTTAGTCAATTAATAGTATATTTCTACTTAATTCAATATAATTAATTATCTTACTACATATAGCTACTTAATTTCGATTGTACATATATAGTGTACTAATTAATTAATTCAACATGTAATACTAAATTGTTATATGCGTGACGTAGGACCGAAGCTGGATGTACGCTGAGAACCACGTGAGTGAAGACTACATTAATGGCATTTCTGCCTTTGCAAGAGCTGACAAGGACGATACGTTGAATATGGGGGTAGAATATATGTACTATCCATGCATTGATTGTGAGAATATAAATATATTTAAGAACCAAGAACAGATTAAAGCACACTTGATTCAAACAGATTTCAAAAAGTGGTATGTACGTTGGACTAGTCATGATGAAGAGCAGATTACATAGGAAGGTAGTAATAACGATATTGCCGATGAAATCAATGATATGCTACTGGATGATGTCGATTGTGGTTCCTATTTGGATAGGCTACATGATGACAATCTGGATTAGATGCTTCGCAATGCAGAAGAGAACAGTAATGAGAGAGAGTGTGTTAAATTCTAGGGCTTGATGGAGGAGTCGGAGAAACCTTTGGTCACGTGCTGCAAGTCAAAGTACATGAGGTTGTCAGCCGTGTTTGAACTGTTAAAATTGAGGGTAAGCAATAGTTAGTCCGACAAGAGTTTCACGGCACTGTTAGGTCTTTAAGTGGACATGCTTCCGGAAGGCAATGAGTTTCCCAAAACCACCTACAAGCCATAAAAGTTTTTTGTCCGTTGGAAATGGAAGTAGAAAAAATACATGCATATCTAAATGACTGTATCCTCTATCGTAAAGAGTATGTAAACATGCATGTATGTCTGGTGTACAATAAATCCTGATATAAGAGTAAGAATCAATCAGATGACGGCGAGGGAATAGAGGCAAATAAAGGACCTCCTACTAAGGTCGCATGGTATCGTCCTGTAATTCCTAGTTTAAAGCTATTTTTTGCGAACCCAATGAGGCAAAACTGTTGCGTTGTCACTCGGAGGAGTGTAAGAAGGACGGAATGCTAAGACATCGTTCTGATTCTGCCTAGTGGAGAAACATCGATAGGAGGTTTGCAGACTTTGGTGCAAAACTGAGGAATATAAGGGTTGGATTAAGTACAGATGAAGTGAATCTTTTCGGTAACATGAACAATCGACATAGCACTTGGCCTTACATCTACAACCTTCCTCCTTGGTTGTGTATGAAGCGAAAGTATATTTTGCTATTGATTCTTATCCAAGGGCCGAAGCAACCTAGCAATGATATTGATGTGTACTTAGCACCGTTGGTGGGAGATCTAAAAACACAGTGGATCAAAGGGGTACAGGTATGGGATGCGTACAAATGAGAGAATGAGATGCGTACAAACGAGAGAACTTCATTTTATGCTCCTTATTATTCTACACCATAAATTATTATCTTGCTCTTGCAAACCTATCCAGCCAGAGTACCAAAGCCTGTACTCACTGTTTAGATAATACCGAGAGTGTGTGTGGCTGAACCACGTGTAAAACCGTATACATGCGTCACTGTAGGTTCCTTCGGAGGGCTCACCCATACTGCTGGATGAAGAAACAATTCGATGGAGAGAAGGAGAACAGTTCAGCTCCAAGGTATTTAAGTGGAAAAGAGGTCTTTGATATGGTTAAGGATTTAGATGTTGTGCTTAGAATGGGACGTAAATCGGCATCCCGCGAGAAGAACGTCTGAAAGAAGATATCAATTTTTTGGGACTTACCTTATGGGAGCACCTAGAAGTTTGCCGCTGCATCGATATCATGCACACAGAGAAGAATGTATGTGAAAGCTTGATTGGTCTCTTACCGAACATTTGTGACGAAACAAAGGATGGTGTCAATGCGCGGCTTAACTTGGTTGATATGGATATTAGGCCTGAGTTTGACAGACAAAGACCAATAAAGGACAAACTTACCTTTCCCCTGCTTGTTACACTCTATCCAAGGCCAAGAGAACTGAACTATGCTAGTGCTTGCATGGTGTGAAAGCTTCGTTTGGTTACTTCGCCAATATGAAGAAACTTGTTTCGATGGAATATTTGAAGCTAATTGGCATGAAGTCTCATGATTGTCATGTGCTGATGACACAGATGATCCCTATTGTAATTAGAAGTATTTTGCCGATCAAGGTCTGAGAGACAATCATGAGGCTATGTTATTTTTTAACACAATTGCTCAGAAGGTCATCGATCCTGAAGAACTAGATGCTTGTAGGATGAGGCGATGGTAACTCTATATCATCTTGAGATGTATTTCCCTCAATCATTTTTTGATATCATAGTTTATCTCATTGTTCGCATTGTGTGGGAAATAAAAATGTGTGGGCCTGTGTTTCTACGTAGCATGTACCTATTCGAGAGGTTAATAGGAATTCTCAAGTCGTATGTACAGAATCGATCTCATCCAGAGGGCAGCATCGTCGAAGGTTATGCAACCGAAGAGGTCATTGAGTTCTGTGTCAATTACATGGCTCAGGTCAAACTAATAGGTGTTTCTCGATCTCGCCATGAGGGGAGGCTCAAGGGTATCAAGACTATCGGAAGGAAAGCAATCACTCCAGATATGGATACGTATGCTCATGCCCATTTCACGGTCTTCCAACACATGACTGAAGTGTCCCATATATCAACCAGCACAAGGATGTGCTTCAGCAATAGAATCCAGAGCGGCTAGATGTTGGATCACGAGACAACATGATAGTCGATTGAATCAATGGTTGAAGGAGCGACTCGCCAGGAGCTCGTCAAGTGATATGCTAACATGGTTGGCAAAAGGGCTAACATTTATAATTGTGACATGGCAAGGATATGATATAAATGGGTACACACTCTATATGAAGACTCAGGATGTAAAGAGCACTAATCAGAACAGCGGTGTCTGCATATATGCATTCAGTACCGATGGGTTGAGGAACTCCTACTATGGGTTCATAGAGGAGATTTGGGAGTTCTACTATATGCTTTTCAAGATCCCTTGTTTCGATGTCATTGGGTCCATGTCCCACAGGTGAAGGTCGTCAAGTACGGTGTTGTTACCGTTGACCTCAAATGTGTTGGATACAAAGATGAACCAATCGTACTCGCTAACCAAGTTGTTCAAGTTTTCTATGTAACTGACTAGACAAATAAGAAGTGCCACGTAGTTCTTCATGGAAAAAGGAGGATTGTCGGAGTTGAGCATGTAGTGGACGAGGAAGGACACAATCAATTTGACGAGTTGGCTCTTTTCAAAAATGGCATAAGGGTCAAGGAAGAACAACGTGATAAAACTAGCTACATACGTGTTAATCTCATGAAGGGCTAATTTTTAAAGGAAATAAGCAAGTAGAATTATGAATGAAATGTTTATGTGTCATATGGTCTGTATTTGCATTTATATATGTGTATGAGATTGTGTGATGTATATGTGATTTGCATTACGTACATAAGAATGTGTGATATATATGTAAATTTGTATTTATGTATATGAGAATGTGTGATACATATGTGAATTTGCATTTATGTATATGAGAATGAGTCATATATATATATATATATATATGTGAATTTGCATTTATGTATACGAGAATGTGTGATGATATTTCTAATCACAGATGGTTCTAAATTAAAATCGTCTGTCATATGTTATTATTACAGATAGTTTTTTATTTAGAATTGTTTGTGATTAAAAATATCATAGATGGTTCTTAAATGGAACTATCTGTGATTATTTCCCTATATATTGTGCTCTAGGGTTTGTCTCACTGTACTAACGCTACACCACAGACTCCCCCGAGCCCGTCGCTGCCTCCACCGACTCCGGTGGCACTCCTCCCTGCTCCCGGTGCCCTCCTCCTCCCCCAAGCACGCCGCCTCCCTCGAGCCTGATGCCGCCTCCCCTGAGCCTTCCATCGCCTCCCCCACACCCAACACTCTCCTCCTCCCCCAAGCATACTGCCTCCCTTGAGCACTCTGCCTCCCCCGAGCACTCCTCCCCTGAGCTCACCAACTCCCCAGAGCCATACAATGAGCTTTACTTTATGTTCTTCATTTCTCTGTGAGATCTGTTGTGCATTAGTTAGCCATACTAGTCTCTATTCATTATCTCTAAAATCTGATTGTCGGTTGGCACTAGGAGAACTATTGCATGATAGATTGTGCGTTTTTTATTGCTAAATGAGGAAATTTGTCAAGATTGAAATCTCAATGACAATCTAGGATTATTCTACTAGTTTGAATTCATATTTGCTAGTTGTATACTTCTGTGCAGTGTAGTCAGTAGCTTTGTCAATATTTAGTCTTCAGTCTTCTGCTCAGTATTGTTTACTGCTGTCCTTTGGCTTGTCTGAATATATGTTGGTTCTGAAGTAGCTCATACCTGTTACTTATTTCAGAATTCTACTGAAATCTGTTGATTCCGCATGTTCTTGACCTTGATACTACATTGAGGTAATATTCAATTAGACAATCTAGTAGCATTTTTGTGGAATTGTCACTGTGATCATTGAAATGTTAAGAAAAGTGGAAGAATGCCAAGTTTAGAACTTGTGCAACTCCTCACTAGAGAGCAAAAACACACTTTATTAACCTGTGCATTGTGCAAATTTTCAATGCCTTCTTTTATATGCTATTCAACATATTGCCTTATATATGTATATTCATATTGCATCAAAATAGAGTTCTTATATGTGAAATTTCAATTAAATTGCTTAAGCTCTAGCACTGGGAGATATAGCAAAGTGATCTGTGGGGTCGGATTGATTATTGCTTTTTGCTATTTTGACATTCAGTCTTGTAGTCATTACTTTCTTTGTTAGCCAACTAGGCTTATTACTGAACTTGTTTTCGTGATTCATTATATTGGAATTTTACCAAGTTTATTGGCTAAACTAGAGTATTGTCTAGTGATGACATATGCACTAATTTCCTATTGGTCGAAAGTCTAAGCTTCATGCTGAATTTACTAGCTCACATGGTCTATATATGTTTTGAGCATAATATATTGTTTAAATGACATGGATGATTTACATACCTATATGTTGATTTGGTCATCCAATTTAACCAAGAATTGGCTCAAGAATTGCTCACTTCTATTATCTTTTGAAGATGTCATCCGCTCATTCTTCGACATCGTCATCAGATGCGTGTGATACATCATCCTTTGGAAAATCCTGAAAAGGAAGAGGGCTTTTAAAAAGGCTTGATGGTTGATTTATCGTCACGGATGTCGATGCGTCTAGAATCCTTCTCAATCCTCGCCGAGTAGTGTCCGCATTCTGCAGAATAGTTGGAATAGTTGCACAGGAACGGATTGAGATCATGTTCAATTCATGGATGACGTGACCGAAAATCAAAAAAATAAGCTGGTGATGGAAGTTTTTCATTTGTTTGAGATTCCAGAAGAACAGAAGGCCTCCATGAAACAATATGTGTTGCTAGTAGCGTGCAAAGCGTGGAAGAACATCAAGAGCCTACTTGTCAAGTAATATGTGGAGAAGGATCCCTGATGGCAAGAGTTTGTGGCGATGAAGACGACGGATAATTTTAGGAGTGAAAGTGCAGCACACAAGGCCCTCCAGGCAAACAACACATGCCCCCCCACAGACTCAGCACCACTGGGTATACGGGTAAAATCCCGCAATGGATGAAGAAGGACAAAAAGGCAATCCTACGAGAGACCTCCTCGCCATTTGTCATGATCCCTGATGAGCGTGTTTGAAACTTGATAAGAGTGAGATCATCTACCATGTTGGGGGCCATGCCCTTTCGAAACCCTGCAGACGAGGAATTGTCCTACCGCCTGGAAGCGTTGTGCGTATAATCTTCTCAACGCTTATTCCAGGCAGTTAGGAAGAGAGATTTCCTCTCTACAGCCTTGGGAAACAAGGAGCACCCAGATCGCGTGAGAGGCTTTGGTCTTTACATTCCTTGGAAATATGGTTTTGCAGAGAACTCCAAAGCATACTGGAGTAGGAAGATAGCCAAAGTTGAGTGCGAGGCATAGTTATGAGAGGACATTACAGCACAAATCAAAGATGAGATGCAAAGGTTGGTCAAAGATGACATAAAAATGTATAGCAAAAATCAATAGGATGCCCTCGCCGCTCTTGCGCTAGGCAGCCCCCCAACCATCAGGGTAGCTATGCGTCTAACCCTACATCAGAAAGCGTTCACCGATTTCCTGTCGATGTATCCTGGTAATAATTATTATCTCTGGAATGCTCGATCCATCAATTTCCCTAGGACTAGCTTGCCAGAGATTGCATATATTACATGGAACATGCCAGTAAGATGGAGGAACAACGGTGCTCGGGTGTCATCATAAAGTTTAGGTCGCATCATCTGTAGCACGATATTCATGACTGTGTCTTTACGATGACCTTCGAGGACTTATTCTTGCTCTTCACACTCAACACCCTCAACACCTCACTCATTCAATGCTGGACACTGTAAGAGTGTATAATCATGGTCTACGTTTATGTAATACTGATAAATGTCATATATAACTCATTGCTCTTGTATATATACATATATATAAATACTTGGTGACTGAAGCCAGATTAAAGAAATTACCAATTGGTTTCTTCGACCCACGCTTGGTCTCCATGGATACCATCAAGGAGGATGTATCCTTCGTTCAGAATTAAGTGACAACGTCATTGGTGGCTCATCGCAACAAGGAATTCATACTTATGCCCTACAACCAAAAGTAAGTGCTGTGCTAGTAGCTATACTTGTTGATTTGTACTTTATACGCAACACAAACTTAGTTTCATGACCATGATGACATACTAGTGTAGGTTCCACTAGATTTTAATTGTAATTATACCAAAATAGAACAAGGAAATATACCGTGATTCCTAAGGAGGAACCAAACTGACTACACAGTTGTCCAACAATTAATCTATAGGTAAACATATTTCCTTCATAGATAACTCCATTGTAGTCTTTATTTCTTTCCCAATGACTAAGGCTAACTTTTCGAAATCACGTAGGTCATCATGTACGTTGCAGAGGCACGTAAATCTAAGAGAGGGATCGACACCCTGCAACATGATCTAGATTTCTCAGTATTCGCTTATACACATTAATCCTATATAACACTTCGTAATAATGCCTCTCAAGCTAACAAATTCTATTTTTGCAGTGCCACCATCAGCCGCTAGGCAACACCTATAGATTCTATGTTTGCCAGACATGCAAATACTCATTGATTCTGGGAAGAACTATGATACTCAGGTTTGTCAATATTGCGATAATTATTTTATACTTATTAATTTATATATATATATATATATATATATATATATATATATATATATATATATATATATATATATCCACGACATGGATCTTCCTACCGACAAGTTGCATCCATCCCTACAACTCCATTAAAACAGGCTGACCTCAAATATATTCGAGGACTGTGTGTGTACTTCTTGATGTTTAGAGTCATAAAAGAAGATTGAGAGTTCCACAATTTAGAATAAATTTCACTGGGATAAGATTGAGCTTAATTATTCATGTGTGTATTTGTTCAAAGCTAGATAATTCATTTCAGTTAATTGATTTGTGAAATTGATGTTCTTATTTCTGAAATGAATGAATGTGAATTGGATGTATATATACTATATTGATCTGCTTGTTTCAGAGGGCATGGCTAGCATTTCCTGAGGCTAGCCAACAAATAAAAATAGGTTTAGAAGTAGAAAGGAATATCACATATGGTTATTAACTTATAACCGTCTGTGATAATTAACAATTACAGATGATTTTTAGTATAAACCGTCTGTGATATGTGATATATCACAGATGGTTTCAACTATAAACCGTCTATGATATTATACTATCACAGATGGTTTGTAATTGAAACCGTTTGTGATATATTACATGTCACAGACGGTTTGTACTGAAAACCGTTTGTGATTGTTAAATATTACAGACGGTTTTTAGTAGAAATCGTCTGTGATAGTCTGCGTCATAGATGGTTCGAAAACTATCTGCGATAACCTCATGTTATTACTGACCCATAAACTCAGACGGCTCATGAAACCATCTATGATGATGTTTTTGAACCGTATGTGATGACCTTTTCTGCAGTAGTGACCTCAAATTGAGATGGTGCCATTGTCTCAATATTCTGTGCTAACAAATTTATAATGAAGATAGGAGGGATGGGAAACTGAGTTAGAAGAAAAAATGACTGATGTATCTAGATAGTGGTTAATGATTGTGACATAATGATTTCTTTTGTATAGTTGATCCATAGTTGATACAGAAAGTTCACCGCCAAAAATGGACTAGATTAGATTGCATTTCTCAAAATCCGCCAAGCCACTGGTTGAACAGTCACTTCATTGCTAGGCTAAAAGCTACTGTTCAATCGAAAATGTAGTCTATCGAGTCAAGCTCGGCATATCATCATCTATAACACTATGGACGTTGACCTTTCGTAACTAGTTTTTTCTTGGCCATGGCATGGTAATTAATATCAAACTATCCAAAGTCTAGAACTGTTGACCCACAAAACATCTTGTACTCCTGTAGGTGTGTTTTTCTTATATACGACACAAGTCATCTTTTCCGTTCTATATAATTATAGAGACACTTTTCAAAATGTCACATTAGTGCATCTACGTGCACTGTCGCTATGACTGTAGAAGCACTTTGCTAAAATGTCTCTGCATTTCATAAGGCATTTCGTAAAGGCACTATACTAGTACTGGGTTTTTTTGGGCTTTATATTTATGCCTTTCGACTTTTACTACAGTAATTCACTTTTCAAATGGTGCGTCTTTTTAAAGCGGGGTCTACAAATCGATTGTATTAGACACTATACCGATTTCAGCTATACCAGTCAAAATCACATGTAATTGTCTATCTCTTCGTACTCTTTCTTGCGAATAGCCAGGTATTTAGGTAGTTTATGCTAAGTTGATATAGTAGGACCAGATGGGATGGTCATGGATATAAAGTCGTCAAATGTGTTTGGTTGGAGGAATATTCTAATTTTATGCTGGCCGGCGAGATACACAAATTTTGGGTCGATGAGCACGTCCAAGCTCAATTAATCATGACCATTATGGACAATTAGCAATGATTAGTGATAATTAACATGCTTTAGTGTTAATTAGTGATTATTAGTGCAATGTTGGGATTAAATAAGTGATAATTATTCCTAGTTTGTGTCAATAAGTGATAATTATTTATAATTTTGTCTCTTGCATCATGTAGACTATTGGACTATGTGGAGGTCACTCCATGATTTATAATGAATAATTGACTTTGGTTTGTATGTGTGTCAAAATTTCAGTTTGGTTTTGAGAAGTTGCAATGTTTTGAGTTGTTGTCAGTCTGATGCCAGCCTGACTGATTTGCAGGACTAGTCAAACCGCTGGGCATGGGCGGTTTGACCGGCTGGTGCATGGTGGTCAGATTAGTGTTGAGCCATGTATGGTGTGTAGTCTAACTGCCATGTGAGGTGTGATCAGACTGGTTTGGTGCAGTGTTACCAGTGGTTAGATAGTGGTAGCTATTTTCAGAGTGTTGTTGAGATGAGTGGAGTGGCGGCAGTCTGACTGGTATTGGAGCTGCAGTTAAACCAACTAGCTGTCTGACTAGACATGCCATGGTGATGAGACTGGTATATGTTTATCAGGATGTAGAGAGTGTTGAATTGAGGTGTTTTGAGTTCATGTCATGGCTTGGGAGCCATGGGGATGTTATGTTGTATGGTGTGCTCAGGCCATGCACTACTCCATGCGCAACAATTGTCTCACACACATCAACTTTTGCTCTTCCCATGCTAGCCTCCCGCACCTCCCTCTCGGCACTAATAAGTATTTTCCCAACTAGAAAAGAATTAACACTAGTTGAAGTGGTTATGGTTTTTAGACCCGTATCAAAGTGCTGAATTGTCACTGGAAGACAAGGAGAAACAAGGCAAGGAGACCGAGAAGATCATCAATTAGTTCGCCGACCAGTCCATGACTAGGTCATTTACCGCCGACTCCGACCAGGTCCTAGTTGCTTCCGACCAACACTTGGTTATGACAAATGCTCAGCTACGACTAGTATTGGGCTCAGACCAGCACATGGATATGACCAATGCTCAAATCCTGCTAGTGCTTGGTTACAACCAGTGGTCGAGTACGACCAAGCTATCACCCTCGACTTGGACATAACTTCATCTGATCCAATTATAACTACTCTCGACCAATGTGGAACTTCTCACAACTAGTTGTTTGTGCGAATGAGCAACATTTGGAGGCAAGATCGCGTATGAGAACGTGCCAGATTGGCCGTGTGTACGAAAAGGAGTCACAAGCATCTACAACTCCAAGTCAAGTTTGCATTGGAGATATTTAGTGTCCTTTGTTTAGTTAGTTTGTTTCCTTTTTTATCTCTTATTTTCTTATCCGTGAGTTAGTTGTTGTTGCTTCTGAGGTATAAATAGAGGCTAGGAATTGGAGTCTAGGTTATTTCCATCTGAGTCGGTTGGGCGTGTATGTGTACGTTATGTTTATGTTTCAGTCGTGTACGATGTGTGACATGGGAGGTTATTGATGGCTGACTATATTACCATATGTTATGTGTTCTTTGAGAAGTTTTTGCATTGACTTGAATACAACAAAAAATTGCCATGGTTTTGGCGGACATTTTTGGTGTGTGTTCTTGAGGAATTCATCGAGGATTCTTCTTTAGGCGAGCAGAATTCAACTGAGGTGTCATTTTTCATCTACCGGATCAATTGATCCTATCTATCTTGTTCATGTGCTATGGTGTACATGTGTTGATGATTTTATCTAGGGATTTGGTTCCTAGATACCAATCCCATCTATCTTCTATGGTTTGTTGATTGATTGTGCAGGGGAGAAGGAGATAAGTTGCTAAACAATTGTATCATGAAAGATTGGGCCAACTCGTGCACAAATTGGTCTTGTGTGATTCACGTGTATCACCTTCTGTGGGAAAAGGATACTAAACAAGCCTGTCTAACTAACTCAACCTCACATTACAACTTGTTTATAGTTACATTGTAATTTTTGTAGGGAAAAAAGTACTAAACAAGCATGTCTAACTAACTCAACCTTGCATTCCATCTTCTTCATAGTTAGATTGTATTTTTTATATGTAATTTATACATCTCAAACATCTAAAAAATGTCTCCACACAACAAACAGTGCCTCAAATAACATTTCTACAACATAAAATATTTTAGGTGATTTAAATAGTGTCTTAACACATTGTCTCTAAAGTATTTTTGTTTTGATGATTTACAAAAATGCGTGAATGTCTTAAATAGTGTCTATATGTTTAAGGCAATCTAAAGTGCCAATAAATATCATTTTGTAGAGACATAAAGTGTTCATAGGAAGGTCTATCTATTTGAGGTTTTGTTTAGTGATTATAATTTGTTCCTGCCTGTGTTAATCACATCAGATGCTCCATCAATAGCTCTCAATAAAAAAATATAGTTTTAATCACTGATGTTAGAGAAATGACATTATGAATTATGTAATATATTACCATTGAGGCTTTCCCTCTGGATTTCGCTCAAATAAATTATGTAATGTAATTGTTTTACAATTCAGTTCATGAAATGTACATATTTTTTATCTTCATCATCTTGCTATTTATGTCACACCACACCAAGGTTATTTCTATATTCACCCCTTTTTTACGGTCAAATTATTTTATGTTTGTATTATCACGATATTTGGAGAAATGACTTCATTACAATGAAATGACTCCAATAAAATTTCCACCAAATGTTAAGATTTTTCACCTAAAAACCTATGAGAAGCTACTAGGACCAAATCTACTTGCAAAAACCTCAAAACTCCTCAACACAGCAGAAAACAATCAACACAAGCAATGTTCTGCTCAAGCTGGTCTGACCACCACAGAGGAGGCGGCTGGACCTCACTAGGACTAGTCTAACCAGTTAGTCAAGGACAGTTTGATCACTTGGGCTCGAGAACCCTAAAATAATCATGATGCCCAATCGACAAAATGACCTAATTTTTGATCTAGAGCTCCAAATTACCTTAAAATTGAAACACACCTTCTCTAGGATATCAGGAACCTATTGCAGCCAATGATTTCAAGAATCGTTAACAAAGTTCCAACCTTCATCCAAATTAAAGAAAGTTGCACGAAGAATAAGCAAAAGTATAAGCCAACTTATGAACTCTAAATAGCCAAGATGGTCTTAGATGGGTTGTAAGACATCTCAGTAATCAAAACCACACGAAGAAGTGAAAGGAAAATCTTAGGAACAAGAAATCACCAAATCACCTCAAGAAGGGGAGAAAACCAAACCAAAGAGCAAGGGAGGCATGATGAGCAAAGTTTGATATTCTATTACCACTTAGGAGGAATGATTACAATCACTCCAACTATAGGATAAAGCACTAAGGGTAGATAACAAGCACTCTTCTCAAACCCTAGGTTTCTCTCAACATGAGCACCATCCTCTCTCTCTCTCTCTCTCAATTTCATAGTCTCTCTCTTCTCTCAAAACCCCTTATATGGTAGAGGCATAAATAATCGAAACCATGGATACAAAGTGGATATTATCTACTACACATTCATCGAAACCCAATAACCCATACCCACGTGTTTTCAACACACACACATTTTGAAGCGTCATCTTCATCCTTGGCTCCAATAACTCGAATCCATTGTGACTTGTCCTTCTTAGAGATGCCTTAACCTAATCCACTAGGTCTCTACTAAGGTTTTACAAACCACCCACTTTGCTGGTTTTGGGCAAAAGACCGATTTGCCCCTCAATGGACATGTCACTCATCCATAGCCTTAAAGCATCACCCATACTTCACCTTCTTCCATGTGGCCCCAATGGCTTGTTGCCAAGCCTCTCACATGTCCGGATGCCACTAAACTATCCTCACATGCAAATGGGCCCAAGGCATTTGTGCACTAGATGGCCCAATCACTTTGACCACTTATATCTGCCATGGTCCTTGTCCATCATGCGCCTTGGTTGAATCCAACCATTTCACCTAGTCTCCATGACATCATTCAACCATGGTTCTCCCAACCAAGTATTGGTTGCCTCGCCATTGACAATTGTTAACTCCCTAACCACCTGCAAAACAATAGACTAAACAAACTATTTTTGGGCACATGTTCCTTTTAACCTGACACCAATCTGTTCAAATATGCAATGTACATCACATATATCATCATGCCAAAAGTTTAAAACCATTTCCTTGTTCAATTTCCATTTCTTAGATCAATATATTCTCCTATAAAGAACCACTAGGCCAGTTGACTGCCATGGGTGGCCGGTTAGACTACCCATCACAATTCCTCAGCATGCAAAATGAGCACTCTTTGGAAAATAACTACCACCTTCTAGACAACAGTCATACCACAATGTACATTTTTTGAACTTAGTTCATAATGGCAGTCTAACCCCATATTGTGTCTAACAGCTGCTACCCAGTGGTCAGATCGACCCACATACCAATCAGATCATATTTCCTTGAAACACCTCCCAGAAATGTTCATTTCCATTTTAGACAATTCAATCTCACGACAATTGTCCTTATGATGCCATATATTCATCACAAGCATGTAGAGACCTTCAGATGGCCTTATAATCTCCCCCTTGATGAATATATTGACAACCACATCACATTGATAAAAAAAATTTGAGTTGAAATGGAAGAAAATGGGGGGGGGGGGGGAAGAAGATTGTAAACACACACATGGTCCACTTGAAATGCAAGAGAAGCTCATGACTATGTGGAAGATAAGAGAACGGAGGCAAAACAATGAAATAATAATTTTCAACAAAAAACATCAAAAGTCACCAAGAACACCAAAGTGCACTAGAAGGCAAAAAAAGGCAAGAAAATGGCTCAAAATGCATATGTGATGCAAATGCATGGCAATAAAGCTCCCCTTACTCAATTATACCTATTCTCAGTAGATTTAGCATTTTAGCACCAAGTTTTACTATTTTGGCATTATATAGATTTTATAGATTTTAGCATCATGGAATCACACCTCCCCCTCAAACTATGCATACTAAGCACAAGAAAGAGCATGTATACATGAATGTAAATGCAGTCCAAAAAAGCATTGAGAATTATCTAAAGTGAAGTTTGAGCCAGGAAATATTGCCACAAGGCCTTGTTGTAATATCCCGGAAGAGATTCGACAAATAATCGATTAATCGGGGAAAAGGATCTTAAAGGGAAGAATTAAAATAGTGTTTTCAGGGGGGTTTTCTGAATTTTTCGGACAACCTGGGCCTGGGCCAAGGCCCAGGAGGGAAACCAGCCATAGGGGGGAGAGGCGCCCACCCCCTCCAAACCCTAGCCGCCCCTCCCCCTCTCCCCCATTGCGCCTCCTCTCCTCCCTTGCACGCCTCCAGCAGTTACTCCCCTCCCCTCTCCTCCATTGCCGATGAAGAAGGTCCCCATTTGCTGCCGATCGAGCGGAGGAAGAAGATCTATTGCAGCAAGGCGATTGGATCCGGAGGAAGGGAAGAGAAAAGGGAAAAAGGGGAAAGGAAAAGAGGAGGAGTTTCGTGGAGAGTTCTTCGTGTTCTACAACAATTCATCAAGGGTAATCCCTGTTTTTCCCCAACTAGATGTATATTTTTATTGTGGTAGCAATGTCGGTTTTCTGGGCTGCTAGAACAGATCGGATTAGACGGCTGTTTTGGGGTAGATCCGTGGGGATTCAGGTTTGGACTTCTCCTAGAGAGTTGTAGAGGACGCAATTATCTTTCCATCAAGTGCTAGGACGCATCATTCGGACCTCTGTAGCAGAAGTTATGATTTTATTAGCGGGACTGTTCTGCAGATCGGAGGGTTTTCCGTCAGGTTTTGGGAGATCGAGTTTTGCGATTATATATTGTTAGAATCAGAGAACCTCAGTATAATCAAAGTTGTAGGTAAGTGTCTTAGCTTTCCAAAAAGTCCAAGAACTCATGATTCGGACACTCGTACAGGAAGTTATGGTGTTTTTAGTGCTCTGTCCAGAGAGCCTGACGAGAATTTGATGTTTTAAGAAAACTGGATGGTGCGGGTAGACTATGGCCGAATCAGGAAGGCTCACCAACTAGGTTTAGTTAGATAACTTAATTATCTTTCCAGGAAGCCTGAGAACACCCTATTTAGACTTCTGTACCAATAGATATGAATTTTTGAAGTTGACTGTCCGTAGAGGGGGACAGGATGCCGAAAGGTTTGGGGTTTTGACTCAGGCTAAACATGTTGGGTTAGTTTGGGGGTGTTTTTATTTAATCTAAAGACTCGCCACTGTTGTCTTAGCAATCATTATAATTATTATTCAGGAGGAGGACAGATTCCAGGGGCCGCACCTTCTTCTCATTCCCCGTTTTCTCGTGGTTAAGGCAAGTATAATGATGGTTTAAATTTTATAGTGTGGATTGTTGATGATTGTTGGTGTGTAGATGTTTGATCCATGTTATGAGTAAATGTGACCTTGATTATGTTAATGGTATGTTGATATTGTTTATGGTCAAATGCATTTGAAAGTGTTCAGGAGAATTTCTGATGCATAGATGTTGTGAATGCAAATTTTATTTGTTGAGACATTCACATTGTGCATCATGCTGATTTATTGAAGTCTTGGTCACGAGATGACCAAGCGTCGAGGTCCCCGTCGTGTTGATGACATGACGGGCTAAAGGTCCCCATACTTGAGGAGTATGGGCAATTGGTCCCTGTACCGGAGGGTACAGGCATGGGTGTGCATTGACGGATGCACACCGCGACACGGTAAAATGCGAAAGAGAAGAGATAAAGGACTTTTTATCATAATGCATAGCATGGTTTATTTATATGATTGATGGATGAATTTGTGAAGTGAGGTTCACTTTTATTCTTGCTGCCATTTATTATATTTGCTGAGTCGTTGAACTCACTCTTGTTGTTGTTGTTGTTCGTTCTTTGTTTGTTTTAGGTATCTTCATGAGATCGGCATGCATGGGAATAAAGAAGGATTAGTTGGTTGCACTTGCACGGTCTAATCATCATGGAAGAAAGAAAGAACATTAAACACTATTCGCTGATTAATTCAAGTGGTATTTGATTAATGTCTAATAGGTTCAACATGTAATAAAAGATTAGAATTCTTTTACATTGTTTTCCGTTCTTTAATTAAGTATTATTGTTTCGAATGCGATGATGAACACAATCTAGTTTGCTTATAAAAGGTCATATTGCTTACTGTTATTCATATCATTTGATTATGCTTGTTGGAACCTCAGATTTACTCAATAAAAAAAAGGAGGTTCTGCCGAAATTTTGTAAGATGAATATAGTTTCCTTATTAGGTTGTTAGTTTGGTAGCATTCCAGGTCATTGATTGGCTGGGGTGTTACACTTGTTTAACATGATTTATAAGCAACCAAATCATATCCAAACATATAAAACCAAGCTAGCAAAATAGAAAGCACAATTTCAATTCTTTTTAGTGCAGTGTTTCACTAATGACAAGTTCAACTAAAGAAATTCTAGTGAGAGCCATGATAAGGTAAGAATTCCAAACTAAAATCCTGAAGCAAGCCTTGATCACTTTGGTGAGCTAAAAAGTTCTAGAGCACTTGAAGCCTTTGCCTAAATTTGCAATTTGATCTTTTTAGAAATCGTGTATGTTTTTATTTTAGCAAAGCAAGTCTTTGATTAGGAGTCATCCCCAACTGCCTCTTAAGCTTTAGCCATGTTGCACATTAATTGTTCAAGTTGATCTCAAGTGATGCCAAGTCTGTTCACTCCTCCCACACAAATCAGAGTCCACTTTAGCCGGCCAACTCCCCATTCCAAATTATCCCCTTTTCTCTATTTGTGCAAAGGTCCCTAAGAGGACTTAAATCAGAATATTACAGGTGTCCATGATTTTAGGGTACAAACACATATGCAAGTTCAGTTGGAAAGCATGTGCCCATGCTTCATAAGGTCTTGGGTTCCTTTGATAAATTACAAATATGTGAACAGGATACGCACGTGCGTGTGCATGAATGGTGTGAGTGTTGTGTATGTCGAGTATGTGCATCCACCTTGTACCTAAAAAAAAGTGGTTCAAGATCTAAGTGATAGCTTATGGAACTAAACATTGTTTTATCTGTATATATTAAATGACATATCTCAACCATACCACTTAACATCCCTAACATCATGCATCGAAGGTGTTAAGAATGTAAAAGATGCAATAACTACACTTTTGATTCCCTCAATGAAGAAATATTGTGAAATGACAAATCACAATTAAGTGGATAAATATTGAGAAAAGGAGGGAGATATATGCGAAAGTTAAGAATCATTTATACACATTTTAAACGTGAAACCTTTTAGAACATTCATCATTCACTACTACAAAATGTCTTATACTAAACACCTCATCACAGACGGTTGACTAAAACCATCAGTATTAAATACAATCATAGATGGTTTTGGTTTAGAGGCTGTCTATATTGCTATCAGTGCTAAATACCATCAGAGAAGAGGTAATATCACAGACAGTTCATGTTGAAAACTGCCTGTGAAGTATCACAGACTGTTCTTAACAATAACCGTCTGTGATAGTAACAAATATCATAGATGGTTTGTATTAAAAACTATCTATGATAATTAAGTTATCATAGATAGTTGTATTGAAAACTATCTGTGATAATTTCACTTATTAATTGCAGACCCGTTGACCCTTACAAATCTATCTTAAATTCCAGATTTGTTCTCACAGGCTGCTGCTTTGACGAGGTGGGGCTTTGAGGTCATTTGGTGAAAGGAGATCACAGATTTTTGTAGACCCATTAAGTTCTTGACTATCTGTGGTTAGTAATTTATTCCTAATTGCATTATATTTTAGATCTAGCTTCTGGTGAAAGGAGAATTGAAGATGGTTTAGACCTACCATGATGTAAAGAGAATATTATTTACATCTAGCATGGTTTAGGATTTAGCCAATTCATTGTCTATTTCTACTTAATTCAATTCAATTAATTATTCTTGCTACATATAGTTACTTTAGATCATATATATCTAGTATATTAATTAATTAATTAATTAATACTAAATGTTATATGCGTAACGTAGGACTGAAGCTAGATGTACGCTGGGAACTGTGTGAGTGAAGAGTACATTAATGGCATGTCTGCTTTACAAGATCTACCGAGGAGGATTTGTTGAATAAGGGGGTGGAATATATGTACTGTCTATGTATTGACTGTGAGAATCTAAAGATATTTAAGAATCGAGTACAGATTAAAACACACTTGATTCAAAGGGGTTTCAAAAAGGGGTATGCACATTGGACCAGTCATGGTAAATAGTAGATTACACAAGAAGGTAATAATAATAACATCGCCGATGAAGTTAATGATATGTTGCCGGATGATGTCAACTGTGGATTCAATTCAGATAGGCTGCATGATAACAATCTGGATCATATGCTTCATGATGCAGAAGGGAACTGTGATGAGAGAGAGTATGTTAAATTCTAGGGCTTGATGGAGGACTGGAAAAACCTTTGTTCATATGCAGCAAGTCAAAGTACATGAGGTTGTCAATCATGCTTGAACTGCTGAAATTGACGGCAAGCAATGGTTGGTTTGACAAGAATTTCATGGTGCTGTAAGGTCTTTTAGAGGACATACTTTCCGAGGGAAACAAGTTGTCCAAAACCACCTACAAAGCCAAGAATGTTCTTTGTCCTTGGGAATGGAAGTAGGAAGAATACAAGCATGTCCGAACAACTGTATCCTCTACCATAAAGAGTTGCAAACATGCTTGTATGTCTGGTGTGCAACGCAAACCGATAGAAGTGTAAGAATTAATCAGATGACGGCGAGGGAATAGAGGTGAAGAAAGGACCTCCTGCTAAGATGGCATGATATCTTCCTGTAATTCCCCATTTGAAGCAGTTTTTTACGAACCCAAAGGAGGCAAAACTGCTCTGTTGGCACTCGAAGGAGTGTAAGAAGGATGGAATGCTAAGACACCTTGCTGATTCTGCCAGTGAAGAAAATCGATAGGAGGTTTGCAGTCTTTAGTGCAGAACTAAGGAAAATAAGTTTGGTTTGAGTACAGATGGAATGAATCCTTTTGATAACTTGAGCAGCCGACATAGCACTTAGCCTGTGATTCTCTGTATCTACAACCTTCCTCCTTGGTTGTATATGAAACGAAAGTATATTTTGTTGTCAATACTTACCCAAAGGCTAACGCAACCTGGGAATGATTTTGATGTGTACCTAGCACCATTTGTGAAAGATTTAAAAACACTGTGGGTCAAAAGAGTACAGGTATAGGATGCGTACAAATGAGAGAACTTCACTTTATTCTCCTTGTTGTTTTGCACCAAAAATGATTATCCTGCCCTTGCTGACACGTTGAGACAGGGTACAAAAAGGGCCAAAGGCTATACTCACTGCTTAGATGATACTAAGAGTGTGTGGCTGAACCACTCGCATAAAACCATGTATATGGATCACTGTAGGTTCCTTCGGAGGGCTCACCCATACCACAGGATGAAAAAACAATTCGACAGAGAAAATGAGGATAGTTCAGCTCCAACCATTTAAGCGAAAAAGAGGCCAACGATATGGTTAAGTATTTAGATATTGTGCTCAAAAAGGGATGTAAATTGAGGACCCGTGAGAAGAACATCTGGAAGAAGAGATCAATATTTTGGGACTTACCTTATTGGGAGCACCTAGAAGTTCGCCACTGCATCGACTTTATGCATGTAGAGAAAAAATGTTTGTGATAGCTTAATTGGTCTTTTACTAAACATTCGTGACAAAACGAAGGATGATGTCAACGCACGGCTTGACTTAGTTGATATGGACATCAGACCTGAATTAGCACTGATAAAGACTGATAAAGGATGAACGTAGCTTCCCCCTTCTTGTTACACTCTGTCCAAGGCCGAGAGGACAAAACTGTGCCAGTCCTTGCATGGTATGAAAGTTGCATCTGGTTACTCCGCCAACATAAAGAAACTTATTTTGATGGAAGATTTGAAGTTAATTGGCATAAAGTCTCATGATTGTCATTTCCTGATGACATAGATGTTCCCTATTACAATTAGAAGTATTTTGCCAATCAAGGTTTGACAGACAATCATGAGGTTGTGTTACTTCTTTAACATAATTGCTCAGAAGGTCATCGATCCCGAAGGAGTAGATGCTGTGCAGGACGAGGTGGTGATGACTTTGTGTCATCTTGAGATGTATTTCTCTTTGTCTTTTTTTGATATCATGGTCCACCTCATTGTTCACATTGTGCAAGAGATAAAGATGTGCATGCCCATGTTACTACTAGCATGTACCAGTTTGAGAGGTTCATGGAAATTCTTAAGTCATATGTACATTATTGATCTCGATCGGAGGGCAGCATTGTTGAAGGTTATGCAACAGAAGAGGTCATTGAGTTCTGTGTCGATTACATGGCTCAGGTTGAATCGATAGGTGTGCCTTGATCTCACCATGAGGAGAGGCTCAAGGGTATCGGGACCAATGAAAAGGAAGCAATTACTACATATATGGATGCGTATGCTCAAGCCCATTTAATGGTTTGGCAACAGAATCCGAAGTGACCGAATGTTTGGATTGCGAGACAACACAACAGTCGGTTCAACCAATAGTTGAAGGAGCGACTCGTTAGGAGCTTGTCAAGAGATATGCTGACATGATTAGCAAAAGTACCAACATTTACAGTTGTGACATGACAAGGATATGACATAAATGGGTACACATTCTATACGTAGGCTCAAGATGTAAAGAGCACTAACCAGAACTGGGGTGTCTACATAGATGTGTTATGTACCAATAGGTTGAGAAGCTCCTACAATGGGTTTATAGGGGAGGTTTGGGAGCTTGATTATGTGCTTTTCAAGATACCCCTGTTTCAGTGCGTTTGGTACACACTAGTGCACAATAGGTCATCACAGATGGTTTTATGAGCCATCAAAGTTTATGGGTCAGTAATAATACGAGGTCATCATAGATGGCTTTCGAACTATCTGTGATACAGACCTTAGTCTTATCTAGTTTCAGACATGCTCATCAGGGGTCCCGACAAATGGAGGGAAGGTCTCCTGCAGGATTGCTTGCTCCTCCTCCTGCCTCCATTGTGGGATTTTACCCGCATACCTAGCGGTGCTGACTCTATGGGGTTGTGTCTTTTTTTCCTGGAGGGCCTTGTACGCCACACTTTCACTCCTAAAATTATCTATCGTCTTCATCACGACAAACTGTTCTCATTGTGATTCCAGGAATTGATACTTATCGAAGGGTGTCAGATCCTTCTCCACGTATTGCTTGACAAGCAGGCTCTTGATGTCCTTCTATGCTTTGCACGCCGCTAGCAATACATGTCATCGTACGGAGGCCTAGTGTTCTTTCGAGATCTCGAATGATCGAAAAACTTTCATCAGCAGCTGACTTTTTCGAACTTCGGTCACCTTCTTCCACAAAACAAATGTGATATCAATCTATACCCGTGCAACTATTCTGAATATTCTCTGGAATGCAGACACTGCTCGATGAGGATTGAGAGGGGTCCCAGGCGCATCGACATCCATGATGGTAAGCTGGCCCTTGGGCCTTTTCGATGGTCCTCTTCATTTATGGGACTTTCTAGAGAATGGTGCATCACACGCATCTGATGATGATGTCGAAGAATAAGCAGATGACATCTTCAAAAGATAATAGAAGTGAGCAATTCTTGAGCCAATTCTTGCTGAATTTAGAATACGATCACGTATTTATGTTATAATTTCTCTAATCAATTAGGCTTTGAACTCTAGACTACCTTACCAAATATCTGAAGACAAGCAGCAGTGTTATTTTGTTAAAACTATTTACTTGAAGTAAATTGCATTCGTATCAATAATATATTCATGCTCTGTGATCTCTGAAATTCAGAATATATGCTCCTTTTATTAGCCAATTAGGCTTATTTTGTCATTTAAATGCTGGTGGAATTATGCTTTAAACTGAGCAATATATAGAGATCAAACTATTATCTCTCAACATGAACAATGTAATCAAGCCAAAGGACAATATGCTAAACTGAGAGCAAGCATGAGCATTTGTAATTAACATAATGCACAGAATACTCAATTTGACAAGTTATCCTCATCAAGTAATGATAAATTAATACTAGCAGAATACTCTCTCATTAGTCATAGTGTTCTCAATTTGGAAAGTTATCCACATCGAGCATTCACAAAGACCACATTCTATTATGCAAAATCCTCCTGTGCTAGACCTTACGAGGAGGGCGGCCAGAGTCGGGAAGGCGATGATGGGCTCGGGAGGAGAAGGAGGGCGATGGCCTCGGGGGAGAAAGGCTGCTAGATTTGGGGAGGCGATGACAGCGGTGGGGGAGGTGGCAATGGGCTTAGGAGGAGGAGGAGGGCGACAGACTCAAGGGAGGAAGGCCATCAGAGTCGGAGGAGGAGGAGGGCGATGGGCTTCGGAGGAGGAGGGCAACGGGTTCCGCGAGGCAACAGCGTTAGTGGGCAGCACAGTGGGTTTAAACCCTAGTGCGCAATATATATATATATATATATATATATATATATCACAGATGGTTTTACTTTAAAACTGTCTGTGATGTTCCCTACTGATATATCACACATTCTCATATATATAAATGCAAATTCACACACACACACACACGTACGCTCGCGCACACACATATATAGTATAATTAACTGGAGCACCATGGTGCCTAGGTTCCATGATCGACGTTCCATCTATGATTAAGACTTTCCATCAATGATTGATTCGGCATGCCAAATCAATGGCTTCCTTTCCAAATTGATGCCTTTCCCAATTAATGAATGCTAATGGATTTGCCTGATATATTATATACCATTACACTTGCACGCATCTAAAAGCAACTCAAAGACAACGAGGCCTGGTGCCCAGATACCATGGTGCCCCATTTCAACGTCCTATGTATATGTATGTATATATATACACACACATATACATATATATATATATATATATATATATATATATATATATATATATATATATATATATCGATATTCTCATATACATAAATGCAAATTCACATATATATCACACATTCTTATATATATCACACATTCTTATATATATAAATGCAAATTCACACATATATCACACATTCTCATGTACATATATAAATGCAAATACAGAATATATCTCACATAAAGATTTCATTCATTAGTCTACTTGCTTATTTCCTTTAAAAATTAGCCCTTCATGATGATTGACAATTATGTAGCTACTTTTTTCATGCTCTTCCTCTACCCTTATGCCATTTCCGAAAGGAGGCAATTCATCAAATTGATTGTAGTCTTCTTCATCCACTATATTCTTTAACTCTGACAATCCTTCTTTTTTCATGAAGAACTATGTGGCGCTTCTTATTAGTTTGGTCGGTTACAAAGAAAACTTGAACAACTTGGTTAGCGAGTACGAATGGTTCATCTTTGTATTTGACATGTTTGAGGTCCACAGTAGTGACACCGTACGCATTGACCTTCACCTGTGGGAGATAGACCCAACGACACTGAAATAAGGGGATCTTGAAAAGCCTGTAGTTGAGCTCCCAAGTCTCCTCTATGAATCCATAGTAGTAGTTTCTCAACCCATCAGTACTGAATGCATCTATGTGGACACCACTATTCTGGTTAGTGCTCTTTATATCCTAAGCCTGTGTATACAATGTATACCCATTTATGTCATATTCTTGCCATGTCACAACTATAAATGATAGCCCTTTTGCCAACCATGTCATCATATCACTTGATGAGCTCCTAGCGAGTTTCTCCTTCAACCATTGGTTGAACCGACTGTTGTGTTGTCTCGTGATCCAAACATCCAGTCGCTCTGGATTCTGTTGTCGAACCCTTGTGCTAGTCGATATATGGAGACACTTCAGTCATGTGTTGCAAGACTGTGAAATGGGCTTGAGCATACGCATCTATATCTAGAGTGATTGCTTTCCTTCTAATGGTCCCGATACGCTTAAGCCTCCCATTATGGCAAAATAGAGGCACATCTATCGGTTCAACTTGAGCCATGTAATCGATACGAAACTCCCATGAACTCTCAGTTGCTTTTCCTTCATTGATGCTGCCCTCCGGCTGAGATCAATTTCGTACATAGGACTTGGAAATTCCCATGAACTCTCGAATAGGTACATGCTATGTAGGAATACGGGCCCGCACATTTTTATCTCCCACACAATGTGAACAATAAGATGGACCATGATATTGAAAAACAATGGAGGGAAATACATCTCAAGATAACATAGAGTCGTCACCACCTCGTCCTATAGAGCATCTAGTCATTTGGGATCATGACATTTTGAGCAATTATATTAAAGAAATAACACAGCCTCATGATTATCTCTTAGACCTTGATCAGCAAAAATACTTCTAATTGCAATAGGGAGCATCTGTGTCATTAGTACATGATAATCATGAGACTTCAAGCCAATTAACTTCAAATCTTCTATCTAAACAAGTTTCTTCATGTTGGCATAGTAACCACATGAAACTTTTACACTATGCAAACACTGGCACAGTTCAGTTCTCTTGGTCTTAGACATCGTGTAACAAGTAGGGGGAAGGTAAGTTCATCCTTTATCGGTCATTGTTAGTGCTAACTTAGGCCTGATGTCCATATCAACCAAGTCAAGCGTGTGTTGATACTATCCTTTGTTTTGTCATGAATGTTCAGTAAAAGACCAATAAAGCTGTCACATACATTCTTTTGTATGTGCATGATATCAATGCAATGGCGAACTTCTAGGTGCCCCCAATAAGGTAAGTACCAAAATATTAATCTCTTCTTCTAGACATTCTTCTCACAGGCCGTCGATTTACATCCCTTTCCGAGCACAACATTTAAATCCTTAACAATATCATAGATCTCTTTCCGCTTAAATGCCTTGGAGTTGAACTATTCTCGTTCTCTCTATCAAATAGTTTCTTCATCTCGCAGTATAGGTAAGCCATCCGAAGGGATCTACGGTGACGCATGTACACGGTTTTGCACGAGTGCTTTAGCCACGTACTCTCGGTATCATCTAAGTAGTGAGTACAAGCTTTGACCCCTTTTGTACTCTAGACCGACAGGGTAGTAAGGGCAGGATAATCATTTATGGTGCAGAACAACAAGGAGCATAAAATAAAGTTCTCTCATTTGTACGCATTCCATACATGTACCCCTTCGATCCACAGTATTTTTAGATCTTCCACCAACGGTGCTAGGTACACATCAATATCGTTCCCAGGTTGCTTCGGCCCTTCGATAAGTATCGACAGCAAAACATACTTCTGCTTCACACACAACCAAGGAGAAATGTTGTAGATGCAGAGAGTCATGGGCCAAGTGATATGTTGGCTGCTATGTTACTGAAAGGATCGATTCCATCTGTACTCAATTCGAATCTTGTATTCCTTGGTTCTACACCGAAGTCTGCAAAGCTCCTACCGATGTTTCTCCACTGGGTGGAATTAATAAGGTGTCATAGCATTCCATCCTTCTTACGCTCTTCCAAGTGCTAATGCAATAGTTTTGCCTCCTTTGGGTTCACAAAAACCATTTTAAATGGGGAATTATAGGAAGATACCATGCCACCTTAGCAGGAGGTCCTCTATTCACCTCTATTCCCTCGTCGTTATCTAATTGATTTTTATGCTTGTATCAGGATGCGTTGCACACCAGACATACTTGCATGTTTACATACTCTTTATGGTAGAAGATACAGTCATTCCGACATGTATATATTCTTTCTACTTCCATTCCTAATGGACAAAGAACCTTCTTGGCTTTGTAGGTGGTTTTGGGCAACTCATTTCCCTCTGAAAGCATGTATGCTAAAAGACCTAACAGTGCCATGAAACTCTTATCAGACCAATCGTTGCTTACCTTTAATTTCAGCAGTTCAAGTACAGTTCACAATCTTGTGTACTTTGACTTGCAGCACATGAACAAAGGTTTTTCTGAGTCCTCCATCAAGCCCTGGAATTTAACATACTCTCTCTCATCACAGTTCCCTTTTGCATCACGAAGCATCTGATCCATATTGTCATCATTCAACCTATTCGAATCGGAACCACAATCAACATGATCATCCATGCGATATATCATTGACTTCATTGGCGATGTCATTATTATTATCTTCCTGTGTAATATTATCTTCACCATGACTGGTTCAACATGTATACCCTTTTTTGAAACCCATTCGAATCAAGTGAGCTTCAATCTGCACTCAGCTCTTAAACATCTTTAGATTCTCACAGTCAATGCATGGAAGTACATATATTTTACCCCCTTATTCAACATATACTCCTCGACAGCTCTTGTAAAAACATAAACACTATTAATGTACTTTTCACTTACACGGTTTCCAATATACATCTAGCTTCAGTCCTACGTTAAGCATATAACAATTTAGTATAACATATTCAACAAATTAATTACTATACCATATATGTACGATCAAAATTAAGTAGCTATATGTAGCAACAATAATTAATTAAATTGAATTAACTAGAAATAGACTATGAATTGACTAAGCCATAAACCCTAAACCATGCTAGATGTAAAATAATCTTCTCTCTACATCAAGCTAGATAGATCAACTATCTTCAATTCTCCTTTCATCAAAAGCTATAAATGTAAATTATAATGCAATTAGGAATAAATTACTAACACATTAATCCTATATAACACTTCGTAGTAATGCTTCTCAAACTAATAAATTCTATTTTTGCAGTGTCACCAGCAGCCGCCGGGCAACACCTGTGGATACTATATTTGCCACAACATAGAACGCCACAACATAAAACTACTCCTCGGTTCCGCGGTGACTAATGATACTCAGGTTTGTCGATCTTTCAATAATTATTTCATATTTATCAATTTATATGCATGCACGACATTGATCTTCCTACCGACAGGTTGTGACTATCGCTACACCTGCGTTGGAACAGGCCGAGCTCAAAAAAATTCGAGGATAGTTTGTGTACTTCTTGATATCCCAGGTCATAAGACAAGATGGAGAGTTTCACAATGTAGACTGAACTTGTTTAGAATAAGATTGAACTTAATGGTACATGCGTATTTGTTCATGCATAGTTATTTTCTTCTATTTTAGTTAATTGATTTGTGAAATAGATGTTTTTGTTTCTAAAATAAATATGAATTGGATGTATACATGTACTAGTTGTGTTTCTGCTTGTTTCAGAGAGCATGACTAGTATTTCCTAAGGCGAGCTAACAAACAAAAATAGATTTACGAATACAAAAAATATCATAGATGGTTAAACCGTCTGTGATATCTGATGAACCATAGACGGTTTCAACTACAGACCATATGTGATATTAAGCTATCACAAATGGTTTAATATCACAGATGGTTTGTAGTTGAAACCGTCTATGATATTACGGTTTCTACTACAAACCGTCTATGATAGTCGACTATCACAGACAATATCATAGACGGTTTGAAAACCACCGGAGTTGACATTATGTTTTTACTGACCTATAAACTTAGTCAATTTATAAAATTGTCTGTAATGATATTTTTAAATCGTTTATGATAATCTTTTCTACCGTAGTAATTCTCTTTCACAGGCCGTGAGACAGTCTGGACTCATGATGCGTATTAAAGCCAAGCAGTATATGTACTTATGACCGTCCTTATATATTCCAGCAGGCGAAATTAACCACAATTAACCTCCGTATGCAATTATTGGATTCCCTGTTAAGTATCACTATCACAAGCTAGCTAGCCAGGGATACCACCCCCTCGTTACACTGCAGCATAAGGTCCGTTAAATATTGATCAATCTTGTAACTAGTGCACTTGCTAGCAAACACTGATCTGAGATTTGAAAAATATTCCACTTTTCGTTCCACCAGAAACAGTCACACTTCCTGTGACAAACTGAGGGGAAGAAAAGGTGGGCCCTCTTTCCTACTATTATTGGTTGGAGGAACTAGTAGTACTACAGGCAAGCAGAAAAGGTGTCAGTTTGCATCGATAAGGACAAGCAAATCAAGCTACCTCCTCACCTCCCTTGCAGCTTCTTCCCTTTTGCTTCCTTTCTATGTACTCTTGTCATGCTTGATCTTGGATTCAGATGATTCATCTCTGCATCTAGCACTTTGCAAAGTACTTGCAGTTAAGAGGTCAGGAATTAGGTTAATTAGTATCCTCTCATGGATCCAGCAAGGTACTGGATGCTAACCAGGAGAAAGCTGGCTGATCAGAAGGCGCCTGTCTTCACCACCCCGCACATCACCGTCGGTGGCGGTGGCAGCTCGGCCTCCTATTACGAGTCGTGGGAGGAGCGCGCCTTCGCCGAGGACTCCGCAGGGCATCTCGGAGGTTGTATCTGGCCACCGAGATCCTACTCGTGCAGCTTCTGCGGCCGGGAGTTCCGGTCGGCGCAGGCGCTCGGTGGGCACATGAACGTGCACCGGAGGGACCGGGCAAGGCTGAAGCTTTCAGGGGCGGCGGAGGATGGGGGCAGTGAAAACCACGGCATGCCGCCACATCAGAGCTACATGATCCAACCTTGTCCTCCTCAAATTGGCGCCCTGCAGCACGCCTACAGTCCAAACCCTAGTGCTCCTTGCACTGACACTAACCCTAATTCCATATGCAGTGTTCTTCCGTGTCCTTCTAGATCTTTGGTTGAAGCTGCAGCTTCCAGAACCGTCTGGGGAAAACAAGTCTTGAGTGCCCCTCTCGCCTCGCCATCGGCTGGCAAAGAACTTGGCAAGAAAGAAATGTTTCTTGGTGCTGCCAAGTTGGCACAAGATCATCCAACACCGGCAGCAAGGATGGGTTCTAACAAAGAATTGCTTGTCGGGAGAGGTGAATTGAAGCTGAGTGTTTTTGGCTGCCGGACAAGAAGGGACTTTGAGCATGATAACGAAGCTGATGATGAAAAGACTGTTCATGTAAGACGCAAGAGGAGAATTGATTTGGAGGTAAACCCGTTGGTTCTATGTTCTTCCTCTAGTAAGCATCAACAACAAGATGGTGATGATGATGGCGATGATAATCATCGTTCAAAGGTACTAAAACTTTGTCCTAGCTCCCCAGTTGAAGAACTAGATCTCGAGCTTAGGCTTGGAGAAGGCCCAAAATTAAAGTAGGTTCCATTTCTAAGGTTTTTATCTCAATAACAATACAAATGCTTTGTATTTATTCACATCTTTTGCTTCGTAGCAATGTTGGCTTGAGAAATTTAATTTCATCCTTATTATTTTCTTTCCTATATCTTTATTTCCGTGGAATTGATTTTAGGAAATCATTTCTCTATGGAAATGAAACTGTACTTGAAAGATAACACCTGAAGTGATTTGTGATATGCTGTAACAAGATGTTGAATTCTAATTCAAGAACTTACTTGCCTCTGGGTGAAAAATTTTAGAAGGATTTAGGTGTAAAATTTGTTTATCTTGCTCCTTGGTTCAAATAGATTGCATTTGTCATTGCCTAAAAACATCTCGCAAATACTTCGCACAGGCATACATCTCAGATTGCATGTTACATGTACTATATGAGTAAATTGCATAAATGTTTCTGTTTCTTCACATGCATATCGTCAATCTATTTTGTACTGAATAGTTCTTTGTCTGGGTCAGTTTCAATTGTATTATTTAGCTGTCCTTGAAAGCACATGTAACTATCAATCAATCCTTTGAACTAAGATCGTAAATTTCTCCTGTTGCATTATGTATATATCCACAGGACTTAACAAGAAATTACTTATCACTTGCACTTGTTGTACATTAATTTTCTAGAGTAAAATGTATTAGACACTTGTTCCCCTATAATAGGTTTACTAGCTAGTTTGTAGTTAACCCCTAAGCATATACTAATGTCATCTGAACTCAGATATTGTGTGGCTAAGTGGCAAAGAGTAAATGCAAACTACTACATACCTATCTGACTGATTTGGGTTAGTTCACATGCATTTGGCTCATTCATCGGTACTGTTGATATGTTCATTTGTGTGTGTGCGTGTTACTACATGCCATGGTGATCAGCTTGCAACTATGAGAGAGAACAAGGATCACAAAGTACAGACACAACTGACTTGAGTGCATGGGAAGCGAGGAGGAAGATGTCATCTTCCCCTCCCTGCTCACAAATTAATCTCTCACTGACACATTCCAGCAGTAGAACTAAAATTAAACCATGCACATGCATGTGATGCCAGAACACCATCTAGGATATATTTCCTCTGATGCCTGCAGCTTGCAGTACTTGGATTCCATTCTCCACAGTACATATTCCCTTCTTTATTCTCCATGCATGGAACTTTTTGTTTCCTTCCTAATTTCTCTCCCCAACAAAAACATACCTAAAGACATTCATATAATCCTTTCGGCTTTTGTACTCAACTGAACAGCTTCAACTGTGCTATGCGCTTGGTTTGTTCCCTTCCTTGCACAGGCTTGAATACAGACATCAGAAGCCCATATCTAGCCTTAACTTTTCCCATGCAAGAGAAGGAATAGTTTCCCTGTGTGTTGTGGAGCATTTAGCAACATGACAGTGCTCATATCCAGCAAAGTGAAGTACATCATGCACTGAGCAACACACGGGGGGACCAGATAGCTAGCTAGATGTCAACTGTGGCATTTATAGAGGACTTTAAGAACATGTGTGCATACACCAACTAGCTGTTTGCCCCAGGAGGCAATGACCAGAAACCACACTGTGCTAATTATAGAAGCTTTCTGCAATGGCGTGAGCAACTCATGCAATACACACTACTGCTTTGTATGAACGGCTGCATCTATCTTACATATCACTGGAAGCAGCAATTTATAGGATCATCCTGTACAGATTGCATAAAGTGAGTAAGCTGCAGCGGATGCAAGTGTCATTACCAGAGTGCATGCACTGAACTGTGCTTGTCTTGCTCGTGAGCTGGTTTCGCTCTCCCGTGGACTAGTCTGATCAGCTAGTCTAACAGCTTGAAGTGTACTGAAGAGTTGTCTTGAGTGAGCTAAGCTTGTCTGTTGAGTAGTCATGCAAATAATATAGTATATATATGGATGCACATGGTTAGAGGAATGTCGTCTTTAGCTGCAGGATGTTGCTGTGTGATTAACTACATTGCATATGATCATTGGAGCTAGCTACCTGTGGAGAGAGGGAAGAACAGTGAGGAGGGGTTGGTAGTTAGTTGCAGGGTGTTATTATATATCTTAAGGATGCTGTACTGCAAGCACTATATATACTACTGGGGATGTGTTTAATAATCGTATGGGAGAGAATATGGAATCAAATGCACCGATCGCCACAAGTGTATTTTAATCGAACAATTGTACTGGACGTGTATATGTTAGGGTTGAGCAAGACCAATATACCTTTAGGATGTTTGGAACGCAAACTTTATTGTATGATATATCAAGACATGCGGAAGCCTTCATTCAGAACAGTAAGCCTACCAATTATTATTGTAATGCAGCTTCATATGAGCCTGCATGTATATGAAGCGAGTAAGCCTACCAATTATTGTATGATATATCAAGACATATGCGGAAGCCTTCATTCAGAACAGTAAGCCTACCAATTATTATTGTAATGCAGCTTCATATGAGCATGCATGTATATGAAGAGAGTAAGGTCAGGACATGAATACGCAGGTTTTCAAACATAATCTACACGAAGTTTCCGGGTTTATTCTCATTTCACCTGATCTAGTGCATTTATATTACGCAATTTTTGACAAAAGAACTGAATATTGATTTTTATTTAAACGTAATGCGATTCCAATCTTCACCAGATGTGTGGGACACCCAAGGTCTCCGTGTGTGTTCTGTACTAGTCCCATGATCAGTAGCTAGTACACACATTCACAACATTGAGATCACATTCATACACATCGTATATATTTAATTTATGACAAAGTTGTGAATACATAAATGATGCATAATAAGGTTTTACAATATATGGCTGACTGGCCAAGTAAATACTAGAGTCAAGAGTAAATTGCAATAGAATATTAACAACTAAGCAGAAACATCCAATGGTATGTCACCTTAGCCCATAGGTAACCGACTGATGATTAGGCCCTAGAAAAACCCATCGTTGAACTGCCCAATGTCGGGGGCAAAATACGCATCGCCTGGCACGTATCCTTCTTTCTTCACAGATCAACAATAATTTAAGCAAGCTTGAGTACATTGTGTACTCAAGAAGACTTGTAGTGTATTGCAAAATTATATATATATATATATATATATATATATATATATATATATATATATATATATATATATATATATAAGGTTAGCAAAGGATGAGACTCTATGCTAAATTATTTTCAGCATGAAGCAAATTTTATTTGCAATATTGATAAGTAATAATTTGCAACGGAGTTGTAAAGAGAATTTGACATGTAACAAAATAACATTTATATAACTTCCATAATAGTAGATTAAATTCATTCGCAACCTATGGGCATGGCACACGGAAGACGCGTAAATGCCATCCCATATGTTTAGTAAAATAGTTTTGAAAAGGAAAACTATACCCATTGTGCCTGCATCCAAACATGCTTATAACCGTGAGCACATGTATTTACATAGTTTTTAACACTCTGTAGATGTTGCACAACTTTACCCACATGAGATACTCAAGTATACTGTCAGCAACTTCACGCTTCCTTTGGCGTGTGACGAAAGTTGATTATGATATATCCTTTAGATCATCTAGTTCTAACGTTGCACCAGCCCAATGAACATCAAATCTCTCTTAGGTACACCCCTAAGAGAGTATTTGAATTCTCACTTAGGTACACCCCTAAGTGAAGACCCTCACTTAGGTACACCCCTAAGTGGACATTCACCGTTGTATTAGCAAGCTTTGGCCCTATCACTATGGTGTGAGAGCCCCTATGAGCAAACCTTCACTCGGAATACCCTTACTACTTCTGCGCTTACCACAATGTAAGGCTAGACCTAGAAAACTTTAATCAGCTAAAGCTAGAGCCCATATAGCACATGTGGTTGCACGGTGTGACTTAGATGTGCGGCAATAATGTTCGGTCCTTAATTGACTCAGGTGAGAATCTCCCCCTATATACACGTGAGATTCCCTCTCATGCGAGATTTTCTCTCACATTTGATAGTGTACCATATAACGCACCCGCGCCCAAAAATTAGGTTTTTTTTATTTTATTTGATACCAAAATAACAAAGATTCCTTCTCTGGTCCAACATTTTAAAACCATCACGTGTAAACTTGCTTGAAAGTTCAAACTTAATAGAAACTAGTGCTTGGCTAAGTATCTAGAACATGTACTCAATGTAATATACCCATAATTTGACATTAGCTATGTCTAACTATGTTCTAAGGGTTACAATAGTGAGAATATCAATTTTTGCAATGAAGGTTCAATGCATATGAGCCGATATAACTATTATTACCCACAGTATAGCAATTTTTATGAAACATACACGCATGCACAATAATTGAAATACTGGGATCAACATGGTCAAAGGGGCTGCTTGCCTTCCTTAATTTACCGTGGTATTGATCTTACTCAAAACCTTTTAGAAGCTATTGGTCTTCATCTTTGTGTCGATCTTGCTCAAGTAGGTGCTCCTTTGGGACCTCGACTTCTAATTACGTGATAAGCGATCGAAAGACCAAATAAATCCAAAGGACTGCAAAAGATCCAAATAAATCTAAAGAGAACTTCATTAAGTTTTATTAGGGATTGAGTTTGGTGATGTAAGATAAGGTTTAGAGGGTGAGGCATGTCTGACACAGTTGAATGGAGTTTGAGTGAATGAGGAGATGGCGGGAAAGCTTTGCTGGGAAAGAAAACAAGGATGGATCAAAGGTGAAGGAATATTCACAGAAATATTCCACTTTGTAGGATCGGATATGGCAACAGAGGGGGGGTGAATTGTGCCTCTTTAAAAACGCCCCAAAGTATCCACTAAAATCTCCGATAGCTATAAAAGCTATGAAGAACCAGGGAGAAAGGTTCACTGGAAACTCAGAGAAACACTGGAAGATGAAATGACAAGGGAAAAAGGCCGCAGAGAACAAACCAAGAAAAATCAGCCAGGGGCGGTCTGACCGCAATGCAAAGGCTGGTCAGACCTCCTGCAACACGCCAGTCAGATCGCTTACTTAGCCGGTCGGACTGCTGTTCTTCGGCCGGCCTGACTGGTGGCCCATGGCCGGTCAGACCGGTGGCACACGACCGGTCAGACAGGTGGCTCAAGGTAGGTCAGACCGCAAACTGCCGGTCGGTCTGACCGCAATGCTTAGTTCGGCCACACCGGCCCAACCCTAGAAACCGAGCTCTTCGGCTGAAAACAAGACTGAAAATTGTAGATCTTCAGAGAACTGAGAAATTGAAGTGTTGCTTCTGAGTTTTTCATACCAAAACAGCAGGACAATCACCTTAATAGCAAAGAGGGCCTAGGGAGCCAAGGATTGCAACCGAAAGAGCTAGAAATTAACTTTTGAGCTCAAATCTGAAATTTCAGCAGAGAGAGACCTAATTTCCAAATTACTCATTCTTCTCACATCTTTGGCTCATGAAACTTTGCAATCAACTAGGCAATAACCTCAGGGCTTGAGAACTCATTTCTAGGCATAACCTTTTGAAGGGAATCACAAGGTTCTCTCAATGCTCTGCAAAGAAACCCTAGCTACAGTAGAAAACAGAGGAAATGGAGTGCAGGGAATCTTTAGGAGAAATCATGGCTATTAAGATTTGCTCTCAGAGATATACTAGCCAAATGGCTTGGATGACGATCCCTAGTTCAGAGCAAAACTATTCCATAGCTATCCAACCCAAAAACTCAAGAATTCAACTCAAATATAAAATCCCATGAAGAACACATAGCAAGAACACATCACAGGATACAACAGGAAATTAATGCAGCTCAACAACTCTCCTTCTCATATTGAAAAGAGATGATTACAGGGAGTCCCCATACGTGATTGATACAAGGGAATCACACTACATGCTTCTCACAAGAACACATGCACACACCCAGAGCTACACACGCAGGAAACAGCCATTCCTCACTCACTTGAGAATACACTACAGCTCACTCTCTCATTTCTTGCACATCCTCACTCTCCAGGATGCATTGCTATATAGAAGAGCCATCTCCCTCTAATAGCAAATCAAGAAATGTCATACTACATCCACTCCCTCTCCTCACATACTACATGAGGCAAAGGTCAAAGGGGTCAAACCAGATGGAGGGAAATAGCCTCCCTCTCCAAACTTGAGTCAAATCCCGGATTTGCCCCTTAAGCGCCTTCCTGGAAACTTCCCGCGTCCGGTACTTGACCGTCTGGACCTCGACTCCTCCCTGAGTCTAGTCCGGCCCGCTTCGCTGCACACGACTGCACCCAGCATCCTGACCGTCTAGACCTCAACTCCTCCCTGAGTCTAGTCCCAATCCACTCACCGCTGCCCGTCGTGCCACCTGACACCGACCGAGACCTCCGACTCCACCTGAGTCTAGTCTGGGTCTGTTCCGTCGCACACGACTGCAACCGACCTCCAAACCGTCTGGACCTCCTACTCCTCCCTGAGCCTAGTCCCGGTTCTCTCGTCGTCGCCCGTCGTATCTGTCACCGGTAGCTCTAGCTCCGGTTTCTCGTCACCCACCAGCCTCGATCATCTTCGGCATTACCGACCGTCTGGACCTTAACACCTCCTGTGCCTAGTATCGGTCCTCCTCGCCTCACCATGACCTAGCTCTGAAGTCCTGCAGTCACACAGACAAGCAAACCGTCACATAGCACCGCACGAAACAGCATAATCAATATTAGCACAAGTAAAGGTACTCAACCCTAGAATACCCGAAACAAACTCAAACTCACTAAACCAACCGTCAATTACTCATCACCAACATGGGGATACCTCCACATGGTCTCTCACATTTCTTAACTCGAAGAGGGCTAGGAATAGCCGATCACATAGTACCTTGGATTGGTTTGAATTATCTTTTCTCAGCTGATATAGTACTCTTTACGACTACTAACGTTCTTCGGCTACTATGGTGTTCTTCCAACTTCCAACATTCCTTAGTCACTAGTCAAATCCATCTACAACTACTTTAGACTACGATAGTTGATCTTACAACCATTGTAGCTTACGACCTTACAACCATTGTGGCTAACCTTACGAGTCTACTTACAACTTCTTCAATACTCGGATGTTCTGACTACCAAATACCGACTACCACCATGGCGCTTCGACTACACAGGTCTTCGACCTACTGCAACATCGGTCGTAGCGCTCACGTAGAGCCGGTACTACTGGTTTTTGACCATGAAGGTCTTCCGAGCATGAACGGGTACTGTTGTTTACAACTACTGACTACCGAGTAGGTTTTTTCTACAGACTACCGACTAGGTTCTGTAGTTTCCGACTACCGACTAGGTTATATAGTTTACGACCATATGACCACTTATAGCTACCGACCACTAGAGCTTATGACAACTATAGCTACCAAAAACTAGAGCTTATGACCACTATAACTACCGACAACTTGAGCTTACGACCACTTTAGCTATCGACCACTGTACCTACGGCCTTACTACTATGACTTACGATCACGGTGCATCGACCATAGCTGCTCGACCATGGCATCTCACTGCAACTCTTGTCATACCACTCACACAAAGCCGGTACTGCCAGTCTTTGACCACGTAGGACTTCCGACTACTGACTGGCTATGGTAACTTATGACTACCGATTGGGTACTATAACTTACGACTATGGTTAGTGATGAGGACATCACTTCCTGGATATACACAACACTCATCCACAAGATGATAGGCAAGGAACTATGATGAGGGCATGCGCACGCCAGTTGAATTATCAGGTGAGCTCGTTCATAGGCTTGTATAATTTAGCTTCTGAGAATGGGTTGCTGCCTGATACATGTGGTGTGATAGTGCTTAGGAACCAAGGAAGGGTATACGGAGTCACAGACGCACTTGGGATAAACATTGGAGGTCACCATGTCACTTTGAGGTCAGGACAACTAAGAATGAAAGCTGGACAAGTTCTACAATCTAATTCGGCCTCCGGAGACAACGCTAAATTCAAATGAGCGTAGAAGATGCATACAGAGTCCAATGATGTGATTTTAGACTTGTTGGAATGCTTTTGATGTCCTCTTTCCAATGGTTCTAGTCCCACCTCAAAACTCCACATGAGCATGGCGTAAATTCCAAAATAATTCTGAATCAGTTCCAAACATGGGCCATGGGCCTTGTATCAGTTTGAGCCCGACTGGAGAGTTCTAGTGGGATGTTACCCCACTCTCACAGACATGCCCCCACATCCCTCGCACCATAAAAACTACCAAAGACGTCGCTTTTAGGGTTTAAGCTTGTTTAGATTGATTTTGATTCAGAAAACATCAATTGTGTACTTGTGTCGACTAGATCAACTGCGGTGACTTCAAGCATCTTCATTGTTCAATGAAACTTCATATTTCATTCACAAATCATATCATGCCTAATTATTTCTTGGTTGATTCTTGATTGCTTGCAGGAAAGATCATCCGTGTTGGACACGATTAGTAATGACAAGGGTGTGGTGTAGCGATTGTAGGACGGACTTGGTCATTTCAGTCAAGTAGCTTCGTCATCAACATCATATCAAAAAATCGTAATTATCATTCTCATTGGAAGATCAGGCCAAATCCTCTCATCAGTCACGGGTCGAAGATTAGACTAGATTACGACTACTGCAATCAAAGGTTACGACTACGCAAGTGGTCGAAGATTACGACCACGGCAGTGTCAGGGATCTTGACTTCGGCAGCGGTCGAAGGTCTCGACAATGGCAGTGGTCAGGGATCTTGACTTCGGCAATGGTCGAAGGTCTCGACAATGGTAGCAGTCACAGATCTCAACAACGGATGTAGTCGAAGATGTCAACAACGGCTGCGGTCGAAGATTTCGACAGTTGCAGTGGTCAAAGTGTTTGACTATAGCTGGGGTTGAAGATTTCGACAATGGTAGTGGTCAAAGATGTCGACACCGACTATGGTTGAAGATCTCGACAACGACAGCGGTTGAAGATTTCAACAACGGCTGTGGTCGAAGATTTCAACACCAACAGTGGTCAAAGATTTCAACATTGACTGTGGTCAAAGATGTCGACAATAGCAGTGGTCGAAGATTTCAACAACGGCTACGGTCAAAGATTCTGACAATGATAGTAATCGAAGATTTCGACAACAGTTGTCATCGAAGATCTTGACACTAGCAGCGATCGATTATTTCGGCATCGACGGTGGTCGAAGAGTACAATACTGGCTGCGGTTGAAGATCTCTATTACGGTTACGGTCAAAGATTTCGACATGGCAGCGGTCGAAGAGTTCAACAACGGCTGCGATCAAAGATCTCAACAAGGCAGCGGTCTAAGATTTCAACACTATCTGCAGTCGAACATCTTGACAATGGTAGCGGTTGAAGATCTCGGACTGGCTATGGTCAAAGATCTCAATAGCACTGCCAGATTTTGACTTCGACTACTATGGTTCTCTTCTCAACTACAACTACTACGGTTCCCTTTTTTGAGTTTGACAACTTTAGTTCTCTTTTCAACTTTGATTACTTTGGTTCTCTTTTTGAATTTGATTACTTTAGTTTTCTTTTCGACTTCACATACTCTACAAAGGAGGGTGAGCTCACTGAAGACAATGATGACACTTGAGAAGGAGCGGAGGAAGTTGGCGGCGGTGACCTCATTAGCGGTGAAGAGGTCCATGGTGACAACAATGTCTGACAATAGAGAAGCTACAAAAGGGTGCGTATGAGCTTGCTTGCATGCATGCGGAGGTATGGGCGAATGGAATCAAGGTATAGCTCACCAGAGAGAGAAAGTCTTATTGCAGCGTCCTGGTCAGAGATGAAGAAGAAGGCCTAACTTGAGCGATCCACTGCACAAAAGGCCAAACAAATGAGTAGGGTGCTTAAGGAAGAGGTGTGTTGTGATGGAGTTGGGGAGGAGAGAAGCACACCAGAGTAGCTAGAGTAGGTGGCGTGCTCGCTGGCATCACGTACAACATCGGTATCTCGATGTTCCAGTAAGCAGAGTGCTCAAGGATTGTGCGCAAGAGATCGAGAGTGTCACATCCCAAAATTTGGCTTTTTGAAAAATTTAAATTCAAATTAATTATTTTAAGGTAATTGGATTTTACTTGGCTTTTAATTGCCTTTCTGGATTTTCTGGAATTTAAAAACCTATTTTTAGAATTTAAAAAGTAATTCAAAATATGAAAATTAAATATCAACAGTAGTTGGAAATAATTTTATTAAATCCAAAATATCTCCAGGAGTTTCTGTGAATTTTTTTGGAATTTTTGGAGGTATTTTCATATTTTTCTGAGGCCTAAATAATTTTCTAGCCTTTTCTGAAAATCTAAATCAAATTCTAAAAACAAAACTCCTTCCCCTCCCTCCAGCCGACGCGTGGACGGCCCAGATCCATCCACGTCGCCGCTCGGCCCATCCAGGCCGCCTCTCCCCTCTCCCTCGCTGCCTCCCGGGCCCGGCCCGTCAGCCACCCCGCCTTCCTCATCCCTCGGGCCGACATCTGGCCGGTCCGATGCGCGCCGCGTCTCCCGTGCGGGCCATCCAGCCGTCCGCGCCCTGCTCCTCTCTTCTCTCGACCGCGGGCCCGCCGCCACCGCCCGCGCTCGCATCCCGCTCCGCGCGCGCCCCGCCCGTCTGTCAGATTCACCGTCTCCCCGCGGAGACACCTTCCTTTTCTTCCTCCCCTCTTTCCTTTCTTCGCCGGCCGACCGAATCCTCGGCGGACCCGGTCTTGCCTTCCCCGTCCCTCCGGTTTTGGAAACCCTGGACGCCGCCGCGACCAAATCCCCTCTTCCCCGCGTCCTTCCTTCCTTCTCTGCCCCCTATTTCCTTCTTTGCTCGCCCGTTCCTTTTCTCGGCCGCCATCTCCAGCGAGCAATCCCGCGCCCGTGTCCCCTCCTCCGCCCTATAAAAACCCCCCCTCGGCTTCGCCTCCCTCCGCCCAACACCCCGACGCACTCCACCTCCTCTCCCGAGCCCCGCAGAGCCCTGTCGCCGTGCCACCTTCCCCTCCGAGCGCCGCCGCCCTCCGGCGAGCAATCGCCGCCGCCTCGGTGATCCCCGGAGCCCGCTGCCGCCACCCGAGCCTCCTCTCGCCGGCGAACTTCACCGACGCCTCGGCCGCTCTCGTCGCCGAGCACCGCGCGCCGAGAACCCAACCTACGCCGTCGTCTTCCTCGTCGCCGGCCTACTCCGCTCATTGCCGCACCCCGTTGACCCCTCCAGCAGCACTGCCTTCGCTCCAGGGACGCGTTTTGGAACTCCACCGAACCTCCCCGACCACCTCTCGCCGCCGGCAACCCCGCCTCCGTTCACTGCAGTCCGGGCCTACCCGAAGGTACCCCTCAAGAGGGTTACCTACCCATATTGGGTAGGCAACGCCTCCCCGCTCACTTGGCTATCACCGCTCGCTCTCCCTTCCCCCGACTCCCTCGGCGCGCGTTCGAGCCCTCGGCTCCGCACGCTGAGGTTGAGTTTTCTCAATTTATTCGCACTGACAAGTGGGCCCCACCCGTCAGCGGCAACTGTCTTCGCGGGCCACTGTCGACTGGGCCCCACCCCTTTGCGCTGGTCACTGACAAGTGGGCCCGAGTCCAGTGGGTTCCACGTGTCGAGGTCGAGCGCTGGGCTCATCGCCCGATGGGTCCCACATGTCGAGGCCAATTCCTATGGACTCACTGCTCAAGAGGCCCCCACCGCGTCTCTCGAATAAAAATAGAAATTAAAATCTAATATTCCAGTGGGCCCCACCTGTCAGAAATTTGGGAATTTCTAGATTTATTCAAATCTGAGATTTTTAAATGAACATAACTTTCTCATTTTAACTCCAAATCCAGCCATTCAAATTTCTAAATTCGTCTAAAATCATAATCTATCCAACTATGGCCTCTGTTGAATTTTTGGATTTTATTTGAATTTTCATTTGTATTTATTTGCTTTGTTTGCTTCGTCTTTTCTCGCGTAGATTCCAACGTTGTCGACGATCCCTCTTCACAGCAACAAGAAGACCCAGAAACCCTGCAAGAAGGCAAGTCTCCTTTGATCATCTTGAACCTATGCTTTTAAAATGTTTTAAATATTTTAAACTATGTGCATTGCTATTTACATAAAACTTTAGTTCAATCTTTAGGAATTAGTTATTCCAACTTTGTTAAGCCCTCATTTGACATTGATTGCCATGTACATTGTCACCCTAGAACTTCCTTTGTCTCAATAATGAGATTACTATTAATCTTTGTGAATATTAGAATGGTAGAATAATGCTTAGTCATGCTATCTAATATCTTTGGAAACTCTTGAAAATGGGAAATTAATATTTATTGTTGAGCCTTGTGTTTATAAAGTTGTGGTGATTGGAGTCACCCTTGTTCTCTTAAAGTAAACTAAAATGTGAAAGTTGGTTTAGATTAGGGTGGATGGTTGGTTTGGTTTGGTGCAGGAAGCACGAGATCTTGTAAAGTGTATGTTCCACCCTAGTCAATTAAGGACCGACGCTTGTGTTTGTCCAGACTGAGCATTAACCGTACAACCACAAGTCTATATGGGTACGACCTAGCTGACTAATTTATGATAGTCTAGTTTAGGTGCCACCAGTGGAAAGTGGGTGCCAGGGATGGACTGGTTATTCACAGTGAGGGACAGGGATTTACTGTACTCATATGGCGCAAGAGGGGGCTTCAGATTGGGCAGATTTAACCCTTCTGCGGTGAAACCTCAGCGGGTGGTATCTAGCTAGATTAGAGTAAGGTAAAGGCTTTGTGATATTTTATCTGGGTCTCATGCCAAAGGAAGCGTGTTGACTTTTAGGATAATTTATCTCTTGTGGGTAAAGTTGTACAACCTCTGCAGAGTGTAAAACTATTCGAATAGCCATGCCCACGGTCAAGGGCGGGCAAGGAATGCATTCACATGGTAGATTTCTGGTTTTGGTTTTAAAATGAAAATTTTGTATTCCGAGAGTGGAGGGAACTCTCGGAAGGGAATCCTGGCGGATGGAGCCAGAGAGGGTGGATGGAACCCGCAGTTTAAAACTTGACTAATGGTAATTGGTTAGTTAGTGTTGGTAGTTGGAACCTTCACTAAAAAGTTAATTCTGTTAAAACATTTATTTTATTAAATTGATGCCTTCGAAAATAATTAGTAGTAATTTAGATTTCAAATATTGCTTTGTGCAAAAGAACCATATGGCCTTCCTTTGTTATGCCTTGCATCTATGCATTTTTCCCAAGACTTGCGGAGTACTTTATGTACTCACATGCTACACTTAAAAATAAATCTCAGAGGAAGTTGAAGCTCAAGAAGGTGACTACGACTACTGCTTCGCTTGTGGCTGTGATGGATTCTTCCCGGAGGACTAGGTCGCGCTTCCCCAGTCAATTGCCTGTGGCGAATTGATGGGTCGTTCTCGAGTTATCTTTGCTTCCGCTTATTTCTTGTGTGCGAGGTCTTAAACCACCAATGTAATAATGTGACCCTGTGGTCAGTACTCTTATTTATTGTAATAAATCGTTGATGGTGATGTTTTCCATTCTGTTTGACTGTGTGCACTAGCTTTGATCTGGGACTAGTGCTGTAATACACAGAGGGTTCGGGTTTGGTAATCCGGGGGCCCGACAGAGAGGGTGAGCTGAAGAGAAAAGGCATGGTCATGGGTGCTTGATATGCACAAACGGCTAAGGCAGAGCACAAGTTCTCACGAGCATGAGCAAACAGTGTGCTCGAATTCTCGCCGTGGAATGCGATGCGTGGACGGAGACAAGGGGAAGGAAATCCATTGTGTTGAGGTGATGGGTAGGCGAGGTTGGCAGCAGCAGAGAGAGAAACTATCGGCACAGTGTCATAAACTGGGGGTAGCTCGATCCACGACCATGGTGGAGCTGGCACATGCGCACGAGGTGGAAGACAAATCCTACCAGCAGGCTCGGCACGTCAGCGATCGTAGAGAGGTAGAATGACGGGATTGTTGGTTATGATCTTGACATGTAAATGGTTTAGGAGTCGTGTGTTCGAGTCTAGTGTGTGTTCGAGTACTCATGTGTGTTTGAGTACTCGTGGCAGTGTACTCGACCAGTTATTGTAACTGTCATAGAAGGTGTTGTGTGAGTGGTCGTAAGAGTTTGAAGTCTTTAGTTAGAATAGAGCAAAGGACAGTCATGGGGCTGAGCCACATCGTCGTGGTGCAGGTGAAGACATGATGAGGTAGGAGCATAGGGCATGGGCTGTCAGCAGAGAGGAGAAACAACAGGCGTGGTATCAAAATGATGAGCATGGCATCAAAAACCAGTGGCATGTGCATGGTTTCTAAGGCTGCTTGCCAGAGGTGGAAGAAAGATACCACAAATGGGCCATACTCGGCAGTAAGAGAGAGAGAGAGAGAGAGAGAAAGGATGAGGTGAGCTAAGAGGTTTGATTTTCAGAGTTCCGGAGTTCTGGACATAGTGCGAATAATTGTGTAAAATTTTCAGAGTTTTTTGTTCTCTTGATTTTTCTAGAAAAATCTAAGAAGTCTCCTGGTTGAATTTAAATAATATACTTATTTTTATATAATTTTAGACCTTGCTTTAATATTTATTTTTTGTGCCCAATTATACTCATGGACTTTTAGGATGGTTTCCACCATAAGTTTTCTTATGCCAACTTTTGATCCTCTTTTTAGTATGATTTTCGAGTTTTAATTTGGATTGCATTCTAAGCAATTTTTTTTTGAAATCCAAAATTTTCAATGAAACTCTAATAAAGAGCCAAGGAAACAAATTGCATTCAAAAATTTTATTTTTTTTTTCATTTTTGCATGCCCAAATTTGGGATGTTACAATATGTCACTCTTTTTTTAGAAAGGTTCCACACACACGACCATCTTTTTTTAGCTTTAGTAACCAGATTCACAATTTTCTGTCAATCATATCTTAGTGGTTCTTCTTTTATATTTTCTCAATTAGGTGTCTGTTTTATTGAATTAGTGTCATTGAATATAGATTTGAGATGTTGTAAAATTTAGAAAATAAATTAAAAAGAGATTCTGTAAACAAAAAGAATAAAGATGACACAATAACATGATAAAATTTAGAAAAATCTGAAATATCGTAAAATAAATTATTATAATCAGGAAAATTCAGAAAATCTGTAATATTCAAAAGGCTATATAGTAAATGATGCTATATAAACTATTTATCTTTAGAGGGTAGAGGTAAGATATATAGTTCACAATTTTATATATATATATATATATATAATCTAAATATAAATTTTCATATATATATATATATATATATATATATATATATATATATATATATATATATATATATATATATATATATATATATATATATATATATATATATATATATATATATATATATGAAAATTTATATTTAGATTTTTACAATTTCGATAGTTCATTTTAAATTTCTAAGATTTGTTTTTAACTGAAAAATTGAAGTATTAGAATGTTGAAATCTTAGACTCCATAATTATATATAAACTTTGGACATTAAAACTTTAAACACTAAATAATTGAATTGAAAATTTTCAACTTTAAAAAAAATAGTGATTAAAACTATGAGGTTCAAATTTCGAAAGCCTCACAAAGGTACTTTTGTCCTTTCTGAAAAAGCATTTCTATGGGATCAAATAAACTTTATAGTAAACCATTTTATGGAGGCAGAAACATAAAAGGCACTGGAGTGGCAGGAAGTATAACTGGGTCCACAGTGTTAGTGCTACAAATGTATTTTGTAGGAAGCAATATAATTTCCGAGTTTCAAACAGGACCTATGGTAGCTCATGGCATAAATCTTGGCTACATCAGCTATGACAATGGCCATACTTTTTTTTTGTGTTAGCACACGCAACACTCTTATATTTTATTGCGTTTGTACCGAAAATAACAAAATCCTAGCTCTATCCCTCTTATCTTTATTCATTAATTATTGCAACACAATTTTCTACCGAAACTAAGTCCTAATTATTGCATAAATATATTCTCCTCAAAATACATCCTAGCGACACTATATTAACCAAATTAGTGTTGGGTGCTGATTAGTACGCGGAGTTTCTTTGATCAAAAACGTTTCGTGCGACCTGAAACAAGTAACAGTTTGCACCTACCTACATGGCTACATATTCACCATTTTATTAGTCCCAAATATAAGCCCAGTGCCCCATTTGAGCTTTTAAATTGGGCGTAGATCTCTCTGGTACGACATAATTTAATGTAAGAAGAACTCGAAACTATTAACAATGTGTTTCAACATTGGACTGGATTTGAGTTGGGCTCGGCTACGCTAAGGCTCATAGTACTGCTCCGAGCAACCATCATTCAGTTTTTGTCCCACAACGCCGCGAATTATCTACGAGTAGCAGGGTTGGGATACAAGTGGGCCGGGTCGGTCCAACCCACTGACCCATCTTAATTCTTACTTTAACCCTAATGTAAGGTCATATGCCGAAACTGAATAACTAATCGCACGTTCCTGCCAACCCTAGCCACGAGGCGCCTATCATTATTTATCTATTCCTTAGCATGTTTTCAAAGTAGAATGCCTTAAAATACTCTCCAATGTATGATTTATATGCCACTTTTTCTTTAAAAACGATATTAACGGCCGAGCTCATAAACATTGCATAATTTCATTGCAAAATCATGTTTTATTAGCTTTTATTTTTTGTGCAAAATAAAGGTGTTTTGGAACTCAGAAAGGACGAATAATGATGAAAAGATAAGGTTCAGGTGAAATCAAAGAAGTAATCTTTGCACGTCATTTTTAATACCTAACTGGACTCAAATTTAAATGTACCACTGCGAAGTTATAGATGTCATCGAAAACTACAATTTAGACTACTCACTTGCTCAAACTAGACTTGGGATGAAGAAGTTGAGCCTCTGGAAGACACCATGAGTGCGGAGCCAAATAAGAGACCAACCAGAGTTCGTCGGATTAGGTATGGTCCAGCTCTTGTATCACCACCACCTGTGCCACCCTCAGGGACGCATGACACTACAAGCCAAATGAAGAAGAAAGGTAGTGGCCACAAATGGCGGCAGCCCGGCTGCTGCCGTGCCACGCCTTTATCGACGTCGATCCCAAAGCACTCCATCACCATCATGCACCATTGGTTTGCATATTTTTCATCCATTTCCCTCTGTTTTTGTAATCACGAACATCATTTATAACTCAATGCATGCTTTTCCCTTGTTTAAGTACTTTCTTTCATTGTCATTGCAGGAGTAAACGAGTTGCTCTTAGATTATGGTATTTGGGCATGAAATAGGGTTCACACCATTGTAATTGTTAGCATAGATGTGATTTCTTTGTGCCAATATACAACCGCGGCATGTACGGGTAGAACCAGGTCCATCGCAGAGATGGGATATGATGTGCAGTTAATCGGGTGATATGCAAAACACACCCTTCTTTGCTGTTGATGCGGTTGGAATGAGAGAAACCCATTATCCTAAGAAATTACCTGGGATTTTTCCCTTAGGGCATGTTTGGGAGCACAGGAAAAAGGCCGGGATCCCAGCCCATTCCCGGGGCTAGAAACCCACATGAGAATTTACCCTGTGCCAACTTGAGTGGATGTTTGGGTGACCGCACGAGCCCATATATCCCAGCCCATCCCGGCCATTCCACAGGGGAGGAAAAAAAACGCCTCCTGAGTCGTGGATTTCCCCTAGCTTCTCTCTCGTGAATCACGATCTGCACGCTCACATCGCCTCTATGCCTCCACCCCCCGAGGCCCAAGCCCTCCTCCCTCACACACACATCTACGTATAGAGATGGCAATGGGTACCCGAAACCCGATATCCGGTAGGTTTTTACTCTATTAAAGCATGTGTCTGAGTCAATTTCCTAACCCATGGGTCTCTTAATGGGCAAAAAGCCCAACCCATCAGGTCTGCTGGATTCGGGTACGTTTCTATAGTACCCAAACCCGTAAACCCATGGGTAATATAAACCCGATCTATAGGAGTTATAAACCCAGACTCCCAGCCTCCTAGGCAAATCAGCCCAGCCCATAGCCCATTAGCCATTTAGCCCCAAGCCCCCAAATCCAATGAGGTAATGCCCTATTACCCATACGGCTAACCCTAGCTAGCACTTGGCCGCAGTCACTACTCACTCCTCCCCAGTCCCTACCCCGATTCAACAGCCGCCGCAGCAGCAGCGGCGCATCTGGCACTCCGCGCTCGGTCTCCGACAGTCTCCACGCTCGCCCTCCCGTCCCGCAGCTCCCGCTCCTACTCCCGCCACTCTTGCCGCACGCTCATCCTCCCGCACGCCCTCACCGTCGACTCGCCTTCCAGTTCAGCCCGCCGCCCCCATGCCGCAGCCAACGCGCATCGTAGCAGTAGGCCCTTGGCCATGGCGCTGCCCTCCGGCTCCAACGAAGATGGCCGGTGAACTTCTTCCTCCTCTCCATTAACCATTGTTGCAGCTCGCATTACCGACCCGACGGGCGACCCGTGGGTACCCGTTAACCAAGTGGGCATGGGTCTGGGCAAAAATCTACACCCGTCACGGGTATGGGTTTTTTAGCGGGCACATTCAACTTTCATGGGCACGGGTTTGGGATAGCAAAACCCAGCGGGTTTATGCCTGTTGCCATCTCTATCTACGTAGCTCCTCTCTCTAGCTCCAATTTGTTCGGCCATTCCACAGGGGAGGAAAAAACGCCTCCTGAGTCGTGGATTTTCCCCTAGCTTCTCTCTCGTGAATCACGATCTGCACGCTCACATCGCCTCTATGCCTCCACCCCCCGAGGCCCGAGCCCTCCTCTCTCTCACACACACATCTACGTAGCTCCTCTCTCTAGCTCCAATTCGTTGCAACACTGTAACATCCCGAAAATTCGAATTTGAACACGTGTAGCATTTGGATCATTTGGAACGAATTTTTCTTGAAATTTGGAATTTTTATGGTGTTTCTTAAATTTTGGTTGAGGTTCCAAGAATTGAAGAAAGTCATGAAAAATAAAACCAATATTAGTAAGGCCATAAAGGATATATGCAAATGATTGAAACTTAAAATTTTAAATACGAATCTGAAAAGATGATCCAGCATAAGGAGGGAGAAACTTGGATTAAAATATGAGCTTCCATTTTGGGTATAATAGTAAAGGTAAATGAATAAAATACAAACATACCTATACATACATACATATATATATATATATATATATATATATATATATATATATATATATATATATATATATATGTATGTATGTATGTATGTATATGTATATGTATACAAATTGGTGCATATAAAAGTATGAGCTCAACAATGAAGAAATAGAAATATGGGAAGTAAGTAAGCCAGCAAAATTAACAAAATATAAAATGTATACACATATACAGAAGAATACACATGAATGAATAAAAAAAGAAAGACAGGTCGGCCGAAACAGCCCGGCCCATCTCCCTTCCTCCTTCCTCCTGCTTTGGTCGAAGCCCCGACACCGCTACCTGCTTCGGCTCGTCAGCCACCGTCGCCCAAGGACGCCACCTTCCGGAGTTGTCCCATCACCCGGTCAGCGCACCAGCAAAAACCACCATCCCCCCGACATTACCCCCATCGCCGACAGCTCGGCGCCCTGCCCACCACTTTTCTCCCCCGCTTCGTTGCATCAATCGGCCATGCAACACAAACCTTCTGCCAGCCAGCTCACACGGCGCAAAGCTGCAAAGCGTGCAGTGTGAAGTCACGCGCAAGGATTCGCACAAGATTTTACTGCAGCATCGCTGCCTGCCACCGCCGCTTGCCCCGACGTGACCGCACAGGCAGCCGCCCATTGCCAGCCCTGCCCGGTCGCCTATAAAAGCCGCCGCCCCCACGGTCCTCCCCACACCCCACTCTCCCTCCCTCTGCGAGCAATCGACCCCCCGAGCCCTCCCTACTCGCTGGCGCCCTTTCTTCCCCACGGCTAGCCGACGAGCGCGCCACCCAAATCAAGCGTAGCCCGTTCGATTCCCTCTCCCCGGAGCTTCCTAGGAGCACGGCGAAGCCATTCCCACTCTTAGTCGAGCTTCCCCTAGCCCGTAGTTCGCCGGTGTCAAGCTTCCCCCAGCACGCCACCGCCACACGCCGTTGGCTCACCTCGGAGCTCCTCGACCCCCGCCGGCACTTCCCTCAGCTTCCACTCGGTGCCGACGTTCCATTTTGGCCACCGCTGACGCCTCTCCGGCCGCCCCTCGCCGCAACACTGCCGTCCGTACGACGCCCCCGACTTCCTCTATTTTGGACACCGGCCTCTCTGCTCTTCTACATTCTTCTCCCCTGGTAAGCCGAGAAACACCGCGTGCTCGACTGGCTAACAGAGCGTGCACTCAGCGCAATGACCCGAGTTCGATCCCCCCTCCCGCAGCGTTTAGGGTATTTAGGTTTTTATTTTTTTTGTTTTGTTGCTAATCGGTTGCAGCTAGGAAAAATCAAGAAAAATCTGAAATAATTTCATAAAAGATACAAAATTTGTTAGGACATAAAAGAACTTATTAAACATTTAATCTTGGATTAATCATCATATATTAGTAGCTAATGTGCCTTGAAATAGTTATTCTAAAAGTTTAATTATTAATTAAAGGCATAGTGAGAAATTGAGAAAGAATGTTGTTTAGGTTTAAGCTCTCATGGAATGATGATTTAGCAAATGAAAATTTTCTAAAGAACAAATCATAAACCCATGTATTTTAATAAAAGATATAGAAATAACCACCACATGATTTAAACCATGACCATTAACTCTATGCCCTAGCAATTATGAGAATCCTTTTTGACTATTAAGCGACCCGAATATTAAGCCACTAACATATAGACTATAACACCCAAATTAAATTAGAGGATATGTTGTATATAATTGGCTTATGTTTAAACTTCAAATAATTATAATTAATTAATCCTAACTCCAAATTGAGTGAAACACATTTCTAAATTAATCCAAAAATTAAAATATATCCAATGGAACTCAAATCATGAACTCTGGAGTTATTTGAATTTTCTTGCGAATGTTTTTTTGGTTTGCTGATTTTTATCCAAATTTTCGCGCACATAAAAATAGCATACGAATCCCAGGACACCGGCGATCAAGGCGAGTCAACACTTTGATCATATTTAAACCCATGTTTATGCAATTTATTTCCTTTTAAACTATCAACATGCATGCTGTTATTTCATGTGATATTTTATGTTCAATTTCAAGTTGTTAGTTATACACCCAACCTTACACTCGTTAGTATTACTCCCATTGAAACCCTTGGATAATTGAGTCTTGTCACCTTAGCGAAAACTATGATGTTATAGCTTTCAAAAATAAGTCTACTGTTATTTGCTTGCTCAGCATTGCTTAGATATTTCAGGGGCACCAAGAATGCCCCAAACTATCACTTTCAACTATGAGAAACTGGTTTGGGAAGTCATGGTGGTAATGACTGATGTATTTGGTATTATTATTTTATGCTTCCAAAAACCCTAAATTTTGCTTAGCTATCTGGGCGGATGGATCGGGGGTATGGTACAGCGGTGCACGAGAGTGTGGTTAGTGGTAGAACCTCCCAGATAACCCTAAGGACTGAATCTAGCATGACCTCCTGTGTAAAACAAGTACAACCACAAGTCTGTAAATACAACTTGGCTTAGTAGATTTACTGGGCCCTGAAAGTCATCATCATAGGTGGAGGAGGTGAGGTAGTGCAAGTGGCTGGTCTGCTGACGGCTTGAATAGGACACTTGTAGAGGGTGAAGTTTTCTGTGGCGTACTAGTAGTGTGGGTAGCTAGCTGCTAGCCGTTTATAAGAAGAACATCACGCACAACCTATGGGACCTGCCGCAAGCTAGCCAAGCCCATAGGGGTGAGATGATGGAAGGGGTGAGGTATTTTGAATGGTTACTGTGATGGTCTACCCAATCGCATGACTAAGAAATCGTGTGGGGCAATGGGCGGGCTGTCTCCTATGGGTAAAGTGTGCAAACTCTGCAGAGTCAAAACTATTCGAATAGCCATACCCACGGTTAAGGGCGGACATAGGAACTTAACTAGATATAGTTCTATTTCAAAATGCTTTAAGGCTAGGATTGGAAAAGTGGAGAGCAGTGGAAAGCCCTAGTTTGAATTGCCCTAGGTGTCGTCCCAGTGATAAGATAAGTGGCTATAACACTAAAAGCTAGAGTATGGTGCGGATGCCATGTAATGGTGGATGGAATCTGTATCGCTACTATTGTGGTCTTATCTCACAAAACTTCATGTCATGTTTGCAAAATGCTAGGTCGTAGGAATTTTTAAGTAATGTATTTAAAAGCATTTTATGGCAAAATAAAATAAACCTAAGCCTTCCCTTAATAAGCTGTGCATGTTAACTATTGCATATTGTGTGTTGGCTTGCTGAGCACGGTGGATTTGTGCTCACACTCGTATTACCAAATCGGAAACAGGGACCCAGGACCATTATGCTCATGAGGATACCCTAGTTGTTAATGGAGGAAATAATGAAGGAAATTAGGGCGATTTCTACGTTTTTGGGTCCTAGACAAGAAGACTTGATGGAGATTGTGTGCATATATATTATCTAGGTTTAGAAAGTATATGTTGCACACATCTACCCCCAGTCGCTTGCCTGTGGCTATGGTCTTACTTTTGCTTTCGTTTCTGCTGTTATTCTGTGATGTAGACTGTTGTGGTTACAGACCAAACAGAGAGAGAGAGTGGTATGATAGTGGAGAGTTAGGTGAGCAATCCTTAGAGGGTTTCCCATGGCCTGGATGGTTTATATATATTCACATGGGGAGCATTTTACAGTTATGACCTTACACCCAAGTATCTCTCTCAAGGGCAGTTATGTCATTATGCATGTCCCATTTTGGGCTTTACAACCTCCTAATAGGCCGGCTGGGCTTAGGTTGGGGCCACCCCTATAACAGGAGCCTCTCATGGTGAAGGGCTTCACGGGTCGAGACCATATTGCCGAATCCTTTGGCCCCCCTCCATCCCTGCGGCTTGTGACTGTAACAGCCCAGGTTTTTAATAAAATAAAAATAATTAATTAAATAAATAAAATTATATAAAATAAAATTTTAAATTAAATAAGTATTTTTGTGAGTATTTTAAGTAAAACATAAAAATATTATTAAATAAAATGATATGTTGATTTTCTATAAAAATCTTATGTCAAATTAATTATTTGGATTTTATTTGGTTTTTTGAGTTTTCAGGAGTTTAAAACCTATTTTTGAAATTAAAAAGTATTTTTAGTATGAAAATTTAATACCAACCTGAGTTGGAAATATTTTATTTAAGTCCAAAATATCTCCAGGAGCTTCTGTGAATTTTTCTGGAATTTTTGGAGTTAATTTTATATTTTTCTGTGGCTTAATGAATTTTCTAGTGTTTTCTGAAAATCAAAAACTAAAATCAGAAAAATAAAAATCCCTCCCTTTCCACTCCGGCCGTCGCGTGGACGGCTAGGATTAGCCCACGCCACCCGCCCGGATCCGCCTTCCCCTCCTCCCCCACACGACACGTGTGCGGCCCAGATGGCCATACCCCGCCACCCGACCCATCCACCCCATCCACCTCTCCCTCTCCCCGGGCCACCCGATCCCCGCCCCAGCCGCGTGGGGTAATCGCCGCCGCCCGCGCCTCCCTTCCCCCTTTTCTTTCTCTGCCAGGCCGGCCCCACCTGTCGGATTCGCCTCCTTCCCCGCCTCCTCCTTCCTCCACAGCGCGTCGCCCCCGCCATTCCCGGCCCTACCCCCTCATCTCCCGCGCACGCCGCCCACTCTCCGTCGTGCGCCGCACGTGCCGCGCCCCATCTCCCCGCCCTTGTTGCGCACGTCGCCACCTCCCCACTCCCCATCTCTCGTAACCGCCGCCGCCCCCACCTCTCTCTTTGGCGAGAGATTCCCGCGCCGCCCTTCCCCTCCGCCCCCTATAAAAAGGACTCCCGGCTCCGCCTCCTCTCACCGCACCTCCCTCCGCCCTCCACTCCCTTTCCCGAGCACCCAAGAGCTCCCTCGCCATGCACCCTCGTCTTCGAGCGCTGCCCCTTCCTCCGGTGAGAAATTCCGACCACCCCAGCCCTCCTCACGCCCCGCCGACACCACATTTGGCTTCCCCGCCTCGCCGCCGTGCCCGTGCACCTCTCCCCCAGGCCCGAACGTTGCCAGCTCGCCGCCGGCCGCCTCCGGTAAGGCCGCTCCCACCTCCGAGTCCCCCTCGGCCTCCTCTCCTCGTTGCCGCCGGCCGCCGGAGTGCGGGCGAGCACGCCACCTCTGAGCACCCCCTAACAGGCCGGCCACATCAGTGCCCCCGTGCTTGCGTGGCAGGTGAGGTGGCTCCACCTCATCACCACCTTGACCCGGCCCGCACACGTCAGCGCCACGCATGCGGCCATGCCACCTCAGCTCCCCATATGACACATGGACCCGGTCTGTGGACCAGGGCCCACTGTCAGCTGGTGCACCTCAGGGATGACGCAAGCATGACATCATAATTCCCTTTTCCTGTTGGAAAATAATTCAGCCGAAATTAAATTCTCTGCTGACGTCATAAACCCCATTTTCCTTTAGGAAAATAATTCCAAAAATTCAGATTTTTCTTTTTCTCTGAATTTAAACTTCCCGGAGCCCGTTTCGTTCGTCCTAATTCCGATTTAGCCCATTCAAATTTCTAAATTCATCAAAAATTCCCCTCTATCCATTTCTGGCCTCAATTCAAATATTTGAAGTCAAGTTGAATTTATTTGAATTTGGTGGGTTATTTTCATGTGTAGACTTCGACGATTCGGGAAAATTCTTCGACGAAGATTCACACCAAGTTGAAGGGCAAGGCAAGTCACACTCCTTGATCATGTTGATCCCAGATTTCAAAATAAAATTATGCTATTTTAAATTATTCTGCATGTATATTTCTATTCAACATATTTCAATTCAGTTTTAAATTTAGTTATTACGTACTTGTTAATTCCTCCGTTGATATTAAATCCCTTATACCTTGTCACCCTAGATCAAACCCTAGTTAGTACATTAGTATTGACTAGAGAGATTTTATATTAAATGCTCAGACTGCTTAGATATAATCTTGGTTTTGGGATACCTTTTCACATAAAATGATGACCTTTTCACATAAAATGATAAGCTTCTCAAATGTACTCTTGACTTTGGTGAGTCAAGGAGGTTTACGAAATATTTTGAAAACAAAATATAAAAACTAGTTTAGACTTAGGCAATTGGTTAGATGGTGGGTGCAGGCATGCCCTGTTGGTCGGAGCCGCAGTGGTTGACTGTCGGGCACAGGGGTATGTGGTTGGGCCTAAGTCAGATTAAGGACTAGTCTGTGAGCTACTGTTGCAAAGCCCTATCGTACTACCACATGGCTGGTATGGGACAGCCCTAGCTGAATAATTTGCAAAGTCCCAACCTGAGTCAAGTCGTAGGTTGAAAGTGAGCGTGCTTGGTGCCATGAGAAGTCTCACTTGAGGGAGCGTGGTTAAGCCATGTGAAGTCTCTCTCAGGCTCAAGAGGGGGTCCCGGTCTGGTGGATTCCTTACTGGGGTGATACCTTAGAGTTGGCTTGGCCAGGTTGAAGGCTTTGCATTGTAAAGGCCTTGTCACGACTCCCCACCGCACACCTAAGGAAGTGTGTAATCTAGTGGTAAAAAGGGATGATCGTGTCTTGTGGGTAAAACTGTACAACCTCTGCAGAGTGTATAGTCTATCTGGATAGTCGTGCCCACGGTCATGGGCATGCTGAGTAAAAGTTTTTCATGGATTAGATTTTGTTTTTTTAAAATGTTTTCGAAAACCTTGTGGATGGATGGAATCCACGAGAGATGAAAACCTTGTGGGTGGATGGAACCCATGGGAGAGATTGGAAGCTTGAGGATGGATGGAATCCACGAGTGTTTGGAAACGTGTGAATGGATGGAATCCATTTGTGATCTTTTGGAAAAGATGGTCCGGGTGGGATGCCCGGGAATAGGTTGGTGTTTGGTCGGAGCCGGCACTGACGATATTATTTTCCTGTATTAATATTCAGCAATTTCAATCTATATATTGTATTTCCTTAAATGCTGTTTTATGCAAACTAACCCTATAAGCCTTCCATTGAAGCCTTTATCATTATGATGCATTTCTCTGTGTGATTTGCGGAGTACAAGTTTGTATTCACCTTGTAATCTCCATACAGAGGAAGATGTCGTCGACTACGGTGAAGATCTAGATGAGTAGGCTGCGTCATACTGTCGTTTGCCTGTGGGCAGGCATGGGCTTCACTTCTTCTTAGTTTGCTTCCGCAGTTATTTGCTTTATTTGTCTTTGCCAATGGGCGTTGATGTAAGACTTGGCCATAAGGCCGTACTCTTTATTTAATATAATTGGTCATTTGTGCTTGATATGTATCTTTGTTGTACTATGTGCACTAGCTGATCATAGACTAGTGCGATTTACACAGAGAATCCAGGAGTCGTTACTCCGGGTTCCGACAAAGGTGGTATCAAAGCCATGACGACTCTAAGACGTGACCGTAGGTAGAATAGAATGGTTGGACCCTAAGGACTTATTTTTAATAAGAAGTATTTTCAAAAACAAATATATGTATGTATATATATATACATATGTATGCTTATTCTTACCCTCAATCTTTTCTTTCTCTCATCCCTAAACTCTTCCTCTTCCTTAATGTTATCATTCAAAAACACGTTTCTGATTTCTCCCTCCTTTCAAACAATTGTAGATGAAAGCTTTCAATGTTGCACCAACTGATGGATGGAGTAGGGGCCTTCAACGACTACTTCGTCGTTTGGGTTTCCGACGCCGAGCCTTCTACATGCATAAAGAAGAACGCCATGGAGACCGGACGATGGGACATCACCTCACTCTACTCATCACCAAGCGAACTGGACAAGGAAATCGGTGTCTCTGCTTCAAGGGAGATGGATACTCGTTTGAGAGAGCCAGACAAGAAGCCTCTCGTAAAGAAGTTCTTCGCTTCTGCTTGATATGTATCTTTGTTGTACTATATGCACTAGCTGATCCTGGACTAGTGCGATTTACACAGAGGATCCAGGAGTCGTTACTCCGGGTTCCGGCAGTGACCTTGTAAGATGTTAGACAAAACTGGGTCTTGCTGGCGCAGCGCGTCCTGATGGCATGGACACGGGGCGGAAGTTGTTTCCGAAGGCGTCCTCTAGTTGCGGGGTGTACGCTCCGAATGGGGCCGAAGGCGTCCAACCGTCCGGGCCTTCCACGAACGAATCTGGGACTACTCGGGGAGGCTACGGCATAGCTAGAGCTACGACGGACCCTGCGCGGCGAGGGGAACTTCGGCCAATGGCTCGACGAAGTTCCACGGCGCGGCGGAGGCGGCGCCGCTGCCGTGGGGCATGGCACGAACCCACAAGTGTGATGCCGGAGTTCTAGTGTGTAGGCGTGGGTTGCCATGTATGCACCCCCCTTTTTATGAATAAAGTGGAAGTTGCCCCGGCTGTGCTCTAGGTAGCTACTTGATAGGGACCGGCTGCTAGACTCTGACCTCATGACCTGACGGCGTCTTCGGCACTGGTGTTGGGCCGAGGATTCGCTGAACTTCTAGGCAGCCCAGGCTTCCGCGGGCGAGACTCCAGCGCGGGCGTATGTTAAGGAGGAGCCGGACGAGTAGCGGCTCTGAATACTCGAGGATGCTTGTACATTACGTCCTCGGGGACGTGGTTACCGAACCCCCTTGTAAACATTCTTTGACGAATGCAAAAAGGACTTTGGTTGAAGTACGTGTCCCCGTCACTTTTCGTGATCACGCCTGCCTCCGATAAATTTGTAGGACTTGGGTCTGCAAATGCCTAAACGCTAGGTAGATGCTCGCGCGCTCTGTCCCCTCCGAAGTGGTGGCAGCAGAGCTGGCGCCTAGTCGAAATAGACGCTCGAGCGCTCTGTCCCCTACCCTTCGAAGTGGTGGCAGCGGGTGGCACCTGTCAATGAGACGCTCGAGCGCTCCGCCCCTACCTTCAAGTGGTGGCAGCGAGCTGGCGCCTGGTCGGTAGACGCTCGAGCGCTCCGTCCCCTACCCTTCGAAGTGGTGGCAGCGCAGCTGGCGCCTAGTCGAAGTAGAAGCTCGAGCGCTCCGTCCCCTACCCTTTGAAGTGGTGGCAGCGGAGCTGGCGCCTGGTCGAAGTAGATGCTCGAGCGCTCCGTCCCCTACCCTTCAAAGTGTGGCCATGGAGCTAGCGCACAGTCAAAGTAGACGCTCGAGCGCTCCGTCCCCTACCCTTCGAAGTGGTGGCAGCGGAGCGGCGCCTAGTCGAAGTAGATGCTCAAGCGCTCCGAAGCGCACCCTGGGGCCACGCGTTGTATTTATACTCCGTAGAGTGCGCGTAGGGACGACATCCGCACGTCTTATTTATACTCCGTGGAGTGCGCGGGGACAACATCCGCGCGTCTTATTTATACTCCGTGTAGTGCGTAGGGATAACATCCGCGTCATATTTATACTCCGTAGAGTGGGCAGGGACAACATATGCGTCTTATTTATACTCCGTAGAGTGTGTAGGGACAACATCCGCGTCTTATTTATACTCCGTAGAGTGCGCAGGGACAACATCCGCGTCTTATTTATACTCCGTAGAGTGCGCAGGGACAACATCTGCGTCTTATTTATACTCCGTAGAGTGCGCAGGAACAACATCCGCGTCTTATTTATACTTCGTAGAGTGCGCAGGGACAACATCCGCGTCTTATTTATACTCCGTAGAGTGCGCAGGGACAACATCCACGTCTGTTTATACTCACGGAGAGTGCGCGCATTTACCGCGTGTCTTTTTTTATACTCACGGAGAGTGCGCGCGTTTACCGCGTGTCTTTGTTTATACTCACGGAGAGTGCGCACGTTTACCGCGTGTCTTTGTTTATACTCACGGAGAGTGCGTGCGGAGGCGTCCCCCCGTGCGTCTTGACACAGAATGAGAGGCTTTTTAAAACAGTGGACTTTATTAATGTCCTGTTTGTGCGGGGGAGCGATTACAGAAAGACAAGGTAGTAACTACTGACTGCTCGACAAGGGGAGGTGCGGCGGTCACCGCTCCTGTGGCGGCACGAGGGGGAGCCTCTGGTGCTAGGGCAGGCAAGGCGAGAGGTCTTGTGGACGACTCTGAGCTGGAGGAGCTTCGCTACGGCCGGCTTGGCTGCCTGCTGTCGCTTGATCAACTTGCGCTGAAGCCTCTGCTCCCTCGGCACGGCCTTCACCAACGGGCATGCATTGTCCGCTTTCGTGCGAGGGCACCCTTTAGGGTTAGTTCTCCGGCCGGGGCTTGGACGTTGATCCTGGGCTCTGCGCACCAAGCTCTGTGCGGCGGGCGAGGTCCTGATCACCAAAGGTGGTGATGATACCTTGCGGGCTCAGGAGCTTCATGCATAGGAAGCCATGGTGCGGTACTGCTTCGAAGGAGTTGAGGGTGGGGCGCCCTAGTATGGCGTTGTATGGGTACGGGATGTCAACGACGTCAAAAGTGACGTTTTCGCTCCTTGTATTACTAGCTTGGCCGAAGGAGACTTGGAGGCATATCTGGCCCAGCGCTTTCAGCGGCTGACCCCCGAAGCCCTACAATGGGATTCCTGAAGGACCCAGGCGACTTCGGGGGATCCCCATCTGGTCAAAGGCCGTTGTGAACAGGATGTTCGCAGAGCTGCATCCATCGACTAGGACGTGTTTGACATCGCATCCTACGATAGCGACTTGGATGACCAGGGGATCCTGATGAGGGAACTCTAAGCCTTCAGCATCAGCGGGCGTAAAGGTGATTTTGTGCTGTGTCCACTCCGACGGTGCCTGCGCCGGGTATGCTGCCACATGGTGTAGCCTCCACGCGTAGGCCTTCTGTTGCCGCGCCGAGGAGAACTCCAATGAAGAGCCCCCGGAGATGGCGTTTATGACGTGGTGCTGGCCTTCCTCCGGGGCTTAGATTCTCAAGGGGCCTTCCTGGGGTTGCTGCACGTGAACCTGGATCCACAGGGGGCCCTCATTGGGCTGCTGCCCGTAGGCTTGAATCCGCATGGGGCCCTCTTGGGGTTGCTACACGTGGGCCATGACAGGCGGCCCCGCTTCTAGGGCTCTATCCCTGGCAACGCTCTGACGGAGCGCCGCAATGGTAGTACATTCCCACATGTAGTGGCTACCTCGGCCATGCACCTCGCACCACGGGCCGTAGAACTGGTCTTCTTGTTCTGCGCAGGGTCTATCATTACGACCCCAACTGCGCCCCCACCCCCAGCCTCAGCAGCCTTGTCTGCGACTGGCGTGGGCGCCGTCTTCAGAACCGCCCTCGATATCAAAGATGTAGCGAGCCCTCTGAGATTTGCATTGGTCGCACTTGGGCTTGTCGCCCGACGATTCCTTTGTCTTGGCATCCTTGCGCTCGGGGGCGTCCATAGATTCTTGGTTACGCTTGCCCTTCGAGGAGCCCTCCAGCAGGTCTTCGCTCTTCGCCGTGGTCTCTTCTTGATTAGTGTCGGAGTCGTCACTTTTGCGCCGCCGCGCGTCCTCCTCTGGCCTCGCATAATCTTCCATCTTATCGAAGAGCTTCACAACCGTCTTGATCGGTTTACGTGTGTTGCACTCAGCCAGCGGCCCCGGGCAGAGGCATTGTGTCGCTGCGTTGATGATGGTTGTCTCATTGACATCCTTGACCTGGCAACGAACCTTAGCGAAGCGCCTGAAGTACTCCCAGAGCTTCTCCGAGGGTTTTTGCTTGACCACGAAGAGATGATCTGCGTCGACGTGATCGACGTCGTTTCCCTGGAAGTTGTTATAGAGGTGGTTGCGTATCTGCTCCCATGCGTAGATGGAGTTGGGCTCTATGGTGAAAAACCAAGAGAGCACCACTTCCTGCAACGCGAGGGGGAGCCCCTTCGCTTTGGAGGTGTCGTCTCTACCCGCGGTCTTGATGGCGGTCTCGTACACATGCACGAACTCCTGAGGGTCCGTGCCACCCTTGTACGGCTCGATGGCGTTGGGGAACTTGAAGTCCTCTAGCCATGCCGACTGTTGTAGGCTCGCGGAGAGGGGGGACTCCAAATCCACGCGCCGCAGCAGGACGCGGCTCGAGGTAGGGGCATCACGACTGTCCACCCGCTCTGGTATGGGCGCCGTCGCGACCATCGGTGGGACATGCTGGCTTCGAGCCTCCTGTATGTCTCGAACAGCTCCACGAAGGTCCGCCAGCTCTCGTGTAGCGTGCCGATGGCCGTCAGTAGAGCGCTCTCCACTACTACTGTGGATGCTGCCGTCGGCGTAGCAGGCTGCACCGTCAGGTTGGCAGTGACTATGGCGTGAGCTCTAGAGCTGCTCGGCGCGTTGGTGCGATGGACTCCGGGGTCGGTGGCGAGGCCAATGTTGCCGCCGGAGCCACCTGCCATTCCCGTGCTGGGTGTGGGGGGCGGCGGTCATGGCAGCGCGGGCGTCGGCGTCCTCACTCCCAACAACCCGATCGATGCTGGCGGTGCCGAGCGTCGCGCCAGCGGAGGGGTCGATCGTCGCGCCATGAGCGTCGACGTTAGCAGCTGCGGCACTGGCGTCGACATCTGCATCCACAGCCGCCGATGCCGAGGCCCTGGTGTTGACACGCGTCTCCGTCATGGCCCTCTTCTTCTTCTCCGCCGCCGATGATGAAGCTTTCTTTGGTGCCATCCTTCTTCGGATCTTGGAGCTTGCACTTGTCTTCCCCCACAGACGGCGCCAACTGTTGTGGTTACAGACCAAACAGAGAGAGAGAGTGGTATTGTAGTGGAGAGTTAAGTGAGCAATCCTTAGGGGGTTTCCCCATGGCCTGGATGGCTTATATATATTCACATGGGGAGCATTTTACAGTTATGACCTTACACCCAAGTATCCCTCTCAAGGGCAGTTATGTCATTATACATATCCTATTTTGGGCTTTACAACCTCCTAACAGGCCGGCTGGGCTTAGGTGGGGGCCACCCCTACAACATAGACATTTGGCCTGTTTGGCCCTATTGTAAACTGCCACCCGACGTGGTGTAATTTAACTCTAATCTGTTATATTATGTTTTTATGCGATGTATGATTTTGTACAGCAATGTACCTATGTGTATTATCTACTGATCCATGGAATAGTGTAGTGAAACATAGTGGATTCTGGATTAAAAAAATCTGGATTCGACAAAGCTAGTATCAGAGCATACGACTGTAGGGTAAAAGCCTTAGAATGGTTGTTAGAAAGGGTCTAGGATTATAAATTTTGAAAATTTATAAAAAGGAGTTCCTAAAACTACAGCCTAATATTTCCTTTCTTATCCTTCTTAGATCTAATCTCATCCATCTTTCATTGGTATTTGGAAAAGATACTAACATTAGTAATTTAGGGTGTGTTTGGTTGCTGGAATAGAGTGGGATGGGATGGGGATGGGATGAGATGGTTCCATAAAAAAAGTGGAACCACATGGTCCAGCATCTAAGAAGAATATTCTCTAAATTTGCACAGGCTCATCCCACTTTGGACCATTCCATCCCACCCCATCCCTCAAACCAAACACATGGATAGACTTGGTAAAAGAACCATCCCATTCCATCCCACCCCATCCCAGCAACCAAACACATTATTACTTCACAGATGGCGGGAGCTGCAGCTGAGAGCCGTTGGGACTATTTGGCTCATGGTCTTCACGATGAGAGTTTGCGTGCATCTTACACAAACTGCTGCACTATCTAGGATACGAGGACCAGCCCATATACCGTGGGCGTAAGTCCACTGATGGAGGAGAGGAATCCTGGATGGTAGAAGTGTTCATCTATGCTAAGGATGAACAGGATCCGCCCCATATCTTCAGAACCGAGCATCAGTGGCGCAGCTTTGTGATATACACGGACCCCCACTGCGGCAGACGCCATTTCGCTACTACACGTCTCGCCAAGAGGGCGCCCGGTATAACGAGACCTTCATGCCAACCACTGAGGATGACCCGATGCTCATGCATCAGGTCCACATTACCTGCGCCATGGGGGTGGTGCACACCGCTGCATTGGAGGAGATCTCCGCACTTCGGCAACACTTGATCGCCAGTCACACCGAGATGGCGATCCTGCAGGAGAAGCTCGCCAAGTGCGAGCAGGCACTAGCGGAGGTGGAGCTGGAGGCGGAAAAGGCTGCCACTCTCGCCCAACTTCAGCAGGTCCCAGCTCCTGCTGCCCCTACGACACCTACTGCTCTGGTTCGACCATGGATCAGCGGACCACGCACCCTACTCACCGCATGCAAGAGCTGCGACCGCCGAAACCCTAGTCCACCATTCGCATGGTGGGAGTTCATCGTGGTCGCAGCCACTCTCATTCTCACTCAGACTCATCAGAGTTCAGTGGTAGCCGCTCTCGTTCGTAGTCTCCAGAATACAGTCCCTCCTGCCCCGGAGCCAGCCTTATGGAGGAGTAGGTAGATTAGTACCATGCTTGCTAAGTGTCAGCAAGCACTAGTGATGAGGACATCCTTTCTATAGATACAACTGTGCCGACTCCACAACAAACTCAGCAAACTGAAACTATGATACAAGGACCAATGACTCAAGCGCGAGCATGTCAACTTAACCATCAGGTGAATGTGTTCCTAAGTTTGCATACAAATGTTTCAAAGAATGGCATACTACTTAATTCTTGTGATGATTTAATCATCCTTAGGAACCATGGGGAAGAACCATGCAAGCTCAAGTGTAGAAGTGGAACCGTAAGCGCAATCCAAGTCCTGTTCGCGAGTTCGACTCATATTCGGCCTTTTTAACAGTGTCTACTTCAAACGGCCATAACTTTTGATCCAGAAGGCTTCTCGGGGCCTGTGAGTACTCTTTAGAAAGCTCTTGGAGTTTACTTTCAGATGGATCTGGTCTCACACCCCAAACTCCATCCGAGCCAAACAAAATCTTCCAAACAAGTTGCGTCACCTTTTTAGTCCGAGTCAAAGTGGGCCTTGGGCCTTGTAATCGAGTCCTGTTCGGCTTTCAAATTGTTTTGGCTGATCTTTCACCTCCTGTGTCTCTTAAATAGGTAGCTGCACCCTCTTCTAGGGTTTGGGTTTTTGTTAAGAGATTATTCTACTTAGCAGTTTCACCGCATATTCGGTTGAGGAACCCCAACTTGTGAACTTAATCTTTATTCGCAATACAATTTCAGATTGCATCTTGTACTCTCTTCCTTGTGTTCTCGATTCTCTTGCAGGAGATAGCCTTCTTGCCGAGGTCAACCGCATTTGGCATGGTTGATAACCAACGAAGTAGTGGTGTAGTGATTGCGACGGGTTTGATCTGTTTTGGTTGGAGCCTTTGGATCATCAACGCCGTGTTCTCCACAATCGACTTATCAATACCTTTCGAAAGATCGGGCCATTATCACATTAACTAGACCCCATAGTAGTGGTGAGTTGTGTCAGTTTCCCAGTCCTGTAGTCGCAGCTGTTGTGAACTTTAACGTATTTTGTTGTATCCGTGAAGTCCAGCTTGGTTCAAGGGGCTATAAAAGCTAGCTATGTAACCTACTACGTTTAATGTATGGCCAAGTTATGGCCTTGTGCTGAACGGTTGTTTTGTCGTTTACTTGTTTGATTGGATTTATGTGTTTGTTATGGGATGATCTCCCACCCCTGCCAATCAATCCTACGATGGCGCAAGTTATGGCACAACAAACCCAGCTCTTACAAGCCATCTATGCTGGGCAGCAAGGCAACACCGACAACCATAGATCTGACTTGGCCGACTTCCAGAGAACTCGGCAACTCACTTTTGCTTTGGTTGGCGAGCCACTTGAAGCAGAAGATTGGCTCAGAGACTCTGAGAGGAAGCTTCGCCTCGCCAAGTGTGCAGAAGAAGACAAGGTGGTATTTGCTGCTCATCAGCTCTAGGGAGCTGCGGCAGCTTGGTGGGAGAATTACCTAGCCGCCAAAGGTCAAGAAGATGCCACCATTGGGAATGACATGGAGGCCATAACATAGTCAGAATTCAGGACAGCTTTCAAGGCCAATTTCATCCCAGCAGGGGTGATGAGGATGAAGAAGAATGAATTCCGCACTCTCAAACAAGGGAATATGACTATCAATGAGTACCTCACAAAGTTTACCCAACTTGCCCACTAGGCCCCTAAGAATGTGGCGGAGGAGGAAGAAAAGATTGACAGATGCTTTGAGGGCATGAATGAGGATTTGCGAGTGCAGTTGATCATCCAGGACTTCACCAGTTTTCACCAACTGGTGAACAAGGCATTGATCCTGGAAAATGAGAAGAAGAACATGGAGGCAAGCCGCAAGCGCAAGCTAGTGGCCCATCGGCCCCAAGGAAGATTCATTCAGAAATTTTTCAATAACCCCTCTTCCTTAAGGTTCAATCAGTCCAAGGCATTGACCCCAGCACCTCGACCCAGTGGCAGCTCATACCAAGCCCTGCGATCAACAGGCCAGACTTCTGGGGCGAACCCACCTGCCAACCGGAGTTGCTTCCGCTGTGGTGAAAAGGGGCACTTCATCAGCCAGTGCCCACATAACAAGGACGTGCCAGTGAAGCTCAACACAGGGATCACACCTGCTCGAGGCCAAGCGTCAGCAACCAACAAGGGATACCCGGCCCCTCGCTCCAACAAGACCGCCTCCACACCAAATCGTGGCCGGGTCAACCACATCACTGCCGAGGAGGCTCAAGAGGCCACAGGAGTACTGTTGGGTATGTTTTCTGTTAAGTCAGTACCAGTGTAAACTCTATTTGATTCTGGGGCTTCACATTCATTCATTGCCAAGGGATATGCGGATAGACTTGGGTTACCTACTTACCCACTAAAGAAGCCAGTTGTACTTAGTTCACCCGCTGGTATAATTACTGCTACCCTAGTATGCCCTGGGGTAGAAGTTACTATGGAGGAATTCGGGTTTCTAGCCGACTTGATAGTGTTGAGTTCTTAGACCATGATATCACATTAGGAGTGGACTGGTTAGCCAGACATCATGGAGTTATAGATTGTGCCACCAGGAGGGTGAAACTGACCAAATGTCTCGGATTAACCATAGATGTAAAGGTGGACCGACCCTATCGTTGGGGCCATGCAGTGTACCACTGTGAAGATATACCTCTGGAAGGTATGCTAGTAGTACAAGATTATCCTAAAGTGTTCCCCGAAGAACTACCGGGTATGACCCCAGATAGAGACATGGAGTTTGTCATCAACCTGAAACCGGGAGCTGCCCCAGTTTACAAGAGGCCCTATAGGATGACAATTGATGAATTGGAAGAACTGAAGAAATAACTCCACGAGTTGCAGGACAAGGGATTTATCAGACCTAGTTCCTCACCCTAGGGATCTCTGGTGTTGTTTGTGAAGAAGAAAGATGGTACCGCCAGATTGTGTGTAGACTACTAGGCCCTGAACGAAGTGACCATAAAAAACAAGTACCCCCTCCCGAGAATCGATGATTTGTTTGACCAGCTTGGTGGAGCTACCATATTCTCCAAGATAGACCTAAGGTCGGGCTATCACCAGCTGAAGATCAGGGCTGAAGATATTCCCAAGACCGCGTTTACCACTAGATATGGACTGTACGAGTTTACGGTCATGTCTTTTGGTCTAACAAATGCCCCAGCCTACTTTATGAATCTCATGAACAAGGTATTCATGGAGTATTAGGACAAGTCTGTAGTAGTGTTCATTGATGATACCCTCATCTACTCCAAAAGTGCAGAAGAGCATGCCGAACACCTACGCTTAGTATTGGAGAAGCTAAAAGAGCACCAGCTATACGCCAAGTATAGCAAGTGTGAGTTTTGGCTAAGAGATATCAGCTTCTTAGGGCATATAGTGTCCGCTGGAGGAGTGTCCGTCGACCCAGCCAAGATAGCGGCAGTAATGGAATGGAAGCAGCCCACCTCTGTCACGGAAGTGAGAAGTTTCCTTGGACTAGCAAGGTATTACAGAAGGTTTATAGAAGGATTCTCCCGGATTGCCAAGCCATTAACTCAAATACTCAAGAAGGAGCAGAAGTTTGAACGGACAAAGGCCTGTGAAGAAAGCTTTCAGGAGCTGAAAAAGAGATCGACTAGCACCCCTGTGCTAGTCCTACCGGATGTATGCAAAGACTTAGAGGTATACTGTGATGCCTCACATCAAGGGCTTGGATGCATATTGATGCAAGGAGGTAGGGTTGTGGCATATGCATCTAAACAGCTTCGCCCTCATGAAGCAAATTACCCGACTCATGATTTGGAATTGGCATCGGTGGTGCATGCCCTGAAGATTTGGAGGCATTACTTGATCGGTAACCATTGTGACATATTGTAGGATTGGAAACGGCAACAGAGGGGGTGAATGGCGGCTTTTAAAAATCGCCCCTAAGTATCCACAAAATCTTCTTCTCCGATAGCTATGAAGACAGAAAAGATTCGCTCACTGGAAATCGAAGTCAATTTGGATGATTGACGAAGATACTCATAGGAGAGGCATGACAAGACAAACATGAACTCCTGTGAAGAGCAAACTGAAAATGAATTTCATTGACAAAACAAGAAGATAAGCGCTCTCTGAAACAGATGGAAGGAACAGAAAGCAAGTAGAAGAAAGAAAACTGCAAGAGCTAAAACAGCAGACCGGTCTGACCGCAATTGAACCAGCGGTCAGACTGCCTAAGTCCTGCCGGTCAGACCGTAGGCATTCAACCGATCTGACCAGATACCCACAGCCGGACTGACTCCCCAAATTGTTTCAGTTTGACTGCAGTTAAGCATCCGGTTTGACCAGCAGACCAGCTCCAGCGTGACTGCACATGAACTTCCGGTTAGACCGCACAGAGGCTGCTGGTTTTGCTTCGGCTGACAGGGAAACAGGGGTTCGGCAGCCAGAAGAGAGACACAGAAAACTGTAGCAAGAAAACAGCAGTGAAAGGAACAGAGAACTGCAGATCAAAGCAGCTGAGAACTGATTATAGAGGACCAAACCAAATAGAAACTGCAGCTGACTGAAAATTGCAGACTGAACCACAATTAAACTGACAGCAGAAAACAGGAGCTAAACCGAAAACGCAGAGACTGAACACACAGATTTTTGCTGAAAACTGAACAAGGATTAGGTGATCCGATTGAAAATCCTTTCAGCAATCAAGACAGTTGGAGAGAAAAATCTGTTTGAGATTAAAAGCTTAACTTCCATCTCGAGAAAGAACTACCTTCTTGATTGAGAGCAGTCGACAAAGGAGCTGAAAATAGCCAAAACAGTAAGTACTGATTCAGAACCGAAAATGAGAGAAATTGATGAAGGCTTGCTGCTGTTCTCAGGTAGATAGATTGGCACTTCAATTCAAATATCAGCTTTGACCTTAGAAATGAAGAAATGCTGACAAAAAAGGTGTTCGGCTGGAGAAAGAGCACAAACAGAGAGTGAAGCTGAAAATTGAAATGTTGAGCAGAAAATGAGATTAGTTGCTACATTTCTTGAGAAACTCAAATCTATTGATCTTGAGTCTTTAGACAACAGCAGGGAAGAATCTCACAACAAGAAAATATAGACTTAGACCAACCTTTTTGCTGAGATACCCAAAAATGAGAATGCTCTGCTTTTAGTGAATAGTAAACCCTAGATTTCTTGCAAACAGAGGAAGTGATGCAGTCCATTTCTTGGAAGTATTCTGTAGATAAAATAATTTCTCTCGGGAATATGCTAGCCAAGGGGCTTTGAGGAATGATTCCCAGTTCAGAGACAAGAAGATTTGCAACAACTCCACACAACAAACTCCATTCAACTGAAAAGAGAAATAGAAGAACAGAGAATACGAAGCAAAAACAAAAGCACAACACACATCATATCACATAAGAACTGCTCAAAGCTTGATGAGAAGACATGAATGATTAATATGAGTAAGAGATTACATCCAGTTCATCTCATCCCACTATATACCCATACTCAATTGGAAAACAAGGAGTGTCTGCCATCTCACTACAGAACAACACACCCTGGGCAAACACATGCAGGAGAAAGAACACAACTCTACTGCTTGAGCTGTCCTGCACTGCCAACTCCCAATGACTAAATAGAGGAGCTCACATCGTCAAATAGCAAATCAAGAATTGCAGTCCAGAATGCACTCCCAACACCTCACACAAAGCAAGGAGCCAAAACAACCAGGATTGGAGGGAAACCAAACATGCCTCCTCCAAACCCTAAACCCTCTCTTCCACTAACGGGTCTCCAACCCGTTATCTTCAACCCTAAAACCGCTTCCTCTTTTCTTGCTGTTGACACCTCGCAACCACTCCGAGTTCTCGTCGTCTTCGGCATCTCCCGACCGCTTTGACCTCAGCACCTCCCGTGCCTAGTCCGGTCATCCCATGCCTCGCTACAACTCCACCTCAAAGTCCTGCAGCCATCACAGACAAGAAAACTATCACATAGCACCGCACGAAATAGTATAAACATACATTAGCATCAGTAAAACATACTCAAGCACGAAATAGCCCGAACGACCGATCGAGAATAAGAACAAGCATCCTAAGCACGTCCGACCGCGTTCGACCAAGTCCAACCGTACTAGACCGCGCCATGCACCGACTTGGCGCGGCCAACCAAATCAAACTCAAGCTTTCCAGAACACGAGTCAATTACTCATCACAAACATGGGGACACCTCCACATGGTTTCTCACATATATACCGACCACAAAAGTCTCAAGTATTTCTTTACACAATCACATCTTAACCTGCGACAGAGGAGATGGTTGGAATTAATTAAGGATTATGACTTAAGTGTTCACTATCACCCAGGCAAAGCTAATGTGGTAGCGGATGTTTTAAGCCATAAGGCCTATTGTAACAACCTCACAGTTCAAGAGCAACAACCCGAGCTGTATAAAGAGTTAAGGGCACTAAATCTGGAAATAGTAGAACAAGGCACCCTAGCGGCAATGGAAGTACAACCCAGTATAGAAGAGAGGATTATAGCAAGACAAAAGGAATGCTCAACTGCTCTGAGGCTAAAAAGATTAATAGAAGAAGGTGATACCACCTGATGTACCCGAAGGTCCGATTGTTGGCCCGATCTTTCGATGAGAACGATAAGTTCGGTAGGCGTCGCTCAACTCTCACGATCCTGGCTACGAACACGCAAGGCTGAAGCCACGCAATCGCTGAAGCGCTCGACAAGTCGTTATCAACCGTGCACGAATACCGGATGACGACCACGGTCGATTCACGCATACACCGAAGAAGCACGCAAGAAAAGATAAAGCAATCTGAAATTGCAAATAGGAATTGAAATATTGAATTGAGTTGGGATTCTGAAGCGGTATTATGGTTGGTCTAGTCGACACAAGCCAATACACGGTTGCAACAAGGCTAACTTTTAACTAAACAAAATCCAAGAAAACTAGAGGGGGTGCGACCTCCTTAAATAGGGGATGAGGAGCCACACATCTAATAAAACCAGCGGGGTGGGACTAAAGTCATGGTTTACTGTTCACATGAACAGTAATATGCCCTCGGTGGGCCGTCGGCGAATGGGCCAAGTTCGATATGATTACAAGGCCCAGATTGGCCCAAACAAGTGATCTGACATCTTCTTTTGATGATTGCGATCAGTCCAGAAGGAATTTGATGATGAGGCTGGATCCGTTGGAAAGAGGACGAAATAAGCTTTCAATCAAGTACTCGTGGACCTCCAACGGACTCTGTATGTGAAAGTTATGCCAATTTGAAATTGGTGCTGTCAGGCTGATTCCGAACTGATCTGACCAAAACGTATCCAGCTTGGCACATGTAGTAGCACCATGGCTTGTAGACATAATACCATGGTATGTAGACGTAGCACCATGGCATGTAGACGTAGCTTGATCTAATTGGGTAATATGGTCTTGCATCAGCCGAAAGTCCTATTGGAGAGGATGTTGTTGAAGTAGAGGATGCAGTGCCACAGGGCGAAGTAGTGGTTGCATCCTTAGGTTTGATGTCCTCATCATCTTATCAGAGCTACAGTTCATCGGTGAGAATTTTTCTTTCCTACAGTCCAAATAGCCAAAATTAAACAAAAAGAGTTAATTTCCGCTGTCCAAACCCCATTGTGCCTTTCAATCTGTTAGTTTTGGTTTGCTAAATTGAATTTGTGTCCGTTTTAGCTTTGTCTAGTTGCTGGTCATATCTTTGTTCCATTAAACATCCAAACAAAAAAAAATTCCCCACCCCAAACCCCAATTCCAATTCGGCTGATTTTTCCTTCCTCTGCAGCCGCCACCAAAAATGCCATAACTTTTGATTACGAGATTATTTTTGAGTGAGACCACCGCCATTAGATTCACAACGTCATTATACATCTATCTGTAAAATTTCACGCCATTCCAGCAAGGAAGTTAAGAGATATCTGCGGTGCAAGTTGACCTAAAATTCCAGATTGAATCTGCAACAGTTGGCACTTGTGAATTTTGTGCGAATTTTTCGGTCGGTTTCCAGAACTTGGCCCCAAAACAAAAGTTGTAGAAAAAGCCGTCAGAAAACATAGAAAAAAACATCATTGAAAAAAAGGCAACTGACAAAAAGTTACGGCCAAAATACGGACGAGCTGTCCAGTGAACAGAAATCTCCAGTTTTCAAGTTTTGGGTCAATCCTTGTGCTCTTCAATTCTAGATTGCATTCAATTGAATTATCTTGTATTTACCACTCCTATACATTACCATACACATATTTTAGCCTTCTTCTATCCTTGGTTGATCAGCAACATAGGCTAAGTGCTAGATACGAACTATAATTCAATTATGTGCAATTTCTGAAATTAATTGATTGTTTTCCTTTGCTACAAAATACATAGCCTATCCAAGCTCCACTTCCTACTAACTCAGCAGGTGCCGTCCCTCGCAATCGTTGGTCTGATCGCAAGTGAGAGTATCACGAACCAGCCACCGGTTGTACCACTTCTTTGCTGCATTGGTAAGAACTTGTAGAACTGGGTATAAGCTTGAGTGTGAGTGACTTGTGAAACTCCAGAACCTAGTAGTTCATAGGGACATATATCTTGTGATATGTTCTTTGTTTTCTACTAACAATGGCAGTTCAGGATCACAAGGGAATAGCAGGCCCCATGTTGAGGAAGATGCACCTCTCACGCCCGCACGAAAGACATCATGCAACGCTTTTCACGCTTGTTGAGTCAACATTCGGAGCGTATTGGCGAGTTCTAGATCGCACCAATAACGATCTTGCTGCGATTGCTACGTGTGGAGCAGCTGAAAACTCCCCCTCCTGCTGCGCTTCGCTGCTTTGTTGGCGTTGCACAACCTTGCCTTAATCCATCATTGCTCGCTCTCGCTCTTGGGCGATGAGGTGGAAGAAGAAGAAATGAACAACTACTGCTGCTGATACGGAAGCAGATGGAATCAATGTTCACAATGATCGCAACCATCGTCGGCTTCATCACAATCGTCAAGGTATGGGGCGACATCAGCGTGAGGTGCGTGACCATAATGATGCAGTTGGTAAAATTAAATTCACGATGCCATCTTTTGCTGGAAAATATGATCCGATGCTTATCTCACATGGGAGCTTACAGTAGAACAAAAATTTGCTTGTCATGAATTTCTGAAGATAAGAAAGTTAGGGCTGCTACTAGTGAGTTTTACGATTTCGCATCTATTTGGTGGAGTGAATATGGTCGTACTCATCGGGACATACCTAGGACATGGAATGCTTTGAAGAGAGCAATGAGACATAGATTTGTACCTTCATATTATTCACGTGATTTGCTTAATAAAATACAACGCTTAAGACAAGGTAGTAGTTACTCAGAGGATTATTATCAAGCATTGCAAACTGGTTTATTGCGTTGTGGTTTAGATGAAACCGAAGATGCTAAGATGGCTAGATTTTTGGGAGGTTTAAACCGAGAAATTCAGGACATAATTGATTATAAAGAATACAATTCTATCAATCATTTGTTCCATCTTGCTTGCAAAGCTGAAAGAGAAGTGCAGGGTCGACAATCTCGCTATAGGGGCAATTTTGGAGGTTCTTTTGTAGACCGGCCAAGTCAACAACAACACGTTGCACCTTCCTCAAGCCGTGCACCCCTTGTTGCTCCTTCCACTCCTGCGCATGTCTCTGCTGCAAGCAAATCTGCAAAGGTACAAGTCCCTACAACACGTGTGTTGTGGCTACAGACCAAACAGAGAGAGAGAGAGATGGTAGTGGAGAGGTGGGAGAGTTCTGCCTCACCCTCCCCCTCATCCTGGTCTATATATATTCACATGAAGTATGCTTTTACAATTATGCCCTTACACCCATATCTCCTCATTGGGGGCACTTATGCATTGCACATGTTACTCTGGTTCTTATAACCTCCTAACAGGCCTGCTGGGCTTAGGTGGGGCCACTCTCCTCCGTATCTCGCCTGCTTCCGCCCTCCGCTCCTTGTAAGTCACTCAGCACGTTTTACACGTGCTATTGTATCTGTTTGGTCTCCGCCTGACTGACGTGATCTCCTCCGCAGTGGCTCGGCTAGAAGATGCGGAGTGCGCGGTTGCGGCACTCCTCGGCCCGTGCACACGCTAAGGAGCACCGGGCTCGCGAGGCCGCGATCAAAGCGGCTAAGCAAGGGCGGTAAATCGCACATGCGAGGCTGTGGGATTACTGTGCCCGAGCGCGCGGTGCGGGGAGCTTCCAGGGACTCGGCGCGCAGAGGGTGATAGCCTGCGCGGCCCGTTCCGTCTGCCGTATGCGACCGGCAGGCAGCTTCCGGCGGCTAACACGGTGAGGCGGGCGACGACCGGCGATGGGCCTGGCCATACTGCTTCGGAGGAGCGTGCCGCCTCGGATCCCCCGGCACCTTCTGCCGACGCCCACGAGCCCGCGCTTGCGGCCCTCATTGAGCTGGAACTCGCCAACCCGGGGGTGGCGTCGTTCCTGGCGAGGAAACCACCGCAGCGGCCGACGAGGGCACGCCCCCTACAGAGGAAACCGTGGGCGCGACGGTAACCGTAGCTGGTGTCGCCACGGAAGAATCGCCTGTGCCGCCGCAGCGAACGCTCGGACTCGATCCCGCCGCCGGCGAGGGTCGTCGCCGTTGCGGGCGTTGCCTCGGGATTACGCGCGTGCGCGCGCGCGAAGACCTCCTCACCGATCGCGAGGCACCGCCTCCCCTTGGCGATCGAGCGGCGCCACTTCCTACCGCGACGAGGGGCGCAGGAGGTAGGCGTGAGTCCCTTTCTTCACTTGACTTCACGAGACTCTCTCCGATCTGCTCGCTCATTCTGCCGACATCAGGCGAGACGAAGTCTCCCGGACGTGGCGAAGGATCGAGCAGCGGAGGTATGCGCGAAGTCCGAAGCCTTGCGCAGGGTGCCCCGCAGGTGTCCGCTGCTGTTGACGTGGACTTGGCCTCGGGGCATCCTGGCGCGTTGGGGCCGAGGCTCACTCGCTCGGACTTCCTCCCTCGCCCGGAGATATTTTGCGACCTTACCGCAGCCGCAGAGCGTGCCGACAACGGCCTCAACAGAGAGATGTTGTCGTCATGCGAGGGGGAACTCCTAGCGCTCGCGCTGCAGGCCTCCGAGATGAGGGTAAATATATGCGCTTCAGCTTGTAAATCATCTTTGGGCCTTTGCTGATTTGTTGTTTTGCGGGCGCTTGCCTCGGCCGATCCTTTGGCGAGGCCCGCGTTCGAGCGGAGGGCTCGGAAGCCGGCCCGTGAAGCAAACAATGCTCGCTGCGAAGGATGAAGAACTTCGCGCGCTGGAGGGTGCCATGGCGCCGCACAACTCGAGGCCACGAAGCCAAGTGCGCGCGCGGTTGAGGCGCGCCGCCGTGCGGCGGTCGCCGTCCTAGAAGGGAGAACGCCCGGTGGCGGAGTCTGCTGCCAAGAACAGCCTCGTCTTGGAAAATGCGTCCGTGTCGGCGTGGCGGGCCATGGAGTCTCGAACCAGGCCCTCCGAGATCGTGCGTCGAGTGCGGACCCTACGCGCGGGCGAGGCCCTATCGAGCGCTTCGGGTTGATCGAGGAGGCGGCGTTGCTCTTCGTGGCGCCGAGCGTTTGGCGACGCTGCGGCTATCTTGGTGCGTGCTTTGCCTCGCCCGCTTCACACTCGTGGGTGTAGACATACCGATGGTGGCGAATCCTCAAGCTGAATCCACCCGCCGACCGGAGGTCATGTCGGACGTCATTCGCTCCATCGGGCGAGCTCGCAGAACTTCCATCAACGGATGCGGGGCCGCCGGGAAGATGCGGCGAGGGTCGCCGTTCGCAGACGCTGCATGGGAGAGGACCTCCTCCGGTGGCTCGAAGAGTCGCCAGCGTCCGGCGGCGGCGGCGCGGGTTCGTCCGCACCGCGCCAAGGCTGAGCAGATGGTCGAGTTGGTCGGGGGGGTGATGTACTGGTGCTTATGCTTGTAAGCATGTAACCCCTTTGCTTTTATAACGAAACCAAGTAATACTTCATGCTTGGTGTTACCTGCCGCCGAACGCGAAGGGAAGATCTGAGCATCTTGTTTGTACTCCGTGGAGTGGCGCGTGCGGAGGCGGACCTCGGCGCTGCGACTTCCTTTATAGTCCGGAGACTCACGCGTGCGGAGGCGGACCTCGACGCTATGTCTTATTTAAAGTCCGTGGACTGGTGCGCGCGGAGGCGGACCTCGACGCTACGACTTCCTTTATAGTCCGGAGACTCGCGCGTGCGGAGGCGGACCTCGACGCTACGTCTTATTTAAAGTCCGTGGATGAGTGCGCGCGAGGCGGACCTCGGCGCTACGTCTTATTTACATCCGTGGATCGGTGCGCGAGGCGGACCTCGGCGCTTCGACTTCCTTTATAGTCAGGAGACTCACGCGTGCGGAGGCGGACCTCGACGCTACGTCTTATTTACAGTCCGTGGACTGGTGCGCGCGGAGGCGGACCTCGGCGCTTCGACTTCCTTTATAGTCAGGAGACTCGCGGCGTGCGAGGCGGACCTCGGCGCCACGTCTTATTTAAAGTCCGTGGATGAGTGCGCGCGAGGCGGACCTCGGCGCTTCGACTTCCTTTATAGTCGGAGACTCGCGCGTGCGAGGCGGACCTCGGCGCTACGTCTTATTTAGAGTCCGTGGGTGAGTGCGCGCGAGGCGGACCTCGGCGCTATGACTTCCTTTATAGTCCGGAGACTCGCGGCGTGCGAGGCGGACCTCGGCGCCACGTCTTATTTAAAGTCCGTGGATTGGTGCGCGCGGGGGCGTCCCCCCATTGCGTCTTATTTAAAGTCCGTAGACTGGTGCGTGCGGAGGCGGACCTCGACGCTACGTCTTATTTAAAGTCCGTAGACTGGTGCGTGCGGAGCTAGGCTCAACGCTACGTCTTATTTATAGTCCGTGGATCTGGTGCGCGCGCGAGCTAGGCTCAACGCCACGTCTTATTTATAGTCCGTAGACTCTCGCGTGCGGAAGCTGGGCTCAACGCTACGTCTTATTTAAAGTCCGCGGACTGGTGCGTGCGGAGCTAGGCTCAACGCTACGTCTTATTTATAGTCCGTAGACTCGCGCGTGCGGAGGCGGACCTCGACGCTACGTCTTATTTATAGTCCGTAGACTCTCGCGTGCGGAAGCTGGGCTCAACGCTACGTCTTATTTATAGTCCGTGGACTGGTGCGTGCGGAGCTAGGCTCAACGCTACGTCTTATTTAAAGTCTGTAGACTCTCGCGTGCGGAAGCTGGGCTCAACGCTACGTCTTATTTAAAGTCCGTGGACTTTGTTCTGCTCAGCGTGGACAGGGGATGCTCTGGGAACAGCAACCTTTATTGAACTCCCGTTTGCGCGGGCGGGCATCGCATAACAAAGGGCTGGTGGCTCTACGCTTGCTGTCCTGCTTCTAGGCGTAGTATCGCCGCAACCTGTCCGTGTTCGATGTGTGCCGGAGGGCTTGTCCTCGGCGTGGCGGCGGTACGCCCCGCCGGCAATGCCTCCATCACGATGTACGGGCCTTCCCACTTGACTCCAGCTTGCCAGCGGTCTCCGCCGGGCGCTACTCGAGAGCGAGATCCCGTGCTTGAACCCCGCGGGCATATAGAGCGGTCGAGCACGCATTGTCTATCGTGCGTACTTCTCAACATGGTGGGCTGCATCTGCCGTATCCCATCGAGGAGGTCCAAGGACACTGGCGCTCCTCTTGGGTGCTTGGGCGAGGACCCTCCGCGAGCCGGCCTTGATTTCCTCGGCGTCACCGCCTCATCACGAAAAGGAGCACGAGCGGCGTGAATCCGTCGGGCGTGTTACCGTTGCAGCGGCGACCACGTAACGTTGTGAAGCTCGCTGGCCACTTGCCCTTCGGCAATCCGATCAGGCGCTTTTTGATGGCGGCGGAGATGGCGCCATTCACCCGTTCGACCGCCCCGTTGGACTGGGGATGCCCTACCGAGGTGAATCGGAGGGTGATGCCCATGCTGTCACAATAATCTTTGAAAAGGGTGGCGTCGAATTGCAGGCCATTGTCAACCGTGAGCTCCCGGGGCACGCCGAAGCGACATATGATGTTTTGCCATAGGAAGCGCTGTATGGCCGCAGAAGTTACTTTGGCCAGGGCAACCGCTTCCGGCCATCCGAGAAATACTCGGCAGCGACTACCACGAATCGGAGGTCCCCTGGAGCTCGGGCAAGTGGTCCTACTATGTCGAGGCCCCAGCGTGCCAGTGGCCACACCGGGGGAATGGGGTTGAGGCTCGTCGGGGGCCTGCGGATGATGCGCGCCATCCACTGGCACCCTTGGCACCGACGGACGAGGTCCTGGGCGTCGGTGGTGGCGGTTGGCGATGAAGCCTTGCTCGAACGCCTTGCCGACCAACGACCTCGGCGCGGTGGGATCCGCACGCGCGTGGATCTCCGCCAGGAGCTCCTTTCCCCCCTCCGTCGAGAGGCAGCGCAGGAGCGGTGCGCAAACCCCCCTCTTGTAGAGTATCCCTTCGAACACCTGGAAGGACCTTGCGCGGTGCTGCAAGCGCCGAAGCTCGGCGGGGTAGTCGGGCTCGGCGATGCCTTGCAAGAATTTGAAGATGGGCTCTCGCCAATCGCCTGGCCGGTCAATGCGGTGGACGAGTGTCGCGTCCCGGTTGTCCTGCGCGATGGCCGCTTGCACTAATATCTCGTAAAACACCCCCTCAGGAGGGGGCAGCTGCTGGCTGGCCGCCTTAGCGAGGGCGTCTGCCTGCTCGTTCTCCGCGCGGGGGATGGCCTTGACAGTGACGCCCAAAAAGTGCCTTTCCCTCGCCCTCACCGCCGCGAGGTACTTGGTCAACTCAGGGTCCTTGGCTTGATATGACTTGTCCACATGACCGGCCACCAAGCGCGAGTCGGTGCGGACTAGCACCCATCTCGCGCCGACTGCCTTGAGCTTCGCCAGGCCAAAGAGTAGTGCCTCGTATTCAGCCGTGTTGTTGGTGGCGGGGAAGGCAAGGCGCGCCGAGTATAGCAAACGCTGTCCTTCGGGCATGACGATCACCGCACCTACGCCCGCGCCGGCGACGCCGTAAGCTCCGTCAATTGTGAGCGTCCAGACGGGGTCGTCGTGCGTCTGGATGGGATGGGCCGACGGGGTCCATTCGGCGAGAAAATCCGCAAGGACTTGGGATTTGATTGCCGTTCGCGAAGCATACGTTAAGGAGAAAGGAGCGAGCTCGGCAGCCCATTTGCCGATGCGCCCCGTGGACTCCTTGTTGTGTAGCATCTCGCGGTGGAATGAGGAAGGCTTTATGTCGGGTGGGCGAAAGTAATGCGAAGCTTCACGAGGCCATGACCAGCGCGTAGGCGAGCTTCTCAAGCTTCGTGTATCTTGTCTTGGCGCCTTGGAGGGCTTCGGAGACAAAGTAGACGGGCCACTGCATGGCGCCTTCCTCTAAGACGAGGACGGCGCTGACTGCGGTGGCTGACGCGGCCAGATAGAGCAGGAGGGGAGCCTCTGGTGCTGGGGCGACCAGCGTGGGGAGGCCGGCCAGGTGCTCCTTGAGCTCGTTGAAGGCCTTCGCGCAATCTCCGTCCCAACGAAATCCATCGCACCCGCGAAGCGTCTTGAAAAATGGCAAGCCCCGCTCCGCCGCCCTGGATAGGAAGCGGCTTAGTGCTGCCATGCGGCCTGCCAGCCTCTGGACCTCCCTCGTTGTCTTGGGCGGCTCTATACCCAAGATGGCATCTACTTTGTCGGGGTTCTCCTGGATGCCCCGCCCGGACACGAGGAAACCTAGGAGTTTGCCCGCCTGCACCCCGAAGACACATTTGTCGGGGTTGAGCTTGATGCCCGCCTTCCGGAGGTTGTCGAAGGTCTCCTGGAGGTCCCGGTCATGCAGAGCAACCTGCCGAGTTTTGACCACCACATCATCGACATAAGCTTCGACGTTCCTCCCGAGCTGGGCGGCCAGGGCAATGGCGACGAGGTGGGTGAAGGTAGCACCTGCGTTCTTCAAGCCAAAGGGCATTCTTACGAAGCAGAACGTCCCAAGTGGTGTGATGGCGGTGGTAGCGGAATGGCGTCAGAAACTCATGAGTTCACACCAGCAGATGGCGTCAACCGGTGATCGATGCGTGGCAAGGGTAATTGTCGCCGCACGCCTTGTTGAGTGCCGTGAAGTCGATGCACATGCGCCAGGCCCCGCTCGCCTTTTTGACTAGCACCGGGTTAGCGAGCCACTCTGGATGGTGGACCTCGCGGATGACCCCGACGCCAAGAAGCCGCCACCTGCGCTTTGGCGCTGCTGCCGATCCATCGACATACGCCGAAGCCTTTGCTTGACCGGCTTGGCGTCGGGGCGGACCGCCAAGCAATGCTCGATTACTGCTCGGTCTACGCCCTTGATGTCCTCCGGGGACCATGCGAAGATGTCAACGTTGTTCTGAAGCACTCGGATCAGATCCTGTTCGACCCCCGGTGGGAGCCCCTCGCCAATGGACACAAACTGTCCCTCCGCCTGGAGCGGCACCTTCTTGACTCCGCCTTCGGGTCGGGGCTTGGGCGTCCACCCGGGGGTGGAGGGCCCATCATCGAGCGCGCCGGAGAGGGTATGCACCGGGCGATGCGGAACGCGGCTGCCACCTTCGGCACGTCTGGCCAGGTCCTGGTCGCCGAAGACGGTGATAACACCCTCCGGGCCCGGGAGCTTCACGCACAAAAACGCGTGGTGCGGAATTGCCTCGAAAGAGTTGATGGCGGGTCACCCCAGTATGGCGTTGTAGGGGTGTGGGATATCTACGACATCGAAGATGACATGCTCGGTCCGGATGTTACCTTTGTTGCCCTCCTGACGGAAAGTGACGGGAAGAGACCCGTGCCCCAAGGCCTGCAGCGGTTGACCCCCGAAGCCTTGAAGTGGAGCTCCTGGCTGCTCTAGCCGGCTTCGGGGGATCCCCATGCGGTCGAGGGCCTCTGCGAACAAGATATTCGCGGAGCTTCCCTCGTCGACAAGGACGCGCCTGACGTCACAGCGTGCTATGTGGGCCTGGATGACTAGAGGGTCTTGGTGAGGGTACTCCACGCCCCTGGCGTCGTTCAAGTCGAAGGTGATGTTGCGGGGCGGCATCCACAGTTGCGGCTGCTCCCCGGGGGCTTTTGAAGAGGAGCCTCCAGTGATGACGCTGACGGTGTGATGCTGCGCGCCCTCCATTGCGGTGGCTCGTATGGGGCTACCCCTTGGGTGCCCCACGTGGGCTCCGGCGGGGGGCCGAGGAGGCAGAGCCCGAGATTCGGCCGTCACCCTCCGCAGCTCCATAACTGCGGTGCATGCCCTTGTGTAATGATCACCGTAGCCGTGTACCTCACACCACTTGCCATAGTGTAGGAGCTCTTGTTCTGCGTGGGGTTGGTCGCCGCAATCAAGTCCACCTTCCGATCCCCGGTCTCCCCTCCGTGAGGCGGGGTCGGGTCCTTGGCGGGCGCTCTCGGTGTCGAGGGCATGATGGGCCGCCTGCGACCTGCGCTGGCGGCGCCGAGGTTTAGGCCTGCTCCTTGAAGAGCCTTCCTGTACCCCGGCCTCGCTGCCTCGGGGAGGGCCTCCTCGGGGCTCTCGGCTGCGGCCCGGCTTCGAGGAGGGACCACCCGCCCCCACTTCGCGCGGGGGGCGCTCCTCATGGGCGAGGCCGAGGGCGGTAATGCTGCGTCTTCGCGCATCCTCCTCCGCCCGCGCATACTCGTCCATTTTGTCGAAGAGCTTGGCGACTGTCTTGATTGGCCTCCGCGCGTTGTACTCGGCCATCGGGCCCGGGCGAAGGCCCTGTATGGCTGCATTAACGATGGTGGTTTCATTAATATCTTTTACCTGGCATCGAATCTTGGCGAAGCGCTTGAAATAGCCCCGGAGCGTCTCCGAGGGTCTTTGCTTCACAGCGAAGAGTTGGTCCGCATCGATTCGCTCGACATAGTGTCCTTGGAAGTTGCTGTGAAGGCGGTCGCGAAGCTGCTCCCACGCGTAGATGGAGCCCGGCTCTATGGTAAAAAACCAAGAGAGCACCACCCCGTGCAGTGCGAGGGGGAGTCCCTTCGCCTTCGTGGTGTCGTCTCCGCTCGCGGCCTCGATCGCGGTTTCGTACACGCGCACGAACTCGCGAGGATCCGTGTCGCCCCTGTACGGGTCGATGATGCTAGGGAACTTGAAGTCTTCGGGCCACGCCGCCTGCTGCAGCCCCGCCGAAAGCGGGGATTCCGGATCTACGCACCTCAGCGGGACGCGGCTAGACGTGGGGGCTTCGCGGCTGTCCGCCTTCTCCGGCGTGGGCTCGGGCGTGATTACTGTCGCAACCTGCTGGCTCCGAGCCTCTTGTATATCTCGGACGGCTTCGCGAAGGTCCCCTAGTGCCCGCTGGAACGCGTTGAGGGCTGCTAGTAGGGCGCTTTCCACCGCTGGTGTCGTTGGGACCGCCGGAACGCCCAGCGGACGGGTCGGTGCAGGGACCATCGCCTCACGATCTCCAGATCCGCCGGATGGTTCGTTGCAGCTACCCCCGGCCGTCTGATCCGCGCTACCGGCGAGGGTGGCGGGGGTTGTCGTTGCAGTGCTAGCGACGGGGTTGGATGTCGTTGTAGCGGCGCTGGCGCGGTCGGTCGTTGCAGCGCGAGCGTCGATGCCCGCGACCACGGCGCGTACGCCGCCGCCAACTCCTTCGGCGGCCGATGCCGAAGCCCTGGTGTTCACGCGCTGCTCCGACCCAGCCATCTTCTTTCCCTTCGCCACCGCTGGTGAAGCTTTTTTCGGTGCCATCTTTTTTCTTCGGTCTTCAGGCTTGTCCTCGTCCTCCCCACGGACAGCGCCAACTGTTGTGGCTACAGACCAAACAGAGAGAGAGATGGTAGTGGAGAGGTGGGAGAGTTCTGCCTCACCCTCCCCCTCATCCTGGTCTATATATATTCACATGAAGTGTGCTTTTACAATTATGCCCTTACACCCATATCTCCTCATTGGGGGCACTTATGTCATTGCACATGTTACTCTGGTTCTTATAACCTCCTAACAGGCCTGCTGGGCTTAGGTGGGGGCCACCCCTACGACAACGTGTTTCTTCTGTTGCTTCTACAGGGCGATCTAGAGATGTACAATGTCACCGTTGCAAAGGATTTGGGCACTTGATGCGCGATTGTCCCAGTCAGCGAGCTTTACTTATCAAGGACAATGGTGAGTACACTTCTGCTAGCGACATTGAGGAAGAACATGTTTTGGTTGCAACTAACAATGTAGGTGATGAAACTGAGGAAGAACATATAAGCCATGAGGCATCTAACACGTACCAAAGCGTAGTTGTCCAGCGTGTGCTAAGTGCTCAAATGGAGCTTGCTGAACAAAATCAACGTCACACCTTATTCCAATCAAAGTTCGTCATCAAGGAACGATCCTGTAAAGTCATGATCGATGGCGGAAGTTGCAACAATCTTGCTAGCACAGACATGGTCAAGAAGCTTGGCTTGACTACAACTCAACACTCTCATCCTTACTACATTCAATGGTTGAATTCTTGTGGTAAGTTGATGGTAACTCAACTTGTGCGCGTATATTTTTCTATTGGATCATATCATGATTATGTTGATTGTGATGTCGTACCTATGCAAGCATGCTCATTATTATTAGGTAGACCTTGGCAATATGATAGATATACTGAACATCATGGTAGATCTAATCATTATACTTTTACCTATAAAGAAAAGAAAATCACTTTGCTTCCAATGTCTCCTGCTGCTATATTAAAGGATGAATTAGAAAGATCTGCGAAAACAAGTAAGGAGAACACAAAGGATGATCGTAAGATTATAGCTCCAAGTGAACTTAAATTGAAAGCACTGTTATGTTAGCTAGAAAATCTGCTTGCATTGACTTGGAACAACATCAATCTAAATGCTCTAGTATGGTTTGCAAAGAATCTTTGTGTCCTTTAGAAGATATGCATGTTTCTTTGTTTCCTGTTGCTACTAACCTTTTTCAGGAAAGTGATGATGTGGAGACAACGATTGAGTCGAGGACGACTCGAATTCAAGAAAGGGAGGATGATGAGGACATCAAACCTAAGGATGCAACCACTACTTCGCCCTGTGGCACTGCATCCTCTAGTTCAACAACATCCTCTCCAATAGGACTTTCGGCTGATGCAAGACCATATTACCCAATTTGATCGAGCTACGTCTACATGCCATGGTGCTACGTCTACATACCATGGTATTATGTCTACAAGCCATGGTGCTACTACATGTGCCAAGCTGGATACGTTTTGGTCAGATCAATTCGGAATCAGCCTGACAGCACCAATTTCAAATGGGCATAACTTTCACATACAGAGTCCGTTGGAGGTCCACGAGTACTTGATTGAAAGCTTATTTCGTCCCCTTTCCAACGGATCCAGCCTCATCATCAAATTCCTTCTGGACTGATCGCAATCATCAAAAGAAGACGTCAGATCACTTGTTTGGGCCAATCTGGGCCTTGTAATCATACTGAACTTGGCCCATCTGCCAACGGCCCACCTGGAGGGCGTATTACTGTTCATGTGAACAGTAAACCGTGACTTTAGTCCCACCCCGCTGGTTTTATTAGATGTGTGGCTCCTCATCCCCTATTTAAGGAGGTCGCACCCCCTCTAGTTTTCTTGGATTTTGTTTAGTTAAAAGTTAGCCTTGTTGCAACTTCGTGTATTGGCTTGTGTCGACTAGACCAACCATAATACCGCTTCAGAATCCCAACTCAATTCAATATTTCAATTCCTATTTGCAATTTCAGATTGCTTTATCTTTTTCTTGCGTGCTTCTTCGGTGTATGCAGGAATCGACCTTCGTGGTCAGGTCATCCGGGTATTCGTACGGTTGATAACGACTTGTCGGCGTTCAGCGATTGCGTGGCTTCGAGCCTTGCGTGTTCGTAGCCAGGATCGTGAGAGTTGAGCGACGCCTACCGAACTTATCGTTCTCATCGAAAGATCGGGCCAACAATCGGACCTTCGGGTACATCAGAAGGAAAGGCCCCCAAGATAACTGTGGATCATCAAGGCGTGCTGAGATACGGGACACGTATCTTGTACCTCACCAGAAGGAACTTAAGGACCTGATACTTAGGGAAGCTCACAGCTTTGCGTACTCTCTCCACCCTGGGAGTACCAAGATGTATTAAGATATGAAGCAGTGGTACTGGTGGCCAAGCTTGAAGAGGGATATTGCTGAACACGTAGCATGTTGTGACGTATGCCAAAGAGTGAAGGCCGAGCATCAGAGGCCAGCAGGGCTATTACAACCATTGCAAGCGCCTCAATGGAAGTGGGAAGAAGTTGGAATGGACTTTATCACTGGACTCCCATGAACCAAATCAGGATACGACTCCCTATGGATTGTGATAGATAGGTTTCCCAAGGTTGCACACTTTATCCCTATCAAAACCACATACAAGGGAGATAATTAAGCTGGCAGAATTGTACATGTCACGCATCGTGTGTTTGCACGGTGTACCAAAACGAATAGTCTCAGATCAAGGTCCCAGTTTACCTCACATTCTGGGCTAGCCTTCATGAAGCTCTCGGCACTTACTTGGATTTTAGTACCGCCTATCACCCCCAGATGGATGGTCAAACAGAGAGAGTAAATCAGATATTGGAGGATATGCTTCGGGCCTGTGCCCTGGACTTCTCGAAGGATTAGGACAAATGCCTGCCGTATGCTGAGTTTGCTTACAATAATAGCTACCAGGCCAGCCTTCAGATGTCCCCGTTTGAAGCATTGTATGGAAGGAAATGCCGGACCCCTCTACATTGGTCAGAAGTACGGGAAGGTTATATCTTCGGGCCAGATACACTGAAGCAGGCCAAAGAAAAAGTTCGCCTCATCATATATCGATTGCTAGCAGCTCAGTCTAGGCAAAAGAGCTATGCAGACAAGAGGCGAAGGCCCTTGAGTTTTGAAATTGGAGACTACATCTACTTGAAGGTGTCGCCCTTAAGCGGTTTAAGGTCAAAGGCAAACTTACCCCACGATATGTTGGGTCATTTCCAATCGTGGCTAATAAAGGGGAAGTGGCTTACTAGCTAGAGCTGCCCCCAAACCTATCTGATGTACATGATATTTTCCATGTATCCAAACTTAAGAAATGTCTACATGTACCAGAAGACCAAGCTCCGTTGGAGGCAATCGAGCTCGAAAGTGACCTGACCTACAAGGAGCGCCCGATTAAGATCTTGGACACCGTAGAGAAGAAGACAAGAAATCAAACCATCTGCATATGCAGAGTGTAATGGAGTCACCACACGAAGAAGAAGCCACTTGGGGCGCGAAGATCAACTATGAAGATATTATCCCGATTTGTTCACCAATTAAGCTGAATCTCGGGGTTGAGATTCTTTTTAAGGGGGTAGGTTTGTAACATCCCGAAAATTCGAATTTGAACACGTGTAGCCTTTGGATCATTTGGAATGAATTTTTCTTGAAATTTGGAATTTTTACAGTGTTTCTTAAATTTTGGTTGAGGTTCCAAGAATTGAAGAAAGTCATGAAAAATAAAACCAATATTAGTAAGGCCATAAAGGATGTATGCAAAGGATAGAAACTTTAAATTTTAAATACGAATATGAAAAGATGATCCAGCATAAGGAGGGAGAAACTTGGATTAAAATATGAGATTCCATTTTGGGTATAATAGTAAAGGTAAATGAATAAAATACAAACCTACCTATATATATATATATGCAAATTGGTGCATATACAAGTATGAGCTCAACAATGAAGAAATAGAAATATGGAAAGTAAGTAAGCCAGCAAAATTAACAAAATATAAAATGTATACACATATACACAAGAATACACATGAATGAATAAATAAATAAAGATAGACAGGCCGGCCGAAATGGCCCAGCCCATCTCCCTTCCTCCTTCCTCCTGCTTTGGCCGAAGCCCTGACACCGCTGCCTGCTTCAGCTCGCCGGCCACCGTCGCCCATGGACGCCACCTTCCCGAGCTGTCCCATCACCCGGTCAGCGCGCCAGCAAAAACCGCCATCGCCTCTGGCATTACCCCCGTCGCCCACAGCTCGGTGCCCCACCCACCGCTTTCTCCCCTGCTCTATTGCATCACTCGGCGACACGGCACAAACCTTCTGCCGGCCGGCTCGCACGGTGCAAAGCTGCAAAGCATGCAGTGTGAAGTCACACGCAAGGATTCACACATGATTTTACTACAGCATCGTCGCCTACCACCGTCGCCTGCCCCGATGGGACCGCACAGGCAGCCGCTCGTTGCCAGCCCTGCCCAGTCGCCTATAAAAGCCGTCGCCCCCATAGTCCTCCTCACACCCCACTTTCCCTCCCTCTGCGAGCAATCGACCCCCCGAGCCCTCCCTGCTCGCCGACGCCCTTTCTTCCCCATGGCCGGCCGACGAGCGCGCCACACAAATCAAGTGTAGCCCGTTTGATTCCCTCTCCCCGGAGCTTCCTGGGAGCATGACGATGCCGTTCCCACTCTCAGCCGAGCTTCCCCTAGCCCGTACTTCGCCGACGTCGAGCTACCCCCAACCCGCCGCCACCACACGCCGCCGGCATGCGTCGGAGCTCCCCGGCCCATCTCCCTTCCTCCTTCCTCCTGCTTCGGTCGAAGCCCCGACACCGCTGCCTGCTTCGGCTTGCCGGCCACCGTCGCCCAAGAATGCCACCTTCCCGAGCTATCCCATCGCTGGGTCAGCGTGCCAGCAAAAACCGCCATCGCCCTGGCATTACCACCGTCACCCACAGCTCGGTGCCCCGCCCACCGCTTTTCTCCCCTGCTCCGTCGCATCACTCGGCCACGCGGCACAAACCTTCTGCCGGTTGGCTCGCGCGGCGCAAAGCTATAGAGCATGCAGTGTGAAGGCACACGCAAGGATTCGCACAAGATTTTACTACATCACCGCCGCCTGCTATTGCCGCCTGCCCCGACGCGACTGCACTGGCAGCTGCCTATTGCCAGCCCCGCTCGGTCGCCTATAAAAGCCGTGAAGCCCCCACGGTCCTCCCCACACCCTACTCTCCCTCCCTTTGTGAGCAATCGTCCCCCCGAGCCCTCCCTACTCGCCGGCGCCCTTTCTTCCCCACGGCCGGCCGACGAGCGCGCCACCCAAATCAAGCGTAGCCCGTTCAATTCCCTCTCCCCGGAGCTTCCTAGGAGCACGGCGAAGCCGTTCCCACTGTCAGCCGAGCTTCCCCTAGCCTGTACTTTGCCGGCGTCGGGCTTCCCCCAGCACGCCACCGCCACACGCCGTCGGCCCCCTCGGAGCTCCTCGACCCCCGCCGGCACTTCCCTCAGCTTCCACTCTACGCCGATGTTCCATTTTGGCCACCGCTGACGCCTCTCCGGCCGCCCCGCGCCGGTAACACCACCGTCCGTACGCCGCCCCCGACTTCCTCTGTTTTGGACACCGGCCTATCTGCTCTTCTACATTCTTCTCCCCTGGTAAGCCGAGAAATATCGCGTGCTCGACTGGCTAACAGAGCGTGCGCTTAGCGCAGTGACCCGAGTTCGATCCCCCTCCCGTAGGGTTTAGGGTATTTAGGTTTTTATTTATTTTTTGTTTTGTTGCTAGCCGATTGCAGCTAGGAAAAATCAGGAAAAATCTGAAATAATTCCATAAAAGATACTAAAATTTGTTAGGACATAAAAGAGTTTATTAAACATTTAATCTTGGATTAATCATCATATATTAGTAGCTAATGTCCCTTGAAATAGTTATTCTAAAAGTTTAATTGTTAATTAAAGGCATAGTGAGAAAGAATGTTGTTTAGGTTTAAGCTCTCATGGAATGATGATTTAGCAAATGAAAATTTTCTAAAGAACAAATCATAAACCCATGTATTTTAATAAAAGATATAGAACTAACCACCACATGATTTAAACCATGACCATTAACTCTATGCCCTAGCAATTATGAGAATCCTTTTTGACTATTAAGTGACCCGAATATTAAGCCACTAACATATAGACTATAACACCCAAATTAAATTAGAGGATATGTTGTATATAATTGGCTTATATTTAAACTTCAAATAATTATAATTAATTAATCCTAACTCCAAATTGAGTGAAACACATTTCTAAATTCATCCAAAAATTAAAATCTATCCAATGGAACTCAAATCATGAACTCTAGAGTTATTTGAATTTTCTTGCAAATGTTTATTTGGTTTGTTGATTTTTATCCAAATTTTCGCGCACGTAAAAATTGTATACGAAGCTCAGGAGGAAGAAGCCGAAGCCAACTTCGATAGTCAAGACCAATACACCGACAATCAAGGCGAGTCAACACTTTGATCATATTTGAACCCATGTTTGTGCAATTTATTTCCTTTTAAACTATCAACATGCATGCTGTTATTTTATGTGATATTTTGTGTTCAATTTCAAGTTGCTAGTTATACACCCAATCTTACACTCATTAGTATTACTCCCATTGAAACCCTTGGATAATTGAGCCTTGTCACCTTAGTGAAAACTATAATGTTATAGCTTTCGCAAATAAGTCTACTGTTATTCACTTGCTTAGCATTGCTTAGATATTTCAGGGGACAAAGAATGCCCCAAGCTATCACTTTCAACTATGAGAAACTGGTTTGGAAAGTCATGGTGGTAATGACTGATGTATTTGGTATTATTATTTTATGCTTCCGAAAAACCCTAAAATTTGCTTAGCTATCTGGGCGGATGGATCGGGGGTATGGTGCAGTGGTGCACGAGAGTGTGGTTAGTGGTAGAACCGCCTAAATAACCCTAAGGACTGAATCTGCCATGACCTCCTGTGTAAAACAAGTACAATCACAAGCCATCACAAGGACTGAATCTGTAAAATACAACTTGGCTTAATAAATTTACTGGACCCTAAAAGTCATCATCATAGGGGGAGGAGGTAAGGTAGTGCAAGTGGCTGGTCTGCGGACGGCTTGAATGGGATACTCGTAGAGGGTGAAGTTTTCTGTGGCATGCTAGTAGTGTGGGTAGCCAGCTGCTAGCCGTTCAGAAGAAAAACATCCCGCACAACCTATGGGACCTGCCGCAAGCGGGCCAAGCCCATAGGGGTGAGATGATGGAAGGGGCGAGGTATTTTGAACGGTTACTGTGATGGTCTACCCAACCGCACGACTAAGGAATCGTGTGGGCCAACGGGCGGATTGTCTCTTGTGGGTAAAGTGTGCAAACTCTGCAGAGTCAAAACTATCCGAATAGCTATGCCCACGGTTAAGTGCAGACATGGGAACTTATCTATATATAGTTCTATTTTGAAATGCTTTAAGGCTGGGATTGGAAATGTAGAGGGCAGCGAAAAGCCCTAGTTTGAATTGCCCTGGTTGTCGTCCCAGTGATAAGATAAGTGTAGGAGCCCAGATTATATAATCTGGAATCCTCTGTGATTCCACCGCACTATTTCCTGGATCAGTAGATAGTGCTCACAGATTACAGTTCTGAATATCAAAAGTACATATCAAGCGGAAGCGTAAATATAATAGTAGACTTACTCATGGGCCGATCAGGCCAAAATCAATAAATTGCAGCAGCGGAATGAAGCACACAAGTGGGACCTTCAGGACATACCCACAGGCAGCCAACTGGAGGTTCGTGACCTAGCCCTTGACATCTTCATCTTCTCTGCCAGCTTGTCCAATCTTGTGGCTGAGACGAGGTGATTTGATTCCTGATTCTGAATTTTGTCGCAAAAGCGAGTGTGAGCACTCCAACCCCGTGCTCATGAGCCAATACATGAATGCAAATAAATAGTATGCATGGCTTATCAAAGGAGAGGCTCGGGTTATTTTATTTGCCATAAAACACGTTTAGTAGCATTTCTATTATTATATCGTATTGTTGTTTTTGTGACCTAAAGACTCCTCACCGCAAATGACATCATTGACTTAATCCACCAAAGACTCACGCTCTTTATTAACTGCTGTCTAAGACTTCCAACAGCGATTGCCATAATTGACTTAATCCACCGAAATTACACTTCCTTTATTGAGTGCTCTCTAAACTCCAAACAACATGTGTCATCCTCTGATCTATTCAATCCACCGATCATATTCTTTCTGTATTGGTTGCTATTTAAGACTCCAAACAGCAAGTGACATTATCCAATTACTCCACCGATTATACACCTTCTATATTTATTGCTGTCTAAAACTACAAACAGCGTGTGACATTATTTAGATAATCCACTGATCAATTGTTGCTTAAAACTTCAAACAGCTAGTGACATCATCTATCTAATATCATTTGATTAATCCACCGAACACACACTTTCTATATTGAGTGCTGTCTAAAACTCCAAACAGCGAATACCATCAATTATACAATCCACCAATATCTTTTGTCTTCCAAAATTCCTATCAACCCATTCCTTTTGCTATTGATCCACAACCACAATTTGCTCTTACAATAATCAACCTTATTTTCCCATTATCTATTTCTAACTAACCCACTAGTATACCTTCACCAAGAATATCATTGATCAAGCCTACGATTAAATATTATATATCCACCAAGAATAGCATTGATCAACTCTACGATTGACCATTATATATCCACCAAGAATATCACTAATCAAGAATTATAATCCATTACTTGTATTATTCCTCCAAATTCCCGAAGATTCAATTAGATCATTTATCTAGCCTATCTATTCAACTGGACCCCACTAATTTATTTCTCCCAGAACCCACACTATCATTTCCTATTCATGATCGACCTGAATCCACCAATACCTTTATGTGCATACTACAAACATCCATCTCCTTTACTCACGACCCTGTTTATTCCACCCATATTTTATTTTGTAAGAATAGAAGTGCCACTATTTGAAATACAATACATAAAATTTCCTGAGACCTAGCAGCTTTGGAACAAAACATAATGTTCAAGGAATATTAACATGATTTTCCATACATATGGCATCACACCATATGCCTAATATCACCATAATTTTTCCATACATATGGCATCACACCGTATAACATCTTTCAGCGTTATAGCCGCTTAACTTACCACTGGGACGACACCCAGGACAATTCAAACCCGGGATTTCCGCTGCCCTTCACTTTTCCATTCCCACCCACAAAGTTTTTGAAATAGAACTATATCTGGTTAAGTTCCCATGTCCGCCCTTGACCGTGGGCACGGCTATTTGAATAGTTTTGACTCTGCAGAGTTTGTACACTTTCACCACAAGAGACAATCAACTCGTTGCCCCACACGATTCCTTAGTCATGTGGTTGAGTAGACCATCACAGTGACTTTTCAAAGTATCTAGCCCCTTTTGTCATCTCACCTTATGGGAACCTGCCCACTTACGGTGGGTCCCATCTATGCACGGGATGTACCACGTCTACTAGCGAAGACACAGGCTCCACTTCCAGCAACGCTAGTACGGCTAGTTACCTCACCCTCCAACTCGGTGTCCCTTTAGGCCTCCCATTGCCCTTTGCGTATCCACTTCCATCCACTACTAGTGAGATGAGTCCGGGGGTTTCGATAAATTTACTTAGCCAAGTTGTACTTTATAGACTTGTGGTTGCACTGTTTTACATAGGAGGTCATGACAAGATTCGGTCCTTAGGGTTATCTGGGCGGTTCTACCACAAACCACACTCTCGTGCACACCTGCACCATACCCCCGAACCATCCGCCCAGACAAATAAGCAATTGGAGATTTTTGGGGAGTATAAAATAACCATATCCAACATACACCAGTCATTACCACCATGACTGCCCAACCACATTTTCTCATGGTTAAAGTGATGCTTGGACGTTCTTACTCCCACAAGTATTTAAGCAAAACTAAGCATGGCACATAATTATGGACTTATTTTCAAAAGGTTACTATTATAATTTTGCTAGGGCGACAAGGTTCTCATGTTCAAATATTCCAAAGGAGAGGCAATATTAATCAAGTTAGATAATAGGCATTTAACTAGAATTCTAAATTAAACATGTATTCGCATATAAAATAACAGCATGCAATTTGATAATTTAAACAAAAGTAATTTGCAGAAAATGTAGGTTCAACATGATCAAAGTATTGACTCGCCTTGCGCGGTTTACCGCGGTCTTGAGCTCACACAATCTTTTCTCTTGAGCTTCTGTTCTTTATCTTCACTTTGCTCTGATCACGCTTGTTCCCTTGATTCTTCACGACTTCCACCTTCTAATTACGTGCTAAGCAACTGAATCCACATAAAAGCAAATAACTCAAAAAGATCCAAACAACTTCAAATAAATTTAATTTAGCTTTATTATGGGTTTTTAGGTGATTTGAGGCAAGGTTGATGAGGTGTGAAGTATCGATGGAGTCAAAAAGTGTTGGAACAAAGCGATGATTGGTAGAAGGACGTTTAATGAAGGAGGGTTCACGACACAGAATTATTGACGAGATTATTCTGCTTTAGATTTGAGGAGGACTAGGTTGAGCCGACCATTGAATGCTATGGCTTACCTTATTTTATTTAATAACTTCTTTTTATTATTTTTATATTTATCAAGGAAGTTCCATGAGCTAGGTTAGACCTATGATTCGGTGTATGAGCTTTAGCTGAGCTTTGTTTTTGTCGAACGTTAATCTTCAAGGCACTTGTTATATATATAACGATGTATATAATTTTTTTGGGGTTTACCGAATAAATATTAGAGTCCGGTGTTATAGCATTTTATGGCTCAACATTTTATGTATCCTTAGTTATTACTAGGCTTAGTTTAATTTGAATTAGGATCTATTTATACGGGTCGTAGCTTGCTATATTCAATCTTGCTTGACATTATTATGCATTTTTGTTTACTAAATCTAATGTTAAGATTTAACTTATGAGATCTTATCATTTCGTCCATACTTCAATTATTGGTAGGCTTAGTTTTAGTTTTAATTTAAATTTATTTATCTGGGCAAAGCTGGTTATAATTTAGTATCTTCTTATTTAGCAAAATCTACCTCTACGATTTACTTAAGATGGCATGTTAAATTTTGGACACATATTTCAATTATTATTCACATATATAGATATATATTGCTTGGAAGTCTTCATTTATCCTATTATCATTTTGGGAGAGTATGGACTTAGGCAAGATTTGCACTCAATTTTTCCCACCATGCCATTTATTTATTTCGTGTGAGATACTAGTTGAAACTTAAGCTCCTATACTTTGATAGCGGTATTTTAATATTAGGTCATAGATTTTATTTACAATCAAGGGCAATCTTCAATTTAAAGCCTTTCTTATATAGCTAAACATGAAATCTAGAATCTTTATGAAATTTTGGATAATTAACCAAAGTCATCTTTTACGAATACCTTAATTCAAACGTAGATAACATTAATTACTTATATACAACTTTTAATCTAGTAATAAATCCCAAATAATTTTATACCCTACTCAACATTTGTTACATTCCCAAGGTTACTCCCTAATTTTCCATCATTTTTCTGGATTTAATCGGACTATAGAAAGTCAAAACAAAATTATAAACCAAAAGGGGGGGCCGCTGAGACTCGAACTCAGGATCACTGGTGTAGCGCGTGGTCTGGCTAACCAACCGAGCGGCCGCTCATTTGTGACAACTGGGGGAAAACAATTTACCTATTGCGGTGCGGGAACTGGGCTTCAAAATAGAGCTGCCCTTCGGCCGAACAGGGGAGGCGCTGGCTTGGTGCCGAGGGTGGCGTCGCCGGCGAGGGAACAGCTGGAGGGAGGCGGCGACATGTAAAATGGACTCCTGGGAGCACGACGAACCCGAGGAAGGTGGTAGCGTGGGCCGAGCAGCTTCAAGATGGGCCGGCGGCGCGAGGCTGCGGCAGCGCAGTCATGCGCACGGCGCCGGTGACATACCGACTGCAAGGACTCCAGCTTTGGACGGGCGCGGGATTGGGATGCTCTGGAGATGCTTTGGCCAAAAGCAATTGGCCCGAGGTGGTCTAGGGGGTAGATCACGGGTTCGCCGGAGTTGGAGGAGAGACGACGACCGACGAGCTTGTGGGGCGCCAATGGTCAATTCTCTACGGTGGGAGGAAGATGGTGACGAGGCGAGGCGGTTGGAGGCGTCCTCGTGCTTTTATAGAACCCGAGCCGACCGGGCGGCGTGGAAGCTTCGACGGCGTCCAGGCGGGGTGGCGTCGGCTCGGCATGGCTACAGGGCCGCTGACTCAATCTCGTGACGAGGATTGCGACAAGCCGCAGGGCGACGTGCGCGCGGAGTAGGGTGAAAGCGCACGGCTGGTATGGGGCGAAGACGGAGAGGAGCGCGAGGACAGAGGGGGACCGGGCGATGTGAAGGCGCAGGCGCCGTGCGTGAGGGGATGGGGGCAGTTAGTTGATGCCGTGCCGACGCGGGAGCGCAGGCGTGGACGACGTGCGCACAGGAGTTGGGAGGAGACGGGAGCAGGCGCGCGTCCGGCAGGCGTGGGCGAGCGCAGGTAAAGGACAGGCGCAGTCGGAGGAAGGGGACGGGAAAGAGAGGGGCGCGCGTGGGGGAAAAGAAAGGAGAGAGACCGGGGCCGCGCGCAGTGGGAAAGGGAGGAGGGCCCAGCGGCCAGTGGGAAAGAGGGGAAGGGGAGAAAAGAGAGAGGCCAGTGGGGGCTAGGCCCACTGGCAGTGAGGAGATGAGCAGGAGGATAGGGAAAAAAAGGAGAGGGGAAAGAAAGAAAAAAAGAAAAAGAAAACTCTATTGCTAGCTTTGGATTTTCAAATTTTTAATTTAAATTTTTGATTTCACATTTATGATCACTGATTTTGTAGTTTTGCATGGCATTCCAATTTGTTTTTAATTACTTGAGCTCGGTGTCCAAAACCCCTTTTGTTAAATCGCAACTCTAATGTTGACACTAGTATTCAGTTATATAGTTTATGTATGCACGTGTGTGTGTGTATACTTGAGTTGTATTTTTAATTCAGCTAATCCCCTTTAACTAGTTTATAAACCATGTTTGGATCCTGTAATTTAACTTTTTGAACTACTTTCTTAGGGTTTGGACTCATCCATTTTATTTATTTTCCTGATTGCCATTTTGTGCTCGAGATTTATTTCTAGTTATTACTTGCTCAGGGTAAATCTCAGGAAAACCCAAATAAGACTTCGACAAAAATTTCAGATGCTAGCAAGATGTAGAGAAAAATTTTAAATTCCTCCAAATTTTCAAACATTCCAAATTTAGGTTGTTACAATAAGTGGCTATAACACTAAAAGCTAGAGTGTGGTGCGGATGCCATGTAATGGTGGATGGAATCCGTATCGCTAGTATTGTGGTCTTATCTCACAAAACTTCATGTCACGTTTCCAAAATGCTAGGTCATATGAATCTTTTAAGTAATGTATTTAAAAGCATTTTTATGGCAAAACAAAATAAACCTGAGCCTTCCCTTGATAAGCTGTGCATATTAACTATTGCATATTGTGTGTTGGCTTGCTGAGCACGGTGGATTTGTGCTCACACTCGCATTACCAAATCAGAAACAAGGACTCAGGACCATTATGCTCATGAGGATACCCCAGCTGTTGATGGAGGAAATAACGAAGGAAATTAGGGCGATTTCTACGTTTTTGGGTCCTAGACAAGAAGACTTGATGGAGATTGTGTGCATATATATTATCTAGGTTTAGATAGTATATGTTGCACACATCTACCCCCAGTCGCTTGTCTGTGGCTATGGTCTTACTTTTGCTTTCGTTTCCATTGTTATTCTGTGATATAGACATTTGGCCTGTTTGGCCCTATTGTAAACTGCCACCCGACGTAGTGTAATTTAACTCTGATCTGTTATATTATGTTTTTATACGATGTATGATTTGATACAGCAATGTACCTATGTGCATTATCTACTGATCCAGAGAATAGTGTAGTGAAATATAATAAATTTTGGATTAAAAAAATATGGGTCCGACAAACACGGTCCTCTAGTGGCTCAATCCCGGTTGTGGTGACGAACTTCAGCTCCTCCCTCATCTTATCTGATATTCGATGGCGTGAATCATGGTCTCAGGTGGTGTGGGATATAGCATCAGCATGTCTTTTCCGATGACATCGGCCACCGGCTGTGTGGGATAAGGCATCGGCATGGTCATCTCGAATTTTGGACACTATTGGACCCCTGTGCATCAAGAATTCCGTTTTTGGCCCCCTGTGCAAAAAAATTCCAAAACTGGACCCCTCTCCACCGCGCGTTCGCCACCGGCGCCACGCGTGTCGGTGCGTGCGATGCAGTACCGCATGACCGGGCTGTTCACGGTCGTGCGGTACGCATCGCACGACCCGCTGCGATCGCGCCACCGCCCGCCCGACCGCGCGACCCCGCCCCGCCACGCCCGAAGCGCGCGTTTTCCCGGCCGACCGCGCGTCGCTTTTGCCCGAGCGCGCTCGCCTCGTGGAGCGCGACCGCTGTGCCGACCGCACGTCCTCCCGCCCCGAGCGCGTGTTAGGGTTAGGGTTTGGCTGGAGGGTTTCAAATTTCCGTGATTTTTGTAAGTTTTGGCAATTTTGTAGTTGTAATCTGGGAAAGAATTTGATAAAGTTGTAATAACAGATTATGTTCATTGTAAGTTGTAGATGCATAAAAAATTTTGGTAAATTTTTTTTAGGAACGATTGACCGTAGAACGGTCAATACATAAAGTGGTAAGTGAATTTTAGGGTTTGGTCTATTTCTTAGGGTTTGCAATCTCCGTGATTGTTTTCAGTTTTGGCAATTTTGTAGTTATAAACTGGGTAAAAATCAGATAAAGTTGTAATAAAATATTATGTTCGTTGTAAGTTGTAGATGCATAAAAAATTTTGGTAAATTTTTTTAGGAAAGATTGACCGTAGAACGGTCGAGACATAAAGTAGTAAGTGATATTTCGAAGGTTAGTGAGAATTCGTGTACGGTGAGGACCGCTATGTTAATATTGTTAAATGAGGTGCTACGTGAATCATGGAATGCGAAAATACGAGATATTGAACTTCATAATACAGTTGGGAGTAACATGCCGCGTAGATTTTTATTACATGCATAACATATAGCATGATATGCGACTAACCCACCCAACTGCTCGTACGACCTACTGTGTGGACCGGGGCCACTTTCCCTTCCTTGCCCACTCGGCGTTGAACTCCTCCGCGACCTCTTTTGCCTTAGCCGCAATTTCCCTCTTTCTCTCGCGCTCCATCTCGCGAGCCTCCCGCTCCCTACGCGTGCACGCTTCAAGATGAGCTTGCGTCTCGCGCTGTATACGCAGGGTGTGCTCGTGCTTGCGGCGCTCCTCCTCCAGCAACTCCTTCTCCTTTGTGACATTCCACTCCTCGAAGTCGAGGGTCCATTGGTCCTCAGGGTGGATCTCAAGATCGATCCATTTGTGGTAGCCACACAGGGGCTCCGGAGACTGTAAATACATGGGAGACATTGTTAGTGCGTGCTGTGAAGGAGAAAAGGTCGGGGAAAAGGAGAAAAGATATTGTTACCGGCTGCCGATAGGTTGCGGTGTCAAAACGGCGGTTGGGGTAGTCACTGGAGTAGTTTGCGCAACCCCAGTAACGCATACCTAGACTGATGTTGTGCTTAGACTTGAAGAACTTGCACACGTCCCCGCACCAACAAAGGGGAGGTGTCTCCCCCTCAGGTGGTAGTTGTGGCGAACGCCGGTGGGGGCGTCCGGGATGGGGTTTTTGCTACGCGGGCGCTCTGGGGGGACCTTTCATCGTAGCACGATGGGCTTGTTCTACCCGGGCCTGTATCGCCCTTATTTTCTCATCGCGTGCGGCATCGCGGGCCGCAGCTGACCGTGCTATGTCACGGGTCTCCTCCCAATCCTTCACCATCTTGTCCCATTGCTTCTTCTTGCCTTTGTCCATCCCGGTTGGGTGAGGGAAGCGCGATGTAGTATGGGGTTTGGATGGGCAATGTTCGCTGGGAAATGGAATGCATACCAATTTATAGGGGCCGTTTTGTCTCTACTCGTACGTCTAAAGCTGGTCCGCGTGGTGGTAGCAGTAAGTAAAGATGGGAGTGCTGCGGTATCACTGAAAAAAGGTCCCGTTTTGTAATGTCTCTGAGCAAAGCTGCCCTGAATTGTCATCTCACTGAGCAAAGCTGACCTCTTGTTGTCATGTCACTGAGAACAGATGCCCTCTTTAGTACTGTCACTGCCCAAAGCTGGCATGTTTTGTCATCCCACTGAGCAAAGCTGCGCCGTTTTGTCATGTCACTGCGCAAAGCTGGCATGTTTTGTCATCTCACTGAGCAAAGCTGCCCCGTTTTGCATTGTCTCTAAGGAAAGCTGCCTCGTTTTATCATGTCACTGCGCAAAGCTGACATCTTTTGTCATCTCACTGAGGAAAGCTGCCCCGTTTTATCATGTCACTGCGCAAAGCTGGCATCTTTTGTCATCTCACTGAGTAAAGCTGCCCCGTTTTGTCATGTCTCTGCGCAAAGCTGGCATCTTTTGTCATCTCACTGAGCAAAGCTGCCCCGTTATGTCATGTCTCTACCCAAAGCTGGCATCTTTTGTCATCTCACTGAGCAAAGCTAGCATCTTTTGTCATCTCACTGCCCAAAGCTGGCATCTTTTGTCATCTCACTGAGCAAAGCCGGCATATTTTGTCATTTCACTGCGAAAAGCTGTCCTCTGTCATCTCTTTGAACAAAGCTGCCCCGTGTTGTCATTTCACTGAGCAAAGCTGGCCTCTTTTGTCATTTCACTGCGAAAGCAGACCTGTTCTGTCATCTCTCAGAGCAAAGATGCCCCGTTATGTCACGTTTGTGCAAAGAACTGTCCTTTTATTCGTTTGAGGTGAATGCAGCAAGTTGTCTCGTTTGGTATAAGTAGCACGGTTGGGGTCCCAGCACATTGTTCAGTCGAACAAAGAAGTACCCTGTCTTTCGTGCTTGAACAAACCATGTCGGAAGCCGAGGGGCCAGTGGGATTTGGGTCACCGAAGGACGACATTCCCTTAGAAAGGAGGGATATGTTCGGTCCACAGTACCGATTGATGCCAAGTCGGCGTGCTCAACCAGCGTGGCCGAAATGCAGGCACAATGAGTACGCGGTTGTCCAGATCTTGGATTCCCCGAACGATGGCGGGCGACGTTTCTTCCGATGCTCACGCTCCGGGGTACAATTTAGTAATATTACATTTTTGTATTGCTTATGGACCCGCGAAGTTAACCGTCCTTTTTTTTGCAGATGGCAAAATGCGACTTCTCCCGATGGATCGACCCTCCTCATGAACGGTATGTTGATCGTTGTGTGGATACATTATGGGCTCGAATATGGGACTTGGAGTACCGAATGGAGAGCCTCACTGAGGAGAACAACGACCTCCGCGAACAGATGCAACGCGAGAGGGGCAACGAGGAGGTCGTGAATATAGGAAGCTCTTATGATCCCACATGTTGCTGCGCGAACCCGAGCTGCATATGTGCATGCCACTCTCACGACGGCCAGCCACGTCCGAGGCGGCCCCCTTAGCAATTCTCCATGTGGGTGCCACGAGGCTCGTTTGGCATGTAGGTAACGAGGGTTATTGTTGTGTCGTATTGTAGTTCATGTATGCGTTGAATTAAAATGTTGGGTGTACTACTTTCCATAAATTCTGTATGTGCAATGTATGTGTTGTTTCGTGTTGTAAGTGCGTGACGCCTTCATTTTCTGCGACCTTCAGGTTCTGTGGCCTCTTTCCGTAACGATGTAATGTGCAACGTTGTTAAGCATGTGATGGATTGGTTGTTATCTTTGTGGAGTTGTTATGACAAGCCAAAAAAAATGCACTGCGCAAAGCTGACCTCTTTTGTCATGTCACTGCGGAAAGCTGGCCTCTTTTGTCATGTCACTGCAGAAAGCTGCCCAGTTTTGTCAAGTTACTGGGCAAAGCTGCCCCGTTTTGTCAAGTCACTGGGCAAAGCTGCCCCGTTTTGTCATGTCACTGTGCAAAGCTGGTCCGTTTTGTCGTGTAACCCAGCAAAGCTGCCCTCTTTTGTCATGTCACTGAGCAAAACTGCCCCTTTTTCTGAGGTCACTGCGCAAAGCTGACATGTTCTGTGTCCGCACTGAGCATGCTGTCATCGGGATGCGGCATCGTTTCGACAGACTAGAGTGGAAGATAAATTTAATGTTGTGTGCTATTGTGTTTCTTGTGTTTATTGTTATCCTAAAGTTGTAGTGATGCAGGTTCTCCTCGTGTATGTTGTCAATGTTTTATGCTATGTTGTCGTCAAGCTCTTTTGGTAATGTTTTATGTACGGTTCTGTTGTATTTTAGTTGTTGTGTTCTTTGGTGTGTTGGTGGTTGTACTACTTGCTACATTTCAGGTACGTACAATGTATGTGTTGTTTCGTGTTGTCATTGCCTGATGCCTTCTTATTATGTGGGTTGTCCCGTGTTGTCATCTCTCTGTTTGATGTATGCCCTAGTAAATCAAAGAACTTAGAGCAACCCTTTTATACTGGAAACCATATTTGAACATCAAACCATCAAGCACTTGAAAAACATCACAAAAATTAGAAAAGCACAATTAAAAAAATTCATTCATCATCTCCTTCTCGGCGCCTCGTACGGCGCAAATGATCCTCTGAGAAGGTGAACCTACTAGGGGAGCGTGGTGCATCGCGAAGATCGTAGCGCGAGGGCTGTGGCCGAGTTGGTGGTGGGTACAACTGTGTGGACAGTTGCGACGGCTGGCCAAAAATCATAGAGCCCAGCCAGTCGGAGGAGGTGTCTACGTCCTGCTTAGATGGTACAACTGAATTAGGCAATGGAAAGTACAAAATTTGTTATTATGTATAGCTTAGAACGTTAGTGCATACCGGGGTATGTGGCTGCTGAAATGACGATGTCGACGGGTAGTCCTGCATGTACTCCTGCGATGACATGCCTTCATAGGTCTGCCCATACCACCTCTCCCGATCACCTAGGTTGGTCTGCACGGTAGGGAGATACGAGGGCATGGGCCCCTCTGGTTCGTCCGCAGAGTCAGGATCGCCCTCTGGAGTGGGCCCACGTCGGCCTGAAGAGTGCGGTCGCTCGTCCGTCACCCTCCGTGATGACGATGCCCGCTGCGACGTGCTATCCCGTCACAATTGCTGCAGGACGAACAAGTGGTTAGACATAATTGGTAAACGAGTCCATGAACAAATAGTTGGCAATTGTCAAACCGCCGGGCCGAAGCGCGTGAAGGCCGAGCGAGCGTCCGGAGTGGGCCCCCCTCGTCCTGGAGAGCGCGGTAGTTCCTCCGTCGCCCTCCGTGATGACGTCGCCCTCCGTAGCAGCGTGCTATCCTGTCGCAATTGCTGCAAGACGCACATGTTGTTAGACATAAATGGTAAATAAGCCGATCAAAAATAGTTGGCAATTGTCGAACCGCCGGTCCGAAGCGCGTGGAGGCCGAGCCACTGTAGCTGGCCCGACTCTCGGACTGGGATGGACGCGACGTCGATGGCCGTGCTGATGGTGGTGCTGACGGCGGCGCGGAGGGAGGTGGTGGTCCCTGGCCACGTCCGCCACCGCGTGTAGCAACAACGTCATCTCGGTGGCGACCACAACTCAAGCCCCGTATCGCACCCCTTGCAGTTTCGCTGATGCTGCGCATATAACCTACCCACCGAGATTCGGTATTCGACTTCCTACGTCGTATAGCCTCATTATCCTCGTCGTCAATTTGATGTAATCGGTCCACCTGCAGTGAAACAAACAGTCAGTTCAAACGTAATCCTGCACTGCGTAACGACATAGTAATCTCGTACCGCCTGGTCGACCCGTGCCGCTAGATGATGGTCTGGACCTTCCTGTATAGCGGCCTCGTGAACAGCCTGAAGTGTAGGATGTGGCACCTCCCCTGTAGTAAGCCTAATGCGGGTCCGTGGAGTGTACCAGTCAAGGTATGCCCTATACGTCGACGGGTCGTCGGGGTCGTCCGGCCGTGTCTCATCCACAACCATCGTATCCGCATGCTCAGAAGTTGCCATATGCTCTGCCTTTCATCATCCACCATTGTGGCATAGACTGCCTCGATCCGTAACTTCTTCCTTGCGGTCTGTCGATCGAACGCCGAACGGACACACCTCCGTAGCTCAGACAAGCTCATGGCGCTCAGACCGGGTGCCCGGATCACGGTCCGCTCGCAATTTGACAGGTCCGCCCCATACGGCCCATCGCGTACGAGACCACTCCCATAAAACACGAACAATTGTTCAATGCCAGTCATTGCGTACCTAACATAAGTGCATAATCAACCATTTTAGTACACAGCATGTAACAATCGTACCATTAAAAAAATTTGCAACATGCATCACATCACATTACATATTCATTTCATTTTTATTTGCATTGGTCTTATTTATAAAATTTCTTTCGTTACATTTGACTTAACGTCAGCTTTCAGTAACCAATTTCAATTCCATTTTTTCCCCGATTACTGCAACATTTCCATTACTTATAATTATCTTCGTAATGCGGCTTTCACTTATAAAACTTTACATAAATCAACAAAATAAATCTTTGTAATTTCATGTCCTCAGTTTATTTCATTTCACTATACCTTCGTACTACTTTCCTGGTATTTCTATTATAATAATCCAAATTTACTCCCAATTTTAATTTTACACGTTACCTACGCGCACACTAAGCCTAGTAATTATCCAAATTGTCTCTAATCTAACTACTGTTCCTACCACCTACAAATGCTCTAATATAAATATGTACTTTTTCAACACCTACACATGTAAGCACATATGTTCACCAAAAACTAACTACATTACAATACGTAACTTCAACATAAAATACGACATTATCTACACTACAATAAAGCATGCATCATATGTGGATTTTTACCAACACATACACACTTTATGACACATTGGCTTATAATACATATGTTCATATAAAGATTAGCTACAAATACGTAACGTACCAAATATTGCCATACCGTGTCACACATTCACATAAAATAACATTACCAAACGATAGTTTGTGCTAAGCGACTAATTATGGACTAATCACATACATAAACATTTAGTTTCGCGGGCACAAGACTTACCTCTTCTTGAAGCTCACGACACGATCTACAACTTTTATACTTGCAAAATCCGCTGATTCCAAACAAAAACAACTCAAATCTACGTGTTTTCACTCCTCTCTTCCCTTCACTTTCTCCCTCGCTCTATCTTCACCTCAGCTGCGAATGAGCGTTCTGGCTTCGACAGAGTTCTTCTCCCTCCCTTGCGCTATGGTTCTGGTCTTTTAAGTGTGCATTCAGCACCTATGGAGAGGGGGCCGTTTGTGCCCTAACGACACGTGTGCGAGTGGACAGAAGAAAGCACTGCGCGCGCTGGCTTTTCCTCTTTCTTTCGGCGGACGGATGGGACGTGCTGTCGCAGAGCGATTCCGCGATCGCCAATTATTCGCGCTCGGCCCCCCGATCGCGCGCCGGGAGGAGGGACGCGCGTCGCGAGCGGGACGCGCGGTCGGGCGAGTGAAGGCGCGCTCGGACGGCGGGGTCGCGCGGTCGGGAGCGCGCAGCGGGTCGTCGCGGATGGTACCACACGACCCGATGAGCAATCTTGATCGTGTGGTACCATCCGCACGGCCGGGGCACGTGGCGCGACGGGAGAAACGCGAGGTCGGGAGGGGTCCAAAATTGGAATTTTTTTGCACAGGGGGCCAAAAACGGAATTCTTGATGCACAGGGGTCCAATAATGTCCAAAATTCGTCATGCAATACATGGCAACTACCATCCCCAATGAAGCTCCGCCGCTGCAATCCTCGAGAACAAAGGCGTCTTTCCCCAAACTTTCCCCTTTATAATTTTTCTTATTTTTTCAATACTTTTAGACCCCGAGATTTCTATCCATCTTTCTGCCAAATGATGATGGGGATTTTGTCACCAGTGGGATTCTTTTTCAGAGGGATTGCTTGTGACCACCAAAATTCCTCTCGGGATATAGTTCTCAGGGAATGTCATCCCTAGTAGCCAAACGAGGCCTTAATATATCGTGCTTTCCATGTATAGTGTTAAAGGAGGTGTGCATGGGTTATTAGTAGCATGTGTTACTAAGAGCCTTTAATCTTTAGTGGTTTAAGCCACATGAAGTGTTTGAAAGTCGGAAGCCTAAGAACCGTTATTTGCATAGTGTCCATATTTTGTCTTGTATTTAATATTTTTCTGAAGTTTATAGTTTGATTTCTTAAGATGTGACTCGAAGCACGTTCGAGTGGCGCCTTGTTGTTGTTGATACGATAACCTTGGAATAGTTTAGAGTGAAAGGGCGACAACAATCTTATGCACTTGCAAGACATCAAGAGCGAGTTGCCATTGGTCTGCTACCAACCCCTCTCCCCTGTTCTTTCATGCTCTTGCCGGAATTGAGTGTGTGTGGACCGTTGATTTTCTGAAGCAATTTTAGATTATTATAGTTTTATCTATATTTTTCGAGATAAAGTTGTTCGAGCTTTTATTCTTCTCTAAATCATCTGCCACATTTTCTTTACCCTTAAAGGGTTTTGCCAAACCAACTCACCTAGATGAAAGCGACAATAGCCAACGCAACAACTCTTTCTCCATTGCCCACGTGAATATTAACCTCGTTCGTACTAAAATCCTACTCCTTATCAGGCCTTGCATCAAATTACAAATATGAGCAACCGATCCAGTGTCAAATACCCAAGAACCAATATGAGAAGTAGAAAGATTTATTTCTATAACATTTATACCTGAAGTAGAAGTCTTACTTTCCTTCTTCTTTTCCAGTTCTGTCATGAACTACTTGCATTTCCTGTTTCAATGTCTAGTCCCTTGGCAATGGTGTAAATAGTATCAAATGCAGATGCAGCGCCAATCTTGAGCTTCTGAAGCCTAGATTTGATACTTGAGATCTTGTCTTAAGTTTTGCTCATGCCTTTTCTTTTGTCTAAAGCCTTAGATTTTTTTTTGAAGTTGATGGTCTTCTGAACCATCATCATATAATTAGAGCTTTTCTTAATGCTCTCCTCTGCTGACTTGAGCATCCCATGCAACTCAGTCATCGACTTCTCCATTCATATGAAAGTTCAAAATGGCTGGTTCAAAGCTCGGAGCGAGTGACTGGAGAATCACATTAGTGGCCAACTCCTGGCTAAGGGGAAAACCAAGCTTTTTCAAACTCTCAATATAACAAATCATCTTGATTACATGCGGGTTGACTGGATTCCTTCAACTAACTTGCGCGCAAACAATGACTTAGAGGTATTGTACCTTTAAGCCCTTACCTAGTCCTCAAACATTCCTTTGAGACCCACAATCATATTGTAGGCATCCATGTTCGCATATTTCTTCTGAAGCTCAAAGTTCATAGTGTCAAACATAAGATAGCTAAGTTAAAGTGAGTTTGTGCAATGTTTCTCATACTTATTATTTTGAGCACAAGAAGCATCTTCAGCTAGTTCATCTAGATATGGAACCTCCAAAACATATTTCTTCTTTTCTTGCTTGAAAACAATCCTCAATTTGCGATACTAGTCAATGAAGTATGTTCCATTTAGTTTTTCTTTCTTAAGAAAAGATCACAGATTAAAACTGGGTTTGGAGGAATTAAATGGTGGCATTGTCTACAACATAAAAAGTATATACAAAAAATCAGCACCATGTTTATGTGAAATCTTCTATTAAATAATTTAACAAAAGATACTCCACTATATGTTTAAAATCCATGTACCCTCTAATAACATATAGTGAGTCAAGATCCATATAACACTAAATCCTAGTGAGGTTTGGCATCACTTCTAGAAATCTAGTGACGTAGGTAAGCAACTCTTTGCTAATTACATCATATGTAACTCTTATTTGTTGAGTGATATCTATATATCCCGGCCTCAACAATATGCCCCTAGGCCCAAAACTATTTTGATATCCTAGTCAAGTTAAACCAATATTATGCATGAAGTGTACAACACTTACCTGTCTTCTTGAGATAATTAATGGCACCCTACTTTTGTAGACCTACCAGTAAATGATTAAAATCTTGATAGGCACAACAATTGGAAGGGCATTAAGTTTTACTTCATTTTTTAGAGGGATACTATTCTATCATATTAAAAACACACAAGATAATAATAATAATAATATGAATAATAGTATATCAGTTACATAAAAACATTCACAGTTAAATCATATTAAATTGTGAGATAGTATGGCCCTTAGCAAATCTCCATCACCACATTTCCTGTCCATCGAGCCATCAATGCTTGAGGTAACGACATTCATCTACTTAGCTATTACTCCTAACAGCTAACAATGAATTACATATAAAAATATCAAACATCACAAGTTAACACACAGGCCATTATAAAAAATATGTAGCCCATTGCCATAAATCAACATGACACACTGGCCATGAAAATCTCATACATGCATCACATACACAATAGGCTATACTATTCACACAACCTTGCAAAAACAAGTCATGTGTAGAATCCAATTCTATCGCGTGGTATGAACACATAATACGTATAATGCATGGTACGATTACCTAGCATGTTGGTCCCGCTAGCTGGTTAGTGCGTGGGGATTGAAGGGGCAGCGCCCCTCGTGGGTCGAGCGTAGCGCTTGAAAACTTTTTGAGACATGAATCCTATCCTGAAATTGCCCTTGAAAATTTCATCGGATTAATCATTAACCCAATTCTGGACCAATCTGATCGGCTTAATTTTCCATTGATCAATCACATTGATTGGTGCAGGAGGTTTCTAGAAAGAATAGTAACTCGGTGCTATCAATTCATACCTCCTCTAAACCAATGTACTATTACCAAAATTGATTGATCGTATCAACCAGTGCCTAAACCGATCCATTAACATGAACCAATCTGTAACACCCCAGGACCCCCATTACCCTGGGATGACACTAAACCACACAACAAGCTAGCCAATTTACTTTACAAGGTAACATAAACTGGCAACAATTTCTAAATCATGTTAAGCTAAGCAAAAGCATGCTAAAACAAAGGTAAAGGAACACTACTAATTAAAGAACAATCGCTAATAACTTTAACCAATTAAAGCGAACCACAACCTAACTTTAATAATTAAAAGTGATCGGCAATAAGAGATAAAAAATTGATTAACTGGAGACTGCACTTATTTATTACAATATAAAACATGATATGGTGTGTTAGTGATGTGCCGCTCTACCCGTCCCATGTATGCTTGAGAATCACCTGGAGGGGGGGAACAAGGTGAGATAAAAATCTCAATAAGCAAACTGTTTAACAGGCTAGTTAAACTACAACAGTTTAATCATCAACATTTATTTTCCACAATAACTACGTTTATATCCTCAACCTCAAATCACCACCAACGACGGTAAAACAATAGCAAATAAATCTTATTTGACTACTTTAAAACCTCAACCACTACCACTACCAAGGCCAATAAAGCATTATCATGTTTTACCTCACTACTTTATTATTTATCACATCCACAACTGCTATCAACAGTTACTACAAGAGAAAAGAATCTCATGCCACAATCACAACCCCTACCATACCATAAGGGACGAACCCCATTCCACGACCACAGCTACATTCCTCATACCACAAGTGACTCACATGAGCCAATTCCACATTACAACTATGAAGTTGTATTTGACTGCAAAATAACTTCACCACAATACATTGCATAGGTATGCAAATGATCTTTTCACAATGCAATGCATATGAATGCGTATGATCCACTGCACCCTTACCTAACAAGGTAAGAGTGTGCATCGTACTATGGCAATGTACAATGTTATACCGGTACGGTCGCGGCTATAAACGGCGACATCCACAATGCAAATGTCATGACATGTTATGAATGATATGATAATCATAAACCACAAGAATTTAACCACGAAGGTCAACAACCTAATCATCATGAATACTTCCTCGTAACACAATATGCTCGTAAAGTATTCTACCCCACAACTATATTGGTTCATCAAGAACAATTCCACATATCCACAATTAAACCATCAAGATCATAAACAATTGAATCCTTAAAATACTACCACATGGACGACATTAAGGAAGCTTGTAACAATGACATAGCACCTCAAATTAAGAGAATTAATTAATGTGAATGTAGAATAATTAACGAGTTAAACAGTAGCACAACCGCTACGTTTACTTGCCTCTACCGTTGAAGCGAAGCAATCACGTGCGTTCAGGAGCAAAACCACATGTCCAAAGTACCTCTCAGCACAATACAACAGCAATGAAAATGCGTCTTAAGAAGTAAAGATATCGCTAAACCCCAAATCCCCACAACATCCCTCTCCGCTTAACGGTTCTACACTCTGCCCGTTGCAGCAGCGCTGCTTCATTTTTTGTATCTTTAAGATTATTAAATCATTTGCAAAGACAGATATATTTCTGGATTCCTCACTTAAATACCTTCACTTTTCATGTAAATCACTTATTTTTATTTCGTTACTATCAAGGTGTAACTTAACATGTAAAACAGAGGACGTTCTCTGTTCTGGCAATCTGGGCAGCCAGATTCTAACGCATCCCAACCACAGTGTAAGGCTCTAAAAAAATTATGATTTTTATACAATAGTTAGATTACTGAATTCTCTACATTTTTCTCAATTGTAACCAAAAACATAAAAATCATCTACTACTCCTAAATCACACCTGAACAATAATCTGCCCCAGTCTGCACCCCTGACAGACAGCGAGGTTCTCGACCCTGCTACGCCCAAATCCCACGGACACAAATTCTGAAAAAAAATAAAGTAGGTAGGTCTCGTCGTTCTCTACAATTTTCCTTTTGGGCAGACCCGCATGAAAAATAGTTTCGTGGGTCTAAACTGCGCAAACAGTTGCACTGCGCGGATTGATCTACAGACGGACAACAGGAATTCCCTAATCGGAGAATCTAATTGCTAATCCCCACCAATTCTTAGGCTAAGAACCCTAATTACAGAAAAATCAGAGAGATTTGGGATGAGGGTGAGTTACCTAGGGGATCCCCTTGGGATCACCCGTCTTCTTCCCCTTCTTCTTCCTCCTCCTTCCTTTCTTCTCCTTCCCTCCCTTCTTCTTCCTTCCTTCTCGCTTTCTCCTAGCACCAAGGGACAGCAATGGGGGAGAGGTGGAGGCGCAGGGAAGAGATGGGGGTGGCGGCCAGGTGGGGGAAAACAGAGAGGGGCCAAGGGAGGGGGTTTATAAAGGGGGTGCTAGGGTTTGGGAGGGGGTGCTGCCCCCCTTTGGGCTGGCTGGCCCAAAGTGGCTGGCCCACCCCTCCGGACAGCCCAAAATATCCAAATTAATTGTTTTAATTTATTTTTTTTAATTTTGGACAATTCTGCAATTTAATTTTCACCTCCCACGATTTACCAAAAAAAATCAGGAAACTCCGCGATTATTTTAGAAACCTACGCCGAATCGACGTTCAGGATATTACACGATCTAAGCTATCATATAAGACCAGTAATAAATCCAATCTACTACCACCACAAATCAACTATATGTGACCAATCCAGATCAAATATTAAATAGGATGGCTCTAATACCACTATTGGGATATGAGTAGGCTACATTAGCATAGATTAAAAAAACTTACCGTGTAAACTAGGAAGCCATGTGAGTAAAAGATTATATATCATTACTACTAGATGTGTAGTGCAGCAGAAGTAGAGGCGAAGCGGTCGGTTCAACGAAGAGCACATTGGTGTAGTAGAAGTAATCAATCATCTTCTAGCCAACCGTCTCCTCCCCACGATCATCCCGATCAGTGCCACAGTCATAGCAGCGCCTCTACCGAGGTCAACATGTCCAGAGATGAAACGTCGTGCGTCGGTGTGCTAACACCAGTGTGCATGGCAAGGGTTTTGAGAGGGTTTTGATGGGTGTGTCTCGGGGTGCCTCCCTTAGCCCCGCAACTCTCTTTATATAGTCTCCAATCAGATCCTTACCCGATATGGTTAGATATTGTATCCAACTCAGAAAGCCTCAGGTAGGATCTTTATCCAATATGAGTAAATATTGTATCCCAGTCGAAGAGCCTCCATCAAATCCAATACTAGTAGAGATTGTATCTCGACTCGGAGTCTATCATTCAGACCCTTATTGTCTAGACCCGTTAAGTGTATAACCCTATAGGTTCATGTATATTTGGCTGTGGGTTGAAAACTCCTTTTCGATCGATAAGTTAGTAGCGTTCTCTAATAGGACATAACAACTCCCAAATATATATAAAAACCATACCAGATTAACCTATGTAGTGCTTATGTAACGATCTCTTTGCCTCATGATACCAGATCAAACTGAAGGCAAGAAGCATGCCATCCAATGATAGCATGATCCTTCACTCGAATCTGTAGTGGACTACTTAGTTGTCTCGAATCTGTAGTGGACTACTTAGTTGTGATTGACTACTCATCCACATTCGGCATAGCAATGTACTTTCTTAATCTAACCACATCGAGGGGTCCAAAGGTATCTCTCCCGTTATATAGGAGGGAAAATTCCATCTTGATCACTCATATTCCTCTTCATGTTTTATAGTAAATTCAAAAGCTACCTTTATGATCACTTAGTTATGGAGTGGTATTTGACATCCCCTAAGGAAACTATTACATATGTAGGAAACTGTGATGATCTCAGGTCTAAGGATCCTTCATACACTATGTATGAGACCAACTGATGACACTTAAGAATACAATAATTCGTTGTTTGGGCTACATTAATTACGGCCGCAAAAAGAAATTTTGTTTAGCCTAAAGACATCATAAAGGAAAGACCTAGGTTCCTAAAAGTCTGAAGTGGCCATCCTTTCCTGCTGGGATTGTTTCCCATTTTCTATTAGCGGTTCCAACCCAATTCCCCTTGCCTCTTCGCCTCCTACCATTCCTCTGCCGAGCACTACATCTACACCCCTCCTCTCTCTCGCTGCAGCGCCTACAACGATCATGGTGGATTGTCGGACCCAGATTTTAACATCCGGCATCCCCTGTGATTCCACCGCACTATTCCCTGGATCAGTAAATAGTGCTCACAGGTTACAGTTCTGAACATCAAAGTACATATCATGCGGAAGCGTAAATATAATAGTAGACTTACACATGGGCCGATTAAGCCGAAATCAATAAATTGCAGCAGTGGAAGAATGAAGCACACAGGTGGGACCTTCAGGACATGCCCACAGGCAGCCAACTGGAGGTTCGCGACCTAGCCCTTGACATCTTCATCTTCTTTGCCACCATGTCCAATCGTGTTGCTGAGGTGTAGTGATCTAGTTCCTGATTCTGGATTTGTGGTGAAAGAGAATATGAGCACAACCACCGTGCTCGCGAGCCAACACACAGGATGCAATTAAATAGTATGCATGGCTTATCAAAGGAAGGCTCGGGTTATTTTATTTGCCGTAAATTGCTTTTGAAATATGATACATATAGAAATCTCTTGAGACCTAGCAGTTTGAACTAAAACTTATTTTGTGAAAGAATGCAATAGTAATAGCGATCCAGATTCCATCCACCATTACATGGCCTCTGCACCATATGCTTAATCCTTCAGCGTCATAACCGCTTAACTTATCACTGGGGCGACACTGTAGGAGCCCAGATATTAACATCCGGAATCCTCTGTGTTTAGCTGCACTATTCCCTGGATCAGTAGATAGTGCTCACAGTTACAGAAATGAATATCACAGTACATATCATGCGGAAGCGTAAATATAATAGTAAACTTACACATGGGCCGATTAGGCCGAAATCATGAAATTGCAGCAGCGGAAGAACGAAGCACACAGGTGGGACCTTCAGGACATGCCCACAGGCAGCCAACTGGAGGTTTGCGACCTAGCCCTTGACATCGTCATCTTCTCGGCCAGCTTGTCCAATCTTGTTGCTGAGGTGAGGTAGTTTGATTCCTGATTCTGAATTTTGTCGCAAAAGCGAGCATGAGCACTCCGACCCGTGCTCGCGAGCCAATACACAGAATGCAATTAAATAGTATGCATGGCTTATCAAAGGGAGGCTCGGGTTATTTTATTTTTGCGTAGAGTGCTTTTGAATACAATTACTTAAAAATCCCTAAGACCTAGCAGTTCGAACCAGATCATAATGTACAAGGAAATGCATTATTAATATCGATTCAGATTCCATCCACCGTTACATGGCATCTGCACCATATAGCAATTTCTTCAGCGTTATAGCCGCTTAACTTACCACTGGGACGACACCCAGGACAATTCCAAACCAGGGCAGTCCTTCGCCCTTCAAGTTTCCATTCGATTTCAATGTTTTTAAAACAGAACTATATCCAGTTAAGTTCCCATATCCGCCCATGACCGTGGGCACGGCTATTCGAATAGTTTTGACTCTGCAGAGTTTGCACACTTTACCCACAAGAGATAGATCTACTCGTTGCCCCACATGATTCCTTAGCCATGTGGTTGAATAGACTATCACAGGGCCTTTACAATGCATAGTCCACTGTGGTTACGCCCACTAAGGTCAACCTTCCGTAGTAATATTACACATACGCCGGGAAGGGTCCCTCGTGAGCCATCACGGGCAAAGGCGAGGAATATTACGCATCCATTCTTTTGCTCGTGGTCATACCTTCACGTAACCACCTTGACGCTACACAAATTAGTTAACCCTGCCTACATTTTGCCAGCTTGTGGTTGTACTGTTTTACACGGGTTGACATGACAAGATTCGGTCCTTAGTATTATCTGAGCGGTTCTACCACACTCCACAATCTTGTGCATTCCTTCGCACCACATACCAGCCTCCAAACCATCCGCTCAGATATTAAAGCATGTTGGGGTTTTTGGAAACATAAAATAACCATATCCAACATTTATCAGTCATTACCACCATGACCGCCCAACCAATTTTTCTCAGGATTAAAAGTGATGCTTGGGCGCTCTCGCGCCCATGAGTATCTAAACAATACTACGCAGGGCATATAATTACGGACTTATTTTTGAAAGGTTACTATTATAATTTGTGTTAGGGCGACAATGTTCACATGTTCAAATATTTCAAAGGAGGGGTAATATTAACCAAGTACACAATGGGATATAACTAGAATCTTAAAGTAACATGTATTTGCATATAACATAACAACATGCAATTTGATAATTTAAACAAAAGTAATTTGCAGAAAACGTAGGTTCAACATGATCAAAGTATTGACTCGCCTGGCGCGGTTTACCGCAGTCTTGAGCTCACTCAAAGCTATATCATTTGATGGTCTTGAGCTTCCAGTCTTTATCTTCACTTGATCTCGATCTCGCTTGATCCATTGAATCTTCACGACTCCCGATTTCTAATTACGTGACAAACGACTGAATCCAAATAAAGCAAATAACTCAAAAAGATCCGAATAAACTCAATTTAGTTTTATTACGAGTTAATGGGTGATTCGGTGATTTGAGGCAAGGTTGGTAATAGCATACGATAACTTGATCTTTTTATTAATAATCTCTTTTTATTATTTTGTTATTTATCAAGGAAGTTCCATGAGTCAGGTTAGACCTATAGACTGGTGCAGGAGTTTAGTGTACAAATTCTATCTTTAGGGTATGCATTCCTTGCAACTCAGGTTATGGTGAAGGCAAACTGGGCTGATGGATGAGATCTGTACTTATTCTATAAATCTTTTAGTCGCAGGTATTATAACATTTGGATATCTTTATTAAGTTTTTAAACCAATCTCTGATATAGGCTTTCACTATTAATTAGATTAAGATAAATAGCAAGGGCTCAATATCTATTCTTATAGGGTAATTAATTAGAATTTAAATCTCTAATAATCCCCTTTTCATATTTTATGTATCTTCATTCATAGCTACGCTAATTTTAAGTTGAATTAGGATTCACTCATATGAGTCCTGACATTAGGGCCTTCTAATTAGTAATCCAATTTCAGTACTTATGACATCATTAACCATTAATTAATCCTCTATCTGAACTAATGAGCTTGTTTATATTCAAATTAATCTTATAGTTTATACTTTTAGCAATTCGAGATGTATAATTTTAGGTTGTGCTAACATTACCTTTTAATATGCCGAATGGTGAGATTATGTTAATTACAAATGACCTAGGGATTTTAATAGACATGCCAACATGAATTTAACTAAAGATGCCCTTTGGGTTAGGCATCATAGATATCTTACGTACATTTTGTTACCATTATTACTTTTGTTATTTATTTATCTAGGACCGAGCACGCCATACCAGTTACACTTTAATATCAATATTCGATTAAATCTACGGTTGATATTTATTTATTGATGACACGCTAGTGATGACTATTATTTACATAGCTACACTAGGTAGGTTACTTTTAATCATCTGATAACCTAGGGGTGTTTTGTTGTAACACATGTATATTATTATGACCTCTTATTTATATACTCATATAGGTGCTTACATATGCATTTACTTAGAATGTCTCTACCCTTTAGTTGTTACTTGGTTTAGGTTTCTCATTATTTAACAAGAAAAGATTATCCTAGTTGCTAGGGTTAAAGACAATATTTTATGGCCTAACTTTGCAAATGGTTAGTTTCTACATCATCCTTTAGTGTGCAAGGGTTCATGATTTACATGTGTAGTAGACTTCTATTTGATAGGTTATCATTCCATGTGAGCATTTACCTAAATTATATTCCTACTAACCCCTTTTTAATTACTATCAAGGGTATTCTTTTTATTTAAAGCCTTGTTGTTATAGTTTTAATATAACATCCAATTTATTTTTCTTAACTCTAACTTGAATGTATTTTTATATGAGAATTTTATTAACCTTGGACATCAAGCATACATATCCTTTACTAATGCCCTAACCAAGGATTAGTCTTTTAGACATGTATTCAAACATATTAATTACCCATATAAGAACTAATCCAGATTTAAATCTTACATAACCTCTTTTATATCCTAAGTTGTTTTTCTTTATTAATGTCTTAACAATCACTAATTAGCTTTGGACTAAATAACAAGGGCGCTTAATTGCTCATATGTGGTAATTAATCAAATATTAAATCTTCAATAACATTAGTTATATCCTAATAAAATTTATTGACTCCCACGGATTAATTCCAATTTAAAATCTCAAATACCTTCTAATTAATTTTTATAGCTTCTCTAAATCATTTCCTACTTTTCCCATAATTTTTCCTAAATTTTCCTAAACTGAAATGAATATTAAAAGCAAAAAGGAAAAAGGGGGAAAGAAATGCGCTGGGAGAGAATCGAACGCGCGACCTCTCTGGAGAATGAGTTCGCAGCCGACGCGGGTGACCAATCGAGCAGCCGCTCGCTTGCGACAATGAGAGGGGGGGCAAATTAAATGAGGAGTGCGCTGAGGTTGGCCCGAAACTGAGGAGGTTGGCGCCGGCGGAAGGCAGCATTGCTGGCGGCAGACGCGGCCGGAGCGCGAGGGCAGCCGGCAAATGGATTCAGGAGCTGTTGAGGCGGTGGATGAGGCGCGGCTCGAGGTGGCGCTAGGAAGGCAGCGGCACCGAGAGCGACCGCGCGAGTAGAAAGGCGGCGGCGCCGCGGGAGGAAGGGCAAAATTGATGTGGGCAGGAGCACTAGGGGTATACGGAAGCTCACCAACGGTTAGCCAAACGGAAGAAGTGCCGAGTGAAGCTGGCGGTGGAGGCCGGTGGTGGTGCAGTCGGGCCGCCGTGGAGGGAGGAGCTCCGGCGGTGGGGAGGTTGGCCGGCGGTTGGGGATGACTCCTGGGATCATGGAGATGCTCCCAGAGTGCGCAATCGGCCGGAGGAGCCTTGAGGTGGCAATGGCGCCGGTGGTGGCGGGATTTGCCGGTTTCGGGGAAGAAGAGCCATACGGCGAGCTCGGCGGTTCTTGGGGCAATTCCTCGCAGTGGAAGGATGAGGGAGGGTAGGGGAGCAAGTTGGCACGGCCGGATTGGCTGGGGCTTCGCCGGATGGCCGGGACGGCGTGGAGGCACTGCGGCCGGTGCACGGGCGGAGGTGGAAGAAGGAACGGAAAAGGGTAACTCGGTGATTTGGCCGTGAAGCAGAGGGGCTGGGGAGACTGGGACCTCTTGTAGCCACCCAAGGGGCACAGTGGGGGCTCACGGGCGTGGCCGGGCGAGGGCGCAGAGCGCGGCGACGGGTGAGCGGGACTCGCGCGGCGCGTGGGCGGTGATGGGACGAGGCAGCGCGCACAAGAGAAACCGGGGGCGGCAGAAGAAATCGGTGGGCGAGGGCTTGGTGCATGGCTGCCACGCGGAAGGAGAGAGCTGAGCACAGCAGAGAAGGTGTGAGCGCACGAGGGGGAGCAGTTGGCGCCAGGGGGCAGGGTGACGCGAGAGAGAAGAAAGAAAGGAAAGGGAGACTGGAGGAGGAAGAAAGAAAAGAAGGGGGTGCGCAGGAGCCAGGCCCAGCGGGCAGAGGAAGGAGGGAGCGTGCCCGTCGGTCGGCAGGACAAAAAAAATTAAGAAAGAGAGGGAAAAGGATGGCCCCACATGTAATAGAGAGAGGGTAGGGAAAAGGAGGAAAATAGAAAAGGAATGCTCAAGCCAAGTTTTGAAATTTTGGATTTTTAATTTAAATTTCCACTTCACATTTAAGATTGTCGATTTCAGTTTGTGCATGGTATTAAATTTTAAAATTTTGATTATTTAAATGTGAGTTCTGCTTAATTTTTAAATGCAAAATCTTTGGTTCAATATCCAGATACAAAAATCTAATATTCCTTTTGGTTGCATTTTATTGACTTCACTTTTGAACTCAAGATTTTTAGTATTTTGATTCTTAGAATTTTTCAACTTCAAAATAATATTGCGTATCTTTTATTACCACAATTTCTATTTGTACTTGGGATTTATTTCCAGTTATGAGTTTTGCTCAGCGCAAAACTCAGTAAAACCCAATAAGATGTTTAATCAAAATTCAAATACCATTAAGATGCAAATAAAAATTTGTGTTTGCTCAAAATTTCAAACATCCCAAAATTTAGGATGTTACAGACACCCAGGGCAACACAAATCAGGGCCTTTCTCTGCCCTCCACTTTACCAATCCCACCCACAAAGTTTTTGAAATAGAACTATATCTAGTTAAGTTCCCATGTCCACCCTTGACCGTGGGCACGGCTATTCTAATAGTTTTTGACTCTGCAGAGTTTGCACACTTTACCCACAAGAGATAAATCCACTCGTTGCCCCCACATGATTCCTTAGCCATGCGGTTGAGTAGACTATCACAGAACCTTTACAATGCATTTTTCCTAGCAAGGTTACATCCGCTAAGGTTTCCACTTCCTTCGGGGTACGACCACCCTTTCAGAAGCCCCCTCTTGCGCCGTCACGTCGGAGGATGTGGCCACCCTCTACCCGCCCGTGGTCACACCGGCGCAACCCTTACTAAGTCGATGCAAATTAGTTAGCCCTGCCTACACTTTGCCAGCTTGTGGTTGTACTTGTTGTACATTGGGAGGTTATCACAAGATTCGGTCCTTAGGGCTATCTGGGCGGTTCTACCACTATCTTCTTTGTGCTTCCACTGCACCACACTCTCACACCCTCGAACCATCCGCCCAGATAATTAAGCAACTTGAGATTTTTGGGAGCATAAAATATTCATAAACAAATATACCAGTCATTTCAACCATGACTGCCCAAACCAACTTCTCATGATTCAAAGTGATGCTTTGGGGCATTTTGGTGCCCCCGATTATCTAAGCAACACTATGCATGGTGTATAATTATGGACTTATTTTTGAAAGGATACCATTATAATTTTACTAGGGTGATAAGGTTCAGATATTCAAATATTTCCAAAGGAGGTATAATACTAGCAAGTCAATTAATGGGTATATAACTAGAATCTTCAAACAAACATATATTTGCATATGAAATAACAGCATGCAATTTGATAATTCAAACAAAAGTAGATTTGTAGAAATTATAGGTTCAACATGATCAAAGTATTGACTCGCCTGGCGCGGTTTACCGCGGTCTTGAGCTCGCTCGATGCTTTCTCGTTTGATGGTCTTGAGCTTTTGGTCTTTTTCTTCACCTCGATCTTGGTCTCGCTTGATCCATTGAATCTTCATGACTTCCAATTACTAATTACGTGCTAAGCAACTGAATCCAAATAGATGCAAATAACTCAAAAAGTCTAAATAAATCCAAATAGATCAATTTAGCTTTATCATGAGTTAATGGGTGATTTTAAGTTGGTTGGGCACGGAGTATTTGACGGAGTCAAAGGGGTTGAAGCGAGGTGATAAATGGCAAAGGAAAGTTTACCGAGTCAATGCCAAGGAAAGTTCATGATACTAGAATGTTCACAGGAATGTTCTGCTTCGGATTCGAGGATGGCTAGGCATAGTCGACTTTAGAATGTCATGGATCGATCTTTTACTCAATAACTTCTTTCATCATTTTTATATTTACTTAGGAAGTCCCATGAACTGGCTAGACTTACAGACAGACACATGCGTTTTAGTTCATTAATTTAATCTTTAGAACCTGTATTCCTAGCAGTCTAGGTTGAGGTATTTTATGGGATTCTATTTACTAATTATTCATCGAGTGCAATATTTCATGGAAGTATGGGGCTATTTAATTATTTAATTGATGTTCTAATAGTAAATTTTTAGTATATTCTTATTTACTACTCATTTGCAATTATCAGTCATAATATTACACTATCCTTCAGATCATTCGTTGGCGAGACTATTCCAATGTCCGATATTCCAAGGGCATTATATTCTAATACCTAATTACTATCTTTTAATTAAAAGTACTCTGACAATCAACTTTTTTTGTATTTTGTTCTTTTATATGGTCATCTGGCATAATTTAATCTTAGCTAAACTCTATTTACCTAGGATCGAGCCTGCTACACATAACTTTATTTCACTACCATTGTTGACTATACATACCGGTGGGATTTATTTACTGACGGCATTTTAAATATTAGGGCATTCATTTTTAATTACTATTAAGGGTAATCTTTTATTTTAAAGCCTTGTTGTTATAGTTTTAATATAACATCCAATTTATTTTCCTTAACTTTAACTTGAATGTATTTTCATTGGAGATCCTTATTAACTTTGGATATTAAGCAAAACCATATTTTATTAATGCCTTTAATTGATAATTAGACCTCAAATAAATACTTAAGCTATATTAGTTGCTCATATAGTAGATAATCAAATATTAAATCTTAATTAACCTTATTTTATATCCTAATTAAATTTATTAGCTTCCATGGATTTTTCTTAATTTTTCTTTAATTGAAATGGTTACTAAAAACACAATAAAATAAAAAAACAAAGGGGAAATGTGCCGAGAGGGGGGATCGAACTCGGGCCTCTGTGTTCACCGTTGGCTCGGCTAGCCAGTTGCGCCTTCTGTATTTTGCGACTACTGATGGAAAACAAAACTAAAGAAGCGAGCAGGACAGAGGAGCCACGGGCCGAAACAGGGGAAACGGCGGTGCTGGGCAGAAGGCGGCGTCGCCGGCGAGGGGATGGCTGGAGGGAGGCGGCGATCGGTTACATGGAGTCCTGGGAACACCGGGAACTCGAGGGGGTGCCGGCGTGAGCTGAGGGCTTTAAGAGGGACCGGCGGCGGGGCTCAACGGCCGGAGGTGGAGGTGGAACGGGGCGCCAGCGCCGGAGAGGACGGGGTGTAAAATTAGGGCGGGATTTGGCATGAGAGAGGTGGTAGGATGCTTACTAATTTCTTGGCCTAGCCGGAGATGCACCAGGGGAGGTCGGCGACGGAGGTCCACGTCGGCGCGGGCGGTCTTGCGGCACCGGCGAGCTGGGGCCAATGGGAAAGCTCTGCGGCGGTTGTGGTGTGTTCATGACGTCTTGAAGATGCTCCAACCGAGAGGAATTGAGCCGGGAAGCAAGGAGCCAGAAATGGGGTGGTGGCAGTGGCTTCCGACCGGTGATGGAGAAGACGGTCGATGCGCGAGCTCGGTGGCACTAAAACCCGATTGATTTGGAAAGGGGGTAGATGGGGAGCGGGGTCACACCGGGTTGTGATTAATTTAGGGACTGAGCGACCGGCGCAGCGGGACGGCGTGGAGGCGCAGGCGGCGGCTGGTGCTCGGGTGAGGGAGGAGGGCGGCCGGGGAAGGAAGGAAGATGGCGTGGGGAGCAAGGGGAGGTCGGGGCCTACTTGTAGCCGCGGAGGGGGTGCACTGTGGCGACACTGGTGCCGATGACCGAGTCACAGTGCGCTGCATGGACGACGGTGTGGCCGACCCGGCAACGGAGGGGACGTGGGCGACGTGCGCGCGCAGTGGAACGACGTGCGGGCGCAGGCTTGGTGACGCGGGAGCAGCGACGTGCGATGATGGGAGCAGTTGGCGACAGGGGCGGGGCCGGCTGACGAGCTTCGGCGTGAGAGCAGCGAGGTGACGGGAAAAATAAATGTGTCCGGAGGAAGAAGAGGCTTGCTCTGGGGGAAAAAGAAAAGGGGAGGAGGCGGACCCGCTGGCAGTGAAAGAAGAGAGGGAGGGGAAGAACGGGTCCGCAGACAGAGAGGAGGGGGAATAGAAAGAGGAAATGGGGCTGGGCCCACAAGTAAGTGAGTGGGAGAAAAAGGGGGAAATGGAGAAGAAATGAAATGATTGAGTTAGTCTGGAATTTTCTGATTTTGTTTTTAAATTTTGAATTTTTAATCTACATTAGGACTTATTGATTTTGATTTTTGTATGAGTCTTCCAAAATTTTGAATTCTCATTTTAAGTTTTTAAATGCTAGCTTTTAATATTTGTTTAACCGTTTCTTTTTTTTTTACCTAGTGAAATTGAAGTTCAACACTTTATTTCCTTTATCAAATTTTTGAATGTTAATCCGCACCTCTAGTATTATTTTTTTAGACTAAATTTTGTTATCGAATTTTGAAGTTTAGGTTTGGAAATCTCGAAATTGAATCCGAGTTTGAGTTCTTGGGTCAATTTGATTTAAGGTGGATTTTTATTTAATTTAATTTCTGGAGTTTGGTTCTTCGAGTTTTAAACTCCCAAAATTGTTTCGTATCTTTTATTGTCATAATTCTTACTTGTATTTGAGATTTATTTCCAGTTACTATTTTTTTAGCACAAAAACTTAGAAAGGTTCAAATAAGATTTTGAACCAAAAATTCAAATGCTAGTAAGATGCAATTAAAATTTTTAAATTGCTCAAAATTTCAAACATCCAAAATTTAGGATGTCACATGGATTTTAACATCCTTGATCCTGATTGCTTCGTGTTGTCGGGTCAGCAAGTTTGGGATGGTGGTCATCATCGGCTCCCCAGGGTGGATTTGGAGCTCATTGCTCCAACCTCAAGTAGCACGATGACATGCCATTTCCTTCAACATGAGCTTAGAGTTCATGTGGTGAGATCAGTCCCAAATCCTCTCGGTCTCGGCCTCTTCAAATTTATTTCTGCTATACAGCATGATACCCTGATTTCTAGTGGTTTGTATCACATTGATAACGATCATTCAGTCACATTTGTTAAGCACGATGAAGGTCCGAACCACTGTTCAGTTAGTTTCAATAGAAATTGTTGGTTCATGCTATTAGGCTTTCCTCTAGACTATCTTTAGGATGAGCACATTGCTGTGGTTGTAGCAGTTTTTGGAAATTTTATATAACGGCATCAAGGGGATTGGATTCTTGGTAAAGTCTTGGTTAAAGCTTCTTTCCAAATCTTAACTTGGTTCCTAGGGAAATTGTCCTCAAGAAGATCAATCCTTAGGGGGGACAAGGAATTTCCTAGACTATCAAGGTCTACCCCCCTTAATTCATACTTCAATGATGTCATTGGCCCAAATGAGGTTCCCCTGCTGGATGTGCTTGAGCAGCATTTTTAGCCACCTCAACCTACAATCCCCTAGGCTCAAAATGACCTGGAGATGGCTTTGCCATCGCCAAACCCTGATCATGTCTGGGATTTTGAGGCTCAACATTTTTCTCCTGCTGCTGTTGTCTGAGAGACCATGTGGAGGTATCCCCATGTTTATGATGAGTAATTGACAGTTGTATTAGTGAGTTTGAGTTTGTTTTGGGTATTCTAGGGTTGAGTACCTTTACTTGTGCTAATATTGATTATGTTGTTTCGTGCGGTGCTATGTGACGGTTTGCTTATCTGTGTGACTGCAGGACTTCGGAGCTAGGTCATGGTGAGGCGAGGAGGACCGGGACTAGGCACAAGAGGTGTTGAGGTCCAGACGGTCGGTGATGCCAAAGATGATCGAGGCTGGTGAGGTGGTTGCGAGTCGGGAGACGAGGAACCGGAGCTAGAGCTACCGGTGACGGACACGACGGGCGACGAGGAGAGAACCGGGACTAGGCTCAGGAGGAGTTGGAGGTCCAGACGGTTGGAGGTCCGTTGTGGTCGTGTGCGGCGGAACAGACCAGGACTAGACTCAGGTAGAGTCGAAGGCCTCGGTCGGTGTCGGGTGGACACGACGAGCAGTGGTGAGTGGACCGGGACTAGACTCAGGAGGAGTCAAAGGTCCAGACGGTCAGGATGCCGGGTGCGGTCGTGTGCAGTGAAGCGGACCGGACTAGACTCAGGGAGGAGTCAAGGTCCAGTCGGTCAAAGGTGCCGGTTGCGGGAAGCTTCTGAGAAGGTGCTTGAGGGGCAAATTGGAGATTTGACTCAAGCATGAGAGAAATGGCTGGTTTCCCTCCATTTCTAGTTGCTTTGACTTTCTTGCCTCAAGTGTGTGAGAGGTGGAAAGTGGTTGTTGTATGACACTTCTTCATTTGCTTGTTTGGGTGATCCTTTGCCTTCAAAAGAGGAGTGGGAGGCAGCATTCAGTTCAAGCATTCAAGCATGCATTCAGTAGTGAGAGCAATAGGAGTGAGCAGTGGCAGTGTAGTGTGTGTCTCCTACGTGAGATTGCTCTAATGAAGCATGTAGTGAGAGTTGATCCAAATCATTTGTAATCATTCATCTCTCTTCCTCAATATCATTATGAGAATGATTGTGTTGGATTATTTCCATTTCTTGCTCACTCTGTGATGGATTTCTTGTTTTAGCTCATTCTCTGATATTCTCTGTTGGAAATGGATTTGAGGTGATTTTGTAGCTTGCTTGGTTGATTCTTGGTAGCTCTGTGATGGGAAGATACTTAAGGCCATTAAGCCATTCCATTCTTGAGAGCAAATGAAAGATTCAACGATTTCTGTGATTTCTGATTCCTTCGCTCTTTTTCCCCTGTTCTGAAATTTCTAGGGTTTCCTTGACAGGGGATGTTGGAATCTTTTGATTCCCTTCAAAAGATGGCTCAAGTTTTATGTTTTCAAGTCCTCTTATCATTTCTAAGTTGAATGCAAAGGTTCACAAGCAAAGGGTGGAAGAATCATGAGTAATTTGAAAATTGGACTCTCTCACATGTCATTTTTCAGATTTTGCTCAAATCTTGATTCCCTGCCTTTTTGATGAAATCCCTTGAATCTTGTGGTCTCCCTGTTGTTTAGGTTAAGTTACTGCTCTTGTGGCCTGAAGAGAACATTAACATTCCACATTTTTCTTGAAGAAATCAAGTTTCAGCAATTTCAGCCTTTTTCAGTTAACGCTGCTGTTCTCTGCTCCCGGGGGCCAGTCTAACCGATCGGAGCATGGCGGCCTGACCGGCCTCGTGAAGGTGATCTGACCGGCCTCATAGTAGCGGTCTAACCGGCCGGCCAGCAGCAATCTGACTAGCCCATGGGCGGTCGGACAGCGCACTGGCGGTCCGGCGGTATGCTAGGTGCGGTCGACCGGCACGGATGGTTTCACGATCCGAAGAATCTTTGCTTGCTTCATTTCATTGATTTATTTGCCATTCTTTCTCGCGGTTGTTCAACATGAGTTTCCAGAGAGTTTGACGCTTATTCTTCATAGCTTTTGTAGCTATTGGAGATAAGTCTCGCATGTGGATACTTTTGGGGGGCGATTTTTAAAGAGGCACCATTCACCCCCCCCCCCTCTGTTGCCATTTTCGATCCGACAATTGGTATCAAAGCCGGTTAGCTCTTCTTGATAGATCTTTAACCGGTCTGTGAGCCATGGCAACTGATAAGTATTCCACCAAGCCCCTGATCTTCGATGGGATCGACTATCCCTTTTGGAAGAGTCAGATGGAGACCTACATTCAGGCCCAGGGCTATGCGATTTGGCGTAAGGTCAAGGTTCGCTTTGTTGTTCCTGCTGATGAGATCATCAATAACGAAAACATGGCTGATGTTGAGGCGAATGCTAAGGCAAGGAACAACATCACCATCCAAGGTTTGAGCTGAAATGAGTTTGATCACATTTCTCATCTTTCGTCGGCCTTCAACATTTGGGAGACCCTCGATGCTTACCATGAGGGCACCACCCAAATTAAGACGGTTCGACAGGACTAATTCAAACGAGATTACAACAAGTTTGAAATACTCGCTGGAGAGTCCCTTGATGAATGCTTGCGAGATTCCACAAGATCTTGAGCAACCTTCGAGCGGTCGGTCTCACATACCCCGACTCGGACAACGCTCATCAAATGCTAGCGGCCTTGGATTTGCGCGTTTGGGAAATGAAGGTGACCACCATCAAGGACACCACGGACCTCTCGAATTTGACTCTTGATGCGTTGTACCCACGCCTCAAGACTCACGAGATTAACATTGTCTCTCGCAAGTCGAGGTCACAATCGATGGCCTTGGTCACTGATCCCAGTCCTGCCTCTGGTTCTTCTGCTGACACTCTTTCTGGTTTTTCTTTAGCTGCTCTGTGTGAAATTGATGATGATCATTTGGAGCAGCTCCTAGAAAACCAACTAGTCCTCTTAGCCAAAAAATTCACCCATGCTTACAAGAGGGTTAGGGAGAGAAAGAGAGGAGGAGGACGTGTGATTTGCTTCGAGTGTGGTGGCCCCAACCACATTCGGGCAAACTACCCCAAGCTGGAGGGCAAGAATGACTACGGCGGTTCAAGCAAGAACGTCTACACCGACAAGAACCGCAACAAGAAGCCGCCAAGCAAAGAGAAGAAGTCCCGCAACCTTAGCAAATCCAAGAAGCTCTTCCACCGCGTCCTCAATGCCTTCGACGACCTCGACCTCAGCGAGATGGAGGGGTAGAGCGACGACGATGGGAAGGATGAGGAAGACCCCAAGGTGGCGACGACTTCTCTAGCATGTGCTTCATGGCCCTTGAGGGCGACGTGAGCGACAGCGAGCTTTACTCCGACTCCGACGAGGTATACCCCTCATACGACCAGCTTGATGATGCTTTTTTTAAGCTAGATAAATTTCATGCTAGATCTAGAGCTAGGTGTAGCGAGTTGGAGAAGGAAGTAGATAGATTGTCACGGAAGCTTACTTCACTTATATCTATTCCCTCCCGTGATGAATGTGATATATGATGTGCTTTGCTTGATGACATGGAGAAATTAAGGACCTCTCATGATAGTCTGTCCTCTGAGCTTGACATGATTAAGGTGGAGAATATTAGTCTTCTTGCTGAACTAGAGATGAGTAGGGTAGCGTCTCTTTCATCTACTACTGTTGAGGCTATTTCTTGCACCTCATGTGAGGATAAGGATAATGCTTTTAGAGGTCTTTATACCATGCTTCTCGATATGCCCGAGACTTGTGAAAGTTGCAATAATTTGAAGATGAACCTAAAAAGGACAGATCATAAAATTGTTGAACTACAAGCTTCATTACTTGAGCCTATTACTTCATGTATGAACTGTCCTAATTTAACTACTAAACTTGAATCTGTCTCAAAACAGTTTCAAGAAATGATTGACTACAATAAGAAAATGGCTCAGTATGCTTCTAAGGATCTTGTGAGCTCACCATGCAATAATTGTGAAAAACTAAAATCTGATTTGATTGCATTGGATGATAAATGTGTGAAGCTAACTAAGGACCTACTAGAGAAATCACCATCTGCTTGTGATGTGTGTGCTGTTGGGAAGAAGCATGAGGGTTTGGTAGAGACGCCTAGCGACATGAACCAAATGGCTAGCAGTAGGACTGTCCCTTCTGAGCCGGCTGTGCGTGCACATGCCTTCCGTTCTTCTGCTATTGATTCTTCTTCTACTCCCTTTCCTTCTGCTGTCACTTCTTCCCCCTGCTCTTCTTGCACCTCTCTCTGTCGGGAGTGGCAGTATCTTATGAACACTCTCGAGAGGTTTGTAGGAGGCAAGAATGATGAGGACATCACTTCGTCAGATACACACAACACTCCTCCACTTGACATTCAAGGACCAATCACTAGAGCTCGCGCCCGACAATTGAATTTACAGGTGAGCTCGTTCCTAAGTACTTCTTTTTGTTCATTTGAGAATCGATTGCTACCTAATGATTTAATTATGATTAGGAACCATGGAGAGGACCTAGAAGTACTTGGAGAAGGGCTACGAGGTGCACAAGTCCAGCAAGGGTGGTCGAATCATGATGGAGGTCCAACTCAAGCCGATTTCGAATCCAATTCGGAGTCCAGGACCAAGCCGCACTAAAACGGACGCCCAGATCGTATCCGGACTCCGTTTTGGACGTTCCACATATGTATGGAAAGCTGAGAGGACTACCTTTCCAATGGCTCTGGTCCCATGTCAAAATTCCTTCTGAGTCAATGGAAATCGTCGAAATAAGTAGGTGTTCAGAATCTGTCAGGGTGCTGCGCCACCGTCTTTGGGCCGTTCGGCTTTGTATCGTGTTGGAGCCCATTAGGGGCGCGTCCAGGGGTTTTGCACGCCCCTAACTCCTTTATATCCAGCCGCCACCCCCACCATTAGGGTTGGGTTTTGCTTAGATTAATTCTGTCTTTGAACAGTATCGCCGTTTATCGGTTTGTGAGACCCCAACTTTCGAGTGCTAAATCAATACATCTGCAATTCAGTTGTGTTCTTCCTTGTTCTTGCTTGTGTTCTTCGATTCGCAGGCAAGGATTAGCTTTCTTGGCGAGGTCAACCGGCTGCGCACGGTTGATAACCTGAGGAGACGTGGTGCTGCGATTGCGGGGTTCGGAACGTGTCGTTCGGAAGCCGGATCGATTTGTGTCGCGCCTCCACCAAATCGAACATATCCAGAACCTGTTGGAAGATCGGGACCCCGTCCCTATCAAGTGGTAATCAGAGCTTCGGGTCTTCCTTCAGGTTCGCAATTACCCTCCTTTGTTGTTTCCGGTTTCATCCTAGAGTCCAAGAAAAAGCCCTACAAAAAAATTGTAGTCATAGGTTATTTCCTGTCCTAGATCTCGTTTAGCCTTTTGCACGATTTAATTTCAGAGTCCGTAGTGTTGAGTTTGTGTCCTTAGTCGAGTTGTGTTGCTGGTTTAGATCGTGTTTTGTCTCGGTTTGTCTTGCTTCCGCTACCTCTCATACAAACCCTGCCCGTCAACTTTTGTTTTCCCCCCATTCGCGGCAACCGTTGCCGCCGCAAGCCCCCCCCCCCCCCTCATCCGCCGCCATCCTCTGTGAAAAAAAATTAGGGTTTCGGACCCAGAAAAAAAGAGAAAAGAAAAGAAAATAAAAAAAAGAAAAGAAAAGAAAAAAGAAGAAAAGAAAAGAGAGATTGATTTCGGTTCAAAAAATAAAACAGAGCAAAGAGTGCCCCTTCTGTCCGAAATTTGAAAGTTCATCAAACTTTTTCCAAATCCTGTGAAATTTGGTGGAGTCCTTCTTGACACCTCCAAAAGCCGCGAAAAAATTTTTTTGTGCAAGTTCAGCAACGGGATCAAAAGTTATGGCAGTTTGATTTGAGACCGAATCAAATTCAAATCCGTTTTCGACCCCCCTTCAGTAAAACGGGCATAACTTTTGCATACAAAGTCGGAATTCGACGTTCTTGTACTCGTTGGAAAGCTATCGACGGCACGCATCCAATAAAAATGACTGGCTTGGGCCAGTCGCCATCCAAGACCCCCAAAATCGGCCATCTTTAGCCCCGAAATCGCGTCGCAAGATTTCAGCTTTCTGTTTTTGGGGTTTTATTCGGCCTTCCCTTTGGAATCTGGGGTTCGTCCAGTTGAAAAAGTTGTAGAACTCGTTGAAACCTTTCAAATGAGTATATATAAGCCACATAAAACTCTGCCTTTTCATCTATTGAGACTAGCTGTATCTACTCAAACTTGAGGGTTGTTCGCGTTTTGCCGATACCGCTGTTTTGTGTTCTCCTTCGCGCGAATAGTCCTATGCCCTTAGAAAGAAGTTTGAGTAGTGGGCTAGCGTCTCTCCTAGTACTTGTTGTGAGGCTCTCCTTTGCTTACATCAAGTCACATTGATCATTGCGTGTGCGTACATACACTTCCTTGCATAGGGCTCGTTTGGCTAGCTGATATAGGACACATTTAGACCAGCAACTAGGACCATTGCTTTGGACATTTATTCAGCATTACTATCTGTTATTGACTTGTGTTCCACTAACATATTTGGCCTTCAAGCTCCATATACATACTTAGGACAACACGGTTTTGACCTTTGCAATCGCCGGGTCACACCCTCTAGGTATCACGAACCAGCCACCGGTTGTACCACCTACTGTTTGCGATGGTAAGAACACTTGTAAGAGCTTGGTAAGCCACTTCCTTTGCGGGTTTCCACTGTCCTTCCTTTCTAGTTGATAGGGATAATCCTTTTGTTTTCTCTGTGTTTCCACTAACCATGGCAGGAGACGAAGGTGACGTGACACCGGTCGATTTCAACGAGTGTGTTAGTCGCGGCCATCTACAAGCTGCGCTCGACAAACAAAATGCTTCAATCACTGATCTCGGCGCGAGAATGGACACAATCGTCGCCGCCATTTCCAAGTTGAACACCACGGAAGGCATTGAGCGGGTGGAGCGGCGGTTGGCTGACCTCACTGGTCGGATGGACACATTGGAGGCACGCCTGCCACCTGTCAATGACGGTCATCGTCGTGATGATGACACAGTGTATGATGCGGATGGCAACATTGATCAGCGGGCGACACAAGATGCACGACTACGTCGGCGTCTTCAGCAAAACTGACATGGTATGGGAGGTAATAACCAGAACCGTCATGGTAACGACGACCCTTTTGCTAAAGTCAAGTTTACCATTCCATCTTTTGCTGGTCTTTATGATGCTGATATCTATCTTGATTGGGAGATGACGGTAGAGCAGAAATTTAATTCTCACTTGGTTCCTGAACAACATAGAGTTAGACAAGCTACTAGTGAGTTTAAGGACTTTGCTATTATCTCGTGGAATGAACTAAGTAACATGCGCTTACAACCTGATACATGGGAGCGGTTAAAAGAAGATATGCGTAATCGTTTTGTTCCTCCCACATATAAACTTGATTTGAGAAAAAAATTGCAGTGCTTAGAACAAGGTGATCATTCTGTTCAGGACTATTATGCTGAGCTTCAAAAGGGTATGATGCGTTGTGGGGTTGTTGAGGACACGAATGATAAGATTTGTCGTTTCTACGGGGGGTTACGGTGTGAAATTCAGGACATTGTTGATTATAAAGAATTTACTACTGTCAACCAGTTGTTCCAGCTTGCTATGCTTGCAGAAAAAGAATTGCAGGGACGCAAGGAATCAGCGAAGGCAAGCACCGGACTACCCTTCTACAAGCCAAGAACGACTACATCGACGGGACTGCCCAAGTCTTCTTCGAGTTTTCGTTCCCCTCCACCACCTGTGACCAAGATTGCAGCAGCGCCACCGAAGCCACCTTCCACGACACGCCTTGCAGATCCTACAAAAACTTCTTTGCAGGTTCCAGCCAGGAGTTCTTCTTCCGTGGCTTCAACGGGCCGCTCCTCCGACATTCAGTGCCACCGCTGCCATGGGCTTGGTCATGTGCATAAGAATTGCCCTAGCCAGCGGGCATACATCGCCACGCACGATGGAGGCTACATCAGCACTTCGGATGTCGAGGAGGAGGATGATGTTGCTGCTGCCTCGAACGACAATGGTGGTGGTGATGACGACTTGGTCCTTGGTGGGGCGTCCACAGCGACGCTACGGAGCATCATTGTACAGCGCGTCCTCAGCACACAGGTACAACAACCCGATAAGCTTCAACGCCATAATTTGTTTCAGACTTTCTTCGCAATCAAGAACCGTCGCGCACGTGTCATCATTGATGGAGGAAGTTACAACAACTTGGTAAGTTCTGATTTGGTCAAGAAGCTTGGCTTGACCACGCGACCGCATCCACATCCATACCATATTCAATGGTTAAATGACTCTGGAAAAGCTAAGGTAACACAAACATGTCGAGTCTATTTTTCCATTGGTGGTTATGTTGATCATGTTGATTGTGATGTGGTTTCTATGCAAGCATGCTCTCTTTTATTGGGTCGACCTTGGGAATTTGATAATGATGCTTTACACCATGGTAGTAGTAACAAATACACTTTTATGCATAAGGGAAAGAAAGTTACTTTACAGCCTTTGACTCCAGCTGAGATTATAGAGGCCGATAGGGAGCGAGCTGCTGCTACTAATGATCCAAATAAACATGATAAATCTGAAAAATAGCAAGTACTCCATTTGAACAATTCTGTTATGCTTGCCACCAAATCAGACCTTGCTGAAATTGATGATGTTAATGATATATGCTATGTTTTTGTGTGCAAAGATGCTTTATTTTCTCTTGATAATATGCCTTGCACTTTGCCTGCTCCTGTCACTAACCTGTTTTTGCGTCTAACTTGTTAACTTGTTTTTGCAGGGAATGATGTGAATAGTATGGCCCTATATCTTATTGGAATGTATGAGATGTATGTGATGCATGTAACATTTGTTCATGGCCTGCGTGTCATGATTATTTCAGCTATTGTTAGCTGTCTATATTGTATTTAACGACCTGCGTGTCGACCTTAATGCTTGAATCTATCTTTGTAATCTTCAATTTCTAGCTATTATAGGTAGTAGCCTAGTTTTGAGGTTACAAGCTTTCAAGCATGGTGGCCTAAAGGAGTGATGTGGAGGATGGAGATCATCTACACCTACATGGAGATGGAGATCACCATTTTTTGGGCCATACTACTTCACAGTTAAATGTGTTTATCTGTGATGTTATCTATCTTATTCTTATGCAATGATATTTGTGATATGTTGCTTTGGTAGGATAGAATCCCTCATAAAAATTAGGTGTTAATGCCCTTCCATATGTTGCACCAAAAGATAATGATCACCGCATGGTAGGTCTACCAAAGTAGAGTGTCGTCGGTTATCATCATTATTTGGGGTAGATGTCGGACATCTACATGCGGAAGCATTTGGTTTACTTAACAAGATTATCAAAACAGTTTTGGACCTTGGGGCATAGGTTGGGGCCGGGGCATATTGATGTCACCCAACAAGCAAGAGTCACATAGGGATGTGATTAGCAAGGTGTTGCTTACCCATATCACTAGTTTTCTAGCCGTGATGCCAAAGCTCACTAGGAATTAGTGAAATGAGGATCTTGACCCACTATGTAACTTAGAGGGAGTTTTGTTGCAAAACACATAGTGGGAGTCATTTGTTAAATAGTTTAATAAAAGATGAACATAAACATAGTGCTAAACTTTGCATATTCTTTGTTGTAGATCATGTCAACTAATGCCGCATCCAGTTCTTTTAATTTGCGATCTATTCTTGAGAAAAAAAACTCAATGGAACGAACTTTATGGATTGGTATCACAACTAGAGAATTGTTCTCAAGCAAGAGCGCAAGGAGTATGTCCTTGAGTCTCCTTATCCTGATGACTTGCCTGATAATGCTATCTGCGGCTGCACGGAGAGCTTATGAGAAGCAAACGAATGATTGCCTTGATGTGAGTGTCTCATGCTTGCCACAATGTCCTCTGAGCTTGAAGCAATATGAGAACACAGATGCCTACAATATCATTGTGGGGTTGCGTGGTATGTTTGAGAACCAAGCAAGGGGTGAGAGGTTCAACACTTCAAAGTCCTTGTTTGCGTGCAGTGCTTGCGAGAAGGAATCCGTCACCCTCATGTGATTAAGATGATTGGCTACATTGAGAGTCCGGAAAAGCTTGGTTTTCCCCTTAGCCAAGAGTTGGCTACGATGTGATTCTCCATCGCTCCCCGAGCTTTGAGCCATTCATACTGAACTATCACATGAACAACATGGATAAGACCTTGGTGAGTTGCATGGGATGCTAAAAGTGCCGAGAAAGCATTAAGAAAAGCAGCAATCATGTGATGATGATGCAGAAAGGCAAGGGCAAGCCCAATGTCAAGAAAGGCATGGTCAAAGAGTTAGCTCCGATGAGATCGCGAGCGGTTCTAAGGCCAAGCAAGTCAAGAAGGGTCTTGCTCCTAATGCAGATTGTTACTCTGTAAGCAATCGGGACATTGGAAAAGGCGCCCAAAGTACTTGGAGGATCTTGAGAAGAAGAAGGGAAGTACGACTTCCTCCGGTATAAATGTTATAGAGATCAATCTTGCTACTTCATCCACCGATTCTTGGGTATTTGATACCGGATCGGTTGCTCACATTTGCAAATCGTTGCAGGGGCTAAGAAGAAGTAGAAGTTTGAGGAGGAGCGAAGTGGATCTTCGCGTTGGCAATGGAGCAAAAGTTGTTGCGGTGGTGTTGGCACCATGCCATTGTCTTTACCTTCAGGATTAGTTTTGGAATTGAATAATTGTTATTGTGTTCCATCTCTTTCCAAGAACATTATTTTCGCTTCATGTTTGCAAAGAAGGTTATGACTTTAGATCTATGAACAATGGTTGTTCTCTTTATTTCAAAGATATGTTCTATTGTCATACTCCATTGGTGAATGGGTTATATGTTCTTACTCTTGAAGAGTCACGGTCTATAACATTAATGCAAAGAGGCAACGTTCGAATGATTTGAATCCACGTTTATTTGGCTTTGTCGCTTAGGTCACATAAATGAGAAACGCATGGAGAAGCTCCATAGAGATGGTATTCTGCACTCATTTGATTTTGAATCATTTGAGACATGCGAATCTTGTTTACTTGGCAAGATGACAAAGGCACCTTTCACCGGTCAAGGTGAACGGGCAAGTGACTTATTGGCACTCGTACATTCGATGTATGTGGACCAATGAGCTCAACGACCAAAGGTGGTTTTCAGTACTTCATAACTTTTATCGATGACTTTAGTAGATATGGGTATATCTACCTGATGAAGCACAAGTCTGAATCCTTTGAAAAGTTCAAAGAATTCCAAAATGAAGTGCAAAATCATTTAGGCAAGACAATTCAGTTTCTACGATCTGATCGTGGAGGCGAGTATTTGAGCCATGAGTTTGGCAATCATCTGAAGGATTGTGGAATTGTTCCACAATTGACTCCGCCAGGAACACCTCAATGGAATGGGGTATCTGAACGGAGAAATCGCACCTTATTAGATATGGTGCGCTCCATGATGAGCCAAAGTGATCTTCCATTGTCTTTTTGGGGGTACGCTCTTGAAACAGCCACTTTCACACTAAACAGGGTTCCATCAAAATCAGTAGAAAAGACACCATATGAGATGTGGACAGGACAACGTCCTAGCTTGTCTTTTCTTAAGATTTGGGGATGTGAGGCTTATGTAAAACGTTTGCAATCTGATAAGCTCACTCCTAAATCTGATAAATGCTTCTTTATCGGGTATCCTAAGGAAACAAAAAGATATTACTTCTATAATCAAGGAGAAGGCAAAGTGTTTGTCGCCCGGCATGGTGTCTTCTTAGAGAAATAGTTTCTCTCAAGAAGGGATAGTGGGAGCACGGTGCAACTTGAAGAAATTCGAGAAACTCCTGAAAACATTTCAGCTCCTACAGAACCACAATAGGATGAACAAACTGTTGAAGAACCTGTTGTGGACACACCGGCACCACGTAGGTCAGAGAGGTCACGTCGTGCACATGAGAGGTACATGTTCTTGACTACTCAACAACGGGACATATTGTTGTTAGACAACGATGAGCCTAAGACCTATGAAGAAGCCATGGTGGGACCAGACTCTGAGAAATGGCTTGAAGCCATGAGATCCGAAATTGAATCCATGCACAGTAATCAAGTTTGGAACTTGGTTGATCCACCTGATGGTGTTAAAACCATTGAGTGCAAATGGATTTTCAAGAAAAGATAGACATAGATGGAAATGTTCACATCTATAAAGCGCGATTAGTGGCCAAAGGTTTCAAACAAATTCAAGGTGTTGATTATGATGAAACTTTTTCGCCGTTGCAATGCTAAAGTCTATTCGGATCATTCTAGCGATTGCTGCATATTTCGACTATGAAATATGGCAAATGGATGTCAAAACAGCTTTCCTTAATAGAAATCTGAGTGAGGATGTGTACATGACACAGCCCACGGGTTTTGTCGATCCGCAATCGATTGAAAGATATGCAAGCTGCAAAGATCCATTTATGGATTAAAGCAGGCATCTCGGAGTTGGAACATTCATTTTGATGAAGTAATCAAAGGGTTTGGTTTCATCAAGAACGAAGAAGAACCTTGTGTTTACAAAAAGGCTAGTGGGAGCGCACTCGTGTTTCTGGTCTTATATGTGGATGACACATTACTGATCGGAAATGACATTCCTATGCTCAAATCTGTTAAGTTTTCATTGAAAAATAGTTTCTCTATGAAAGACTTAGGAGAGGCGGCATATATTATGGGCATCAAGATCTATAGGGATAGATCAAGAAGGCTAATTGGATTAAGCCAAGATACGTACATTGACAAGGTGTTGAAAAGGTTCAACATGCAGGATTCCAAGAAAGGCTTCCTACCTATGTCACATGGTATAAATCTTAGCAAGAGTCGGTGTCCTAGTACACCGATGAGCGGGATAAAATGAATGCGATTCCATATGCTTGGCTATGGGGTCCATTATGTATGCCATGCTTTGTACACGCCCGGATGTCTCGTATGCTTTAAGTGCTACAAGTAGATACGATCGATCCAGTGAAAGTCACCTGGATTGCCGTAAAGAACATCTTGAAGTACTTGAGAAGAACTAAAGATGTGTTCCTCGTCTATGGGGTGAGGAAGAGCTTGTTGTAAATGGTTACACCGATGCTAGCTTCCAAACCGACAAAGATGATTTCAGATCGCAACTGGATTTGTGTTCTGCTGAACGGCTATGCGGTGAGTGGAAGAGTTCCAAGCAGAGACGGTTGCTGATTCTACAACAGGCGAGTGCATAGCGATTCTGAAGGCGCTAAAGAGGTCATTTGGATCAAGAAATTTGTTTCGAGCTTGGTGTGATGGCTAGTGCATCGGTCCAATGGACCTCTACTGTGACAACCGTGGAGCCATTGCACAAGCCAAGGAGCCTAGATCGCACTAGAAGTCGAAGCACATTTTACGGCGATTTCATCTCATCCGCGAGATAGTGGAGAGAGGCGATGTGAAGATATGCAAAGTACAAACGGATTTGAACATTGCAGATCCATTGACAAAGCCGCTTCCCCAGCCAAAGCATGAGGCTCACACTAGGGCAATGGGTATTAGATACCTACATGGTTGACTCTAGTGCAAGTGGGAGATCATAGTGATATGCCCTAGAGGCAACATGGAGATGTTATATATATCACATACTATGTTTATGATGCATTAGTTTGTTCCTTGAAATAGACATTATCATTATTGATCAATGAGTATGTGACTTATTCATGAGACTCTTAATGCCAAAATGTTGCTATTTCTAAATGATCCCTGATTATATATCATATGAGGAACAAATATGATTCAAAGATCAGCATATGTATTGATTGATGATCATGTCTCATGGATCATGGTATGGAGATACCAAATCAATAATATGGACATGTGTTAGTGAACATATGTTGGATAGACCCGCCATGAGACACTGCAGAGATTCCATGTGTCATCAGTTGGTCTCAAGTAGTGTTTATGTGGAATCCTTAGACTTGAGATCATCATGGTTCCCAACATGCGTAGTAGCTTATTTTGGGACTACTAAACACTACTCCGTAACTAGGTAGTCATAAAAGTAGTCTTCGGGTTTGCCATGAAATATGTAGTGGGATGTGAATGATCAAGATAGAATTTGCCCCTCCTTATGGGAGAGATATCTCTGGGCCCCTCGATGTAATGGATTATGAAAGTGCATGGCCATGCCAAGGTGATTGAGGAGTCAATCACAAGTTTATAATCCATCACGGAATCGAGAGAGTGATTGAGCTATTAAGAGGATGATACAGGTCTCACCTTGAGCTTAATCCATATCGTGAGGCAAAGGGATTCGTACATGAGAACATTACAGGTTCAGCCGATATGATCTTGACGTATACTTTGGGGTTAATATGTCTTACTAGAGGCCGCTATTAACAGGATGACCGGAAAGGCGTTTCCGGGTCGTGACCAAGTATACGTGAACCTACAGGGTCGCACACTTAACGGGTTGGAACACTAATTCGAATGTGATTCGAATGTGGGCTCAATTCGGATAGAGATCCAGATAGACTCCTATTGGGCCTCGGTCCACGAGGCCCAAGTGAGGAGGTCTATATATATGGAGGCGGGGGGGCTGAGGGGTGCATGCTTCTGTTCCTCCCGAGCAAAACCCTAGCCGCCACCTCCCGAGCCAAACCCTAGCCGCTCGCGAGTGCTGGTACACTCGCGATCGGCGTTCCAGCCCCGGACATGTGGATACCGGTGGAGGCGCTGCTCGTTGCGGCGTTGATCGGCATCAACAATCTACAGATTGGATCTGCTCGTGGTGTGGTTGATCGCGTGGAGGAGACGATCTGTTCGGGACGATCGGCTACTTCCACTACTACCTCGACACACGTGGTTGGATCGGCTTCTCCAACTCTTCTTCCGCTGCGCTGCGCGTCTAGTGGTAACGATCCATGATCCCTCCTTAGCATGATGTCCTGGTGTGCGCGGTAGAAATTTTTGTTTTCTGCTCTCGTAGCATACGCGCGTTCCTTCAGCATCCACCTGCTGTTCTTAGACCCATAGCAGCAGGTGTGATCGAGATTGAGCCCAGAACTGATAAAGTTAAATTCAAATCAGCGGGCTTTGTCCAAGGGATTTCTGACAGTAAGGTGGTTCCACCTGTTGCTTCGACTTCTCAGAAGGCAAAGCCTCATCATGCTACTTCTACCTCTCAGAAGGTGAAGTACCATTGTACCTTCTGTCAGAAGGATGGACACTCAGTCGAGCGATGCTTCATTCGCGCCAAGATCGCGCGTAGAGACCGTGTTCAGGATCTTAGGCGTATTTAGGGTCAGCCCCAGACCTTGAGTGCACCTAAGACCAACACGAGGTCGAGAGTTGCTTCAGCTGATGGGTTTGGGCAGCATCGAGGACATGGCTTTTCTGGTTCTTCTAGTTTTTGTCCTCGATATGCCTCTGGTCGTGACTTCCGCCGTTCTGAGGGTAGACCTTGTTTCCCCCCATCGAGATGGCTACCCGCGGTGTGATAAGCGTGTTGTTGGTGTTCCGACTTGCTCTCCCATAGCAGTTAGACCCAGCAACAGCTTCAGGTCTGCACATAGACCTTTTGTTTCTTTGAGCGACAAAGAGCGTAGGGTAGCTAGAGGTCAGTCGTGTGCGGCTACTTCTTCTGCTGACGTGTGACTCAGTATTGGGTTCCAGAAGCTCTTTTGATTTATCCCAGTACTGAGCCTTTACTCTCTGCTTGACTCAGGTTCGCCGAGCTGGGAAGGGAGAGGTTTGTCTTGTAGACTCCGGTTGTTCTCGTCATATGACCGGAGACTGCCGTTGGTTCTCTTCCCTAGCCCGTGCTCCAGGTGATGAGACTATCACCTTTGGAGACGCTTCGTCTAGGCGCGTCATCGCGAAAGGTATTGTGCGTGTTAATGTTTCATTTATTTTAAAAGATATTGCCTTAGTGAGTAAGCTGCAGTATAATTTATTTTCAGTCTCTCAGCTTACCGATGACAGTTACGAGGTGAGCTTTAAGAAAACAATTACAAAATTCTTGATTCTTCGGGTAGTCCGGTTTGCGGGATTTCTCGTTATGGGAGGATCTTTCGTGCTGATTTTGTTGAGTCTTCTGGTGATCCTTTCAGGTGTTTAGTTGCTTCTGAGTCCCGTGACCTTACCTTCTGGCATAGGAGACTTGGTCATATTGGATTTGACCATTTCACCCGAGTTAGCGGCCACGATCTCATTCGTGGTATGCCTAAACTCAAGATGGTCAAAGATCTAGTTTGTGCTCCACGCCGGCACGGAAAGATGGTTGCCGCTTCTCATCCTCCGGTCATAGTGACTATGACCGATGCACTAGGACAGCTACTCCATATGGATACAGTTGGTCCAGCTCGAGTGCAGTCAGCAGGAGGGAAGTGGTATGTGCTTGTCGTGATCGATGACTTCTCGAGATATTCTTGTGTGTTTTTCTTAGCCTCGAAGGATGAGACATATACCCATTTTTGGGGTTTGTTTAGTAAGCTTTCTGTTGAGCTCCCGGGTGCCTTTCAAGCGATCTGCAGTGACAATGGCACGAGTTCAAGAATTTTTACTTTGAGAGGTTTTGCGGTGAGACAAGTATAGAGCACCAGTTCTCTTCTCCATACGTCCCTCAGCAGAATGGCATTGTGGAGAGGAAAAACTGTACCTTGGTCGAGATGGCCAAGACGATGCTTGATGAGTACTCTACACCAAGGAAGTTTTGGGCTGAGGCTATAGCCACTGCGTGCCATGTTTCGAACAGAGTTTTTCTTAGGGCACACTTGCACCGCACTTCTTATGAGTTGATATATGGGCGAAAGCCCAGCGTCTCGCATTATCGTGTGTTTGGTTGCAAGTGTTTTATCTTGAAGTCTGGAAACCTAGATAAGTTCGAGTCACGTTCTTGTGATGGGATCTTTCTAGGCTACTCGACTTCTTCGCAGGCTTATAGAGTCTGGAACTGCAAGACTAGTAAAATGGTACAGACCTATGAGGTGACCTTCGATGAGGCCAATCCGGGGACTAGGCCCGATATCTTAGGTTCTTTAGAGCAATCCGAGACCATCTTTGTGGATGATAAGGACGATGGAGATGAGGGTTGTCTACCTGATCCAGTTCCTCATCCTCCCCTTGAGGTGCCTTCTTCCACTGCACCTCGAGGAGATCAGCCCATGCCTTCTGCTTCCTCTGGAGCTAGTGGCTTTATTCCTACCTCATCAGCTCATGAGGTAGAGGCCATTTCTTCATCTCATCCATGACCTCCCCGAAATATCCAGAAAGACCATCCTTTCGAGCAGATGATTGGAGACCTCTTTGAGCGAGTCACTCGCTCAAAGTCTGGCTTGTCACAATTCTGTCTCCACTCTGCCTTCATTGCCTCTTTTGAGCCCAAGGATGTTTGTCATGCCCTTTCTGATGAGTCTTGGGTCAATGCCATGCATGAAGAATTAGAAAATTTTGAGAGAAACAAGGTATGATCGCTTGTTGAGCCCCCTCGAGGTCACAATGTCATTGGGACTAAGTGGGTGTTCAAAAACAAGCAGAGTGAGGATGGGGTAGTTATTCGAAACAAGGCTAGACTAGTAGCTCAGGGCTTCTCCCAGGTTGAGGTTCTAGATTTTGAGGAGACCTTTGCCCCTGTAGCTAGACTTGAGACCATTAGAATCCTGCTTACTTTCGCAGCTTCTAAGGGTTTCAAGCTTTACCAGATGGATGTCAAGAGTACCTTCCTCAATGGGTTTATTGAGGAAGAGGTCTATATGAGACAGCCTCCAGGTTTCGAGAACCCCAAGTACCCAAACGATGTCTACAAGCTTTTCAAAGCATTGTATGGACTTAAGCAGACCCCTAGAGCTTGGTATGAGAGGCTTAAGTCCTATCTGTTGAGTCATGGGTTTGAGATGGGTAAGGTAGATAAGACCTTGTTCATTCGTACACATGGCACTGACCTTCTGCTCGTCTAGATTTATGTGGATGACATCATCTTTGGCGGTTGTAACATCCCAAATTTTTTATTTGCAATTTATTTGATTTTCTGGAGTTTATTTGGATTTATCTGGATTTTATTTCAAAATCTAAAGCAAGAAAATGTATCTAAAATATTTTATAAAGCTATTAATTGAAAATATGAAATTAAAAATATTTTTTCCTAAGTCTAAAATGCCTCCAGGAATTTTTAGGAATTTTCCTAGAATTTTTGGGCTTTAAATATTTTTTTAAGTGTTTATAAAGTTATCTAGCATTTCTGAAAATTAAAACGAAATTTAAAAGCCAAAAATCCCTCGGCTGACACGTGGCGCACCCAGATCGCATCCGCCCACCGGCCGATCTAATCCGGGCCGTCCCCATCCACTTACCCCTTCGGGTTGGATCCAACGGCCCGATCTTCTCTTTGTGCACGTGGCTCAAATCCGGCCGTCCGCCTCTCTCCCCTCACCTACCTCTCTCTCTCTCACGACATGCGGGGCCCGCACTTTCTTCCTCCTCCCCTTCTCCCCCAGCCCGCCGGCCGCCATTAACACCCTAACCGAGCTTTTAAAAGCTTCGGTTACTCCCCCTAATGACCAGCTATTGATGCTATTAGTGGCCCTTAAGCCCGCGCGCTAGTAACCGCCCCACCTCCGTCCGTTTTCTGTCGGCTTAAAGCCTCTCGCCGTTATGCGACTGTTTCTAAAGTCCTTAACTCCGGCGAGCCCATTACCTCCGTCCCTGCCCTATAAAGCTCCTTCCCAAGCCCGTTATCCTCCTTCGCCTTCCGTGCGCGCCACCTCTTTCCCCTCCGCCTGAACCGAATCGGCCCGACCGTGCTTCCTCGTCCGCCGCCGTGCGAGCTCGGCGAGGAATTGGCGCCGCCTGGTCTCTTCCGCCTCGCCGACGACGCCGTGATCCCCAAGCGCGGCGACCACCATTCCCCTCCGCCGAGCGACGCCGCCACCGGAGCCCGTTGTTGCCGAAGACTCGAGCGCGCCGCTTCTTCGTCGACCGACCGTCTCCACTCGTGGAATCGAACCTCTCGACCATCCGCGTCTCTCGCCACTCTGCCGATTCCCTCCGACCACCCCGCTGCCAACCGGTTCGAAGGTAACACCCTTCGTGTGGTCGTAGATCCGGTAGTCGAGGTTTTCTATGTAGTCAAGTCGTAAGTTCTCCGTAGTCGAAGTCGTAAGTTCTCACGTAGTCGAAGTCGAGGTTCTCTCGTGTAATTGAAGTCGAGGTTTTCGTGTAGTCAAGTCGTAAGTTCTCGGTAGTCGAAGTCGAGGTTCTCTCGTGTAATCAGTCGAGGTTTTCGTGTAGTCGAGTCGTAAGTTCTCCGGTAGTCGAAGTCGTAGATTCTCGTAGTCGTAGTCGAGATTGGTGCGTGGCCGTAGTCGTAATTTCCCTGCGTAGTCGTAAACCTTCCGTGTGGTCGTATGTCGACTGCGTGGTCGTAAACCTTCCATGTGGTCGTAAGTCGACTACGTGGTCGTAGCTCCACCCGATCGCATTTGCCGTGGTCGTAGCTCCGCCCGATCACGTTTGCCGTGGTCGTGAGAACTTCCGAGGGCCATAACTTCTTCATTTTAACTCCGATTTAACTCGTTCAAATTTCTAAATTTTTCTAAAATCCTAATCTACCCATTTCTGGACTCGTTTTGAATTTTTGGATTTTATTTGAATTTTTTTTTAATTTCTTTTGGTTCTTTGCGTATAGATTACGACGAATCCGGAGAGTATTTCTTCGACGAATCGCAGCAAGACTTCGAGCAAGGCAAGTTACACCTTTGACCATGTTGATCCCAGTAATTTAAATTATTATGTTGTTTTTAAATTAATATGCATGCGTACTTTTATTCAATCTAGTTTAAATTCGGTTTAAACTCTAGTTATACCCAAATCCTTTGTGTATGGCCAATCTTGAAAATTGAATAAACATACCTTGTCACCATAGATGAAAACCTAGTTGGTACATTAGTATTGACTAGAACATTTTATGGAATTGCTTAGCCATGCTTAGAATAATTCGGGTGGGAAGAATTGTTTCACATAAAATGATAAAGTTTTCGAATGTGTTCTTGACTTTGGTGGGTCAAGAATGATTTTGAAATATTTTCAAACAGAATATGAAATCTTGGTTTAGACTTAGGCTAATGGTTAGAGTGGTGGGTGCTTGCTGGTATGCATTGTTGTTTTGTGACACAATGTTGATTGCCAGGCACAAGGGGTATGTGGTTGGTGCCTAAGTCAGTTAAGGACCGGTCTGTGAAATACTATTACAAAGTCACACTGTACTACCACAAGTCTGGTATGGGACAGACCTTGCTAAGTAATTTGTGAAGTTCCATTTTAGTTTCGCTATAGGCTGAATGTGAGCGTGGCGTAGGCCATGAGAAGTCTCACATGGCACAAGAGGGGGCTCCAACATGTGGATTCATGTTGTGGTGAAACCTTAGTGGCGGCGTAGCTAATTTGGTAATGGAACATTGGAACAGCTTTGTCATGATCTCCTCGGCCGCACACCTAAGGAAGTGTGTTAATCCGGTGGCAAAACGGGGGACATGTCTTGTGGGTAAATTGTACACCTCTGCAGAGTAACAAACTATCCTGGATAGCCGTGTCCACGGTCAAGGACATGCTTAGTATGGTTTTTCATGGATTAGACTTTGGTTTTAATAAAATTTGGTTTATGGAAATTTGTGAAACTTTTGGAAAGATGGTCCGGGTGGGATACCCGTGGTTAGGTTAGTGTTAGGTTGTTGCCTGCACTAACGTTATTATTTTGTTAAATCTGGATTTTATATACTGTATCAAATTCAGCTTTTGCACTTACGTTATTGTATTTAATTCAATAATGCTGTTTATGCAAATGAACCACATTATGCCCTCCTTTGTAACCCCTTATGCATGCATCAAATCTGTTATATTTCCTGGTGTAACTTGTGGAGTACTTTATGTGCTCACCTTGCTATAAACAATGTTGCCAGAGGACGACGACGTCAACTTTGTTGAGGATTGCGACGAATAGGCCACGTCTTACAGTCAATTCGCCTTGTGGGAAGGCAGGACGGGCTGCTCCTTTCATTTATCTTCCGTTGTTTATTTCATGTTTGGCCATGAAGCCACCGTATTGTATACTTGGCCATAAGGCCCGTACTTTTGCTTTATAATAAAGTTTGGTTATCATGCATGATATGTATCACTGTTCAATCTATGTGCACTAGCTTTTCCTGGGATAGTGCGTTTAACACAGAGGGATGTGGAGTTGTTGCTCCGGGTCCCGACAGAGATGGTATCAGAGCATGTTGACCCTAAGACGTGACCGTAGGTAGAATAGAATGGATGACCTTAAGGATTTATTTTCTAAAAATATATATATATATAATAAGAACATTTTAAAAATCCTTCTACCTCTTATCTTCTTTATTCTTTCACTTGTCTATTCTTTTCTTTTAAAAATATAAATACGCATAATTGATGACTAACTCCTTTTCTTTTTCAAAATTATAGATGGATGAACGTCCTACCCAAGTCACCCGTGGAATCTTAGCTGGACACCTAGCTGACCGCCTTTGGGATCTTCTTCAAGAGCTGGGTGTTACGGCACACCCCGTGTACCAAGGATGTTTGGAAACCTATGGAGATCAAGAACGTTGGAGAGTGGAAGTACTGATCTACGCCAACATGGGAGATGAAGAAGCATGTCACACCTTTGATGCTCCTCTACCCCGGGACACCTTCTTCAACGGAATCCAGGATGCAGCTCGTGAAGCAATTCGGCAGATGAGGGACATCTACGCCCAAGAGCTTCAGCGCACCACATTCCGATACTTCCCCAGCAAGTACCCTGCCAGCTCCAGCAGCGTCTTCTCCTCGACAGAATTTGAGAGTAACCCTCGGCTCGTTCAGCAGGTGGAGTACACCAAGTCTTTGGACTATGTGTACCAAGATACCTTGAAGGAGTTGAGTCTCATGGCGCAGCGACTCCGCGAAGCAGAAGAAGAATTAGCCAAGTATCGTGTAGAAGATGAGGGTTCTTCTATTACACGACCACCCCCCCAAGAAACTTAAAAAAACCAGCCTTCTATTAGTAGCAGCACCAGCCCAATGAAACCATAGTTTAAGTTTAAAGTTATAGAACGATACTTGTGAGCTGTTATTCCTTTATCAACAGCCTCAAGGTTATATTCAATAAAATAATATGGTTGGTTGCTCCTTGAATTTTTGTTGTGTTTCTTGTTTTGTGGTGGGAATGCTACATAGACCTTCTCCTAGTCCTCTCTCTCTTTCCTCTAAAATCTGGAAGAGTCTGACAGATGGTGAACACAAGGAGAAATGTCAACGACAGCGCCAACGACACCGGAGCGCAAGGAAGTCAGTCTGCCCCCATCCTTCCTCCTCCGCCAGCAGCTGGACCCGACTGGGCTCAAATGATGGCAAATCAAAATTAGTTGATTCAACTGTTAGCTCAAGCTATCAACAACCCTGCTCAGCAAGCTCCTCAGCCACCAGCTCAAGCTCCTCAAAACCGGATGTCAGAATTTTTGAGGATAAGGCCTCCAACCTTCTCAAGCAGTGCTGAGCCAATGGATGCTGATGATTGGCTCCGCGCGATAGGCAAGAAGTTAGATATTCTCGCAATGCATCGATCGAGAAAGGGTCTTGTTTGCTTCTCACCACTTAATGGACCCGCATCCGAGTGGTGGGATACCTTGATTGCTTCTCATGCCAACCTCGTGCCATCGCATGGGATGAGTTTGTTCGAGTTTTCGCAAGGCTCATATTCCAACCGCACCATTACCCTCAAGAAGAAGGAATTGAGCTCGCGCCAAGGAAGCCGCACAGTGAATGAGTACCGCAAAGTTCAATCAATTGGCGCTATGCACGTAAGATGTGGCTACCGATGAAGCCAAGCAAGAAAGATTTTGGAGGCCTAAATGACAATATTTCTATCCAGTTGTTATCAAGTGAATATGCGGATTTTCATCAGTTGGTTAGCAAAGCCATTCGCCAGGAGGGCAAGTTTGTAGAGATGGAAAATCGGAAGAGAAGGATGGCCACGCAAAAGGCTAACCCTGGAGGTTTTCCCAAGCCCCGTAGTAACCCACCTCAGGTTGGGCAGTTCAAGCCGCACTCCAGCAACTTCAAGCCTCAATCAAGCAGCTTCAGGCCAGCAGCTAACCGGCCAACTTTCCAAGTCAACCGCCCCAAATATCGCAGCACTGTTCCTCCTCTTGGTGGTCAAGTTCAAAAGAACACTACTACAGCTGATGGAGTGACTTGTTTCTATTGCAAGGAAACAGGGCATTATGCCAAGTCTTGCCCCAAGAAGCTTCAAGCTGCAGCTAATGCAAATGCTTCGGGAGGTCAGAATCAAGGTCGCAGATTCAGAAGCGAAAACTATGTTAAGGGACGTGTGAACCACATCACCGCCGAAGAAGCTCAGCTGCACCGGATGTCGTCTGGGTATGTTCCTTGTAAACTCGGTGCACGCTTGATTCTTTTGATTCCGAGCTTCCCATTCTTTTATTTCCTTGGATTTTGTGGTTAAGAATGGGTTGGGTATGGTTTCTCTTAGTACACCCATGATAGTTCTCTCCCCGGAGCGGAAATGAGAACAAGGACCTTGTGTCCGAGAATAGAGTTAATCATAAACGGGTTCTGTTCCTAGCGGACTTAATAGTGTTGGAATCTCAGGATTGGATGTAATTCTTGGCATGAACTGGTTAGCCAAGAACAATGGTCGATTAATTGTGCTACCGATCCATAACCCCGACCAATGATCAAGGAGTAGAAGTAAAGTTTTCCCTGAAACCCATGCGAAGGAGAATGTGTTCTCACTCATCTTCAAGTGCAAGAAGAAGTACGATGAGTGCGGGAATACCGGATGTATTTCGGAGGATTTACCAGGATGCCACCAGATAGGGAAGTCGAGTTTGTGATTGACCTAGTCCCAGCACGCCCCAGCTTCAAGAGACCGCATCGTATGCCGGCTAATGAGTTAGCCGAGTTGAAGAAACAGATTCAAGAATTGGAGGATAAAGGGTATATTCGACCAAGTTCTTCACCTTGGGGTGCACTGTCTTGTTCGTCAAGAAAAGGATGGAAGCATGAGAATGTGTGTGGATTACGAGCGCTTAATGAGGTTACTATTAAGAACAAGTACCGTTGCCCGGGATCGATGATCTGCTCGACCACCAAGAGAGCGAGTCTTCTCAAGATCGATTTGAGATCGGATATCACCGATTGAAGATCCGTGCGAAGATATCCCTAAGACGCATTCTCTACCCGTTATGGACATTATGAGTTCACTGTCATGTCTTTTGGACTAACAAATGTGCTCGCTTACTTCATGAGCATGATGAATAGTGTATTCATGGAGTATTTAGATAAGTTTGTTGTAATCTTCATAGATGACATTCTTATCTATTCCAAGAATGAAGAAGAGCATGAGAATCATCTTCGGATAATCCGGGAAAGCTTAGAGAGCATCGACTTTATGCCAAATTCAAGAAATGCGAATTTTGCCTAAAGGAGGTTGCTTTTCTTGGTCATATTGTGACACTGAAGGAATTGCAGTGGATCCTCTAAAGTGCAAGCCGTAATGGAATGGCAGCCACCCAAGACGAAAGAAAGAAGTCGAAGTTTCCTTGGACTTGCTTGGTTACTATCGCCGCTTCATAGCAGGATTTTCAGAGTTAGCCAAACCCATGACTCACTTCAAGAAAGAAAAGAAGTTTGAATGGACGAAAGCTCGTGAACGAGTTTCCAGACTCTCAAGAATAAGTTAGTTTCAGCCCAGTGCTTATCCTTCCAGATGTGCATAAGGATTTTGAAGTTTTCTGTGACGCCTCCCGTCAAGGTTTGGGATGTGTTCTTATGCAAGAAGGTAGAGTGGTAGCCTATGCATCGCGCCAGCTAAGACCACATGAGTGTAATTATCCTACTCATGACTTGGAACTAGCAGCCGTAGTGCATGCTTTGTAGATCTGGCGTCATTACCTCATCGGTAATCGTTGTGAAGTATACACGGATCATAAGAGTTTGAAATACATTTTCACTCAAGCAGAACTTAATTTAAGGCAGCGCAGATGGTTAGAGTTGATCAAGGATTATAATATTGGAATTCATTATCACCCCGGCAAGGCAAATGTCGTGGCAGATGCGCTAAGCAGAAGGTCTTATGCAAACAGTGTGTTGTCAAAAGAAGATCAGATCCGACTTCAGGAAGGAATCTCCCGTTTAAGTATAAACCCAGTGAATCAAGGTTTTCTCTCAGCCCTAGAGATTCAACCTAATTTACCTGATCAAATCAGGGAAGCCCAAAAGGTGGATGAAGATATCCAGGAAATCAGGAAAAATATGAGAAGAGGCAAAGCGCCAGGATTCAGTGAAGATGAGAATGGGACCGTCTGGTTTGAAAACCGCATTTGCGTGCCTAATAATCAAGAGATCAAGAAAGCGATTCTGCAAGAAGCCCATGAAACTCCATATTCAATTCACCCAGGTCGTACCAAGATGTACCAGGACCTTAAGGAAAGATACTGGTGGGTTAGTATGAAAAGGGAAATTGCGGAGTTTGTTGAAGCTTGTGATACCTGCCAGAAAGTCAAGGCAGAGCATCAGAAACCTGCAGGACTTTTGCAACCCTTGCCAATACCAGATTGGAAGTGGGAAGAGATCGGTATGGACTTCATAACCGGACTACCTAGAACTCAATCCGGCTATGACTCAATCTGGGTGGTAATTGACAGGTTGACCAAAGTAGCTCATTTTATACCAGTCAAGACTACTTATTCTGGAAGTAAGTTAGCTGAGATTTACATGGCTAGAATTGTGTGCTTGCATGGAGTTCCGAAAAAGATAGTATCGGACAGAGGTAGTCAGTTCACATCCAAGTTTTGGCAGAAACTTCATGAAGAGTTAGGAACTAAGCTTAATTTCAGTACAGCTTATCATCCCCAAACAGATGGCCAGACAGAGCGAGTAAATCAAGTGCTAGAGGATATGTTGAGAGCATGTGCTCTGGATTTTGGAAATAGTTGGGATCGCTCATTGCCCTATGCTGAGTTCTCTTACAACAACAGTTATCAGGCAAGTTTGCAGATGGCACCTTTTGAAGCACTGTATGGTAGGAAGTGCAGAACACCCTTGCATTGGGAACAGTCTGGAGAATTCCAAGATGCGGGACCAACCCTACTTCAAGATGCTGAAGAGAAAGTGAGGAAGATCAAAGACAGATTGAAGATAGCTCAATCCAGGCAGAAAAGTTATGCCGATAATCGTCGTCGAGACGACTTTGAAGTTGGGGACTATGTGTATCTCGAGTATCTCCGCCGAGGAGTCGAAGATTCCAAGTCGGGAAAGCTTGCACCAAGATTCGTTGGGCCATTCAAGATCTCAAGCCGCAAAGGAGAAGTTGCATATCGTTGGATTTGCCGCCAAGCATGTCGTGTGCACAACGTCTTCCACGTCTCTCGATTGAAGAAATGTCTCGAGTACCGCGGATCAAGCGGACTTGAAACCCTTGATCTTCAAGAGGATCTCACCTATCAAGAGCAACCGATCAAGATTCTCGAGACAGTAGAGCGCGGACTGTAAGAAAGACCATCAAATTCTGCAGAGTTCAATGGAGCAATCACACAGAAGACGAAGCAACTTGGGAGCGAGAAGAAGATCTGAAAGCCAATCATCCCCATCTCTTTGCTAGCTAGTTCAAATCTCGAGGGCGAGATTTCCTTAAGGGGGGTAGGTTTGTAACATCCCAAATTTTTTATTTGCGATTTATTTGATTTTCTGGAGTTTATTTGGATTTATCTGGATTTTATTTCAAAATCTAAAGCAAGAAAACGTATCTAAAATATTTTATAAAGCTATTAATTGAAAATATGAAATTAAAAATATTTTTTCCTAAGTCTAAAATGCCTCCAGAATTTTTAGGAATTTTCCTAGAATTTTGGGCTTTAAATATTTTTAAGTGTTTATAAAGTTATCTAGCATTTCTGAAAATTAAAACGAAATTTAAAAGCCAAAAATCCTCTACCGACACGTGGCGCACTCCAGATCGCATCCGCCCACCGGCCGATCTAATCCGGGCCGTCCCCATCCACTTACCCCTTCGGGTTGGATCCAACGGCCCGATCTTCTCTTTGTGCACGTGGCTCAAATCCGGCCGTCCGCCTCTCTCCCCTCACCTCTCTCTCTCTCTCGCCGACATGCGGGCCCGCACCCTTTCTTCCTCCTCCCTTCTCCCCAGCCGCCGCCGCCATTAACACCCTAACCGAGCTTTTAAAAGCTTCGGTTACTCCCCCTAATGACCGGCTATTGATGCTATTAGTGGCCCTTAAGCCCGCGCGCTAGTAACCGCCCCACCTCCGTCCGTTTTCTGTCGGCTTAAAGCCTCTCGCCGTTATGCGACTGTTTCTAAAGTCCTTAACTCCGCGAGCCCATTACCTCCGTCCTCGCCTATAAAGCTCCTTCCCGAGCCCGTTATCCCCCTTCGCCTTCCCGTGCGCCGCCACCTCTTTCCTCCGCTCGAACCGATCGGCCCGACCGTGCTTCCTCGTCCGCCGCCGTGCGAGCTCCGGCGAGGAATTGGCGCCGCCTGGTCTCTTCGCGCCTCGCCGACGACGCCGTGATCCCCAAGCGCGGCGACCACCATTCCCTCTCCGCCGAGCGACGCCGCCACCGAGCCCGTTGTTGCCGAAGACTCGAGCGCGCCGCTTCTTTCGTCGACCGACCGTCTCCACTGTGAATCGAACCTCTCGACCATCCGCCGCCTCCGCCACTGCCGATTCCCTCCGACCACCCCGCGGCCAACCAGTTTCCGAAGGTAACACCCTTCTGTGTGGTCGTAGATCCGGGTAGTCGTAGGTTTTCTGTGTAGTCGAAGTCGTAAGTTCTCTGGTAGTCGAAGTCGTAAGTTCTCTGGTAGTCGAAGTCGTAGGTTCTCTGTGTAATCGAAGTCGTAGGTTTTCTGTGTAGTCGAAGTCGTAAGTTCTCTGGTAGTCGAAGTCGTAGGTTCTCTGTGTAATCGAAGTCGTAGGTTTTCTGTGTAGTCGAAGTCGTAAGTTCTCTGGTAGTCGAAGTCGTAGATTCTCAGTGTAGTCGTAGTCGTAGATTGGTTTGTGGCCGTAGTCGTAATTTCCCTGCGTAGTCGTAAACCTTCCGTGTGGTCGTATGTCGACTGCGTGGTCGTAAACCTTCCATGTGGTCGTAAGTCGACTACGTGGTCGTAGCTCCACCCGATCGCATTTGCCGTGGTCGTAGCTCCGCCCGATCACGTTTGCCGTGGTTGTGAGAACTTCTGAGGGCCATAACTTCTTCATTTTAACTCCGATTTAACTCGTTCAAATTTCTAAATTTTTCTAAAATCCTAATCTACCCATTTCTGGACTCGTTTTGAATTTTTGGATTTTATTTGAATTTTTTTTTTATTTCTTTTGGTTCTTTGCGTATAGATTACGACGAATCCGGAGAGTATTTCTTCGACGAATCGCAGCAAGACTTCGAGCAAGGCAAGTTACACCTTTGACCATGTTGATCCCAGTAATTTAAATTATTATGTTGTTTTTAAATTAATATGCATGCGTACTTTTATTCAATCTAGTTTAAATTCGGTTTAAACTCTAGTTATACCCAAATCCTTTGTGTATGGCCAATCTTGAAAATTGAATAAACATACCTTGTCACCATAGATGAAAACCTAGTTGGTACATTAGTATTGACTAGAACATTTTATGGAATTGCTTAGCCATGCTTAGAATAATTCGGTGGGAAGAATTGTTTCACATAAAATGATAAAGTTTTGAATGTGTTCTTGACTTTGGTGGGTCAAGAATGATTTTGAAATATTTTCAAACAGAATATGAAATCTTGGTTTAGACTTAGGCTAATGGTTAGAGTGGTGGGTGCTTCTTTGGTATGCATTGTTGTTTTGTGACACAATGTTGATTGCCAGCACAAGGGGTATGTGGTTGGTGCCTAAGTCGATTAAGGACCGTCTGCATGAAATACTATTACAAAGTCACACCGTACTACCACAAGTCCGGTATGGGACAGACTGGCTAAGTAATTTGTGAAGTTCCATTTTAGTTTCGCTATAGGCTGAATGTGAGCGTGGCGTAGGCCATGAGAAGTCTCACATGGCACAAGAGGGGGCTCCAACATGTGGATTCATGTTGTGGTGAAACCTTAGTGGCGGTGTAGCTAATTTGGTAATGGAACATTGGAACAGCTTTGTCATGATCTCCTCGGCCGCACACCTAAGGAAGTGTGTTAATCCGGTGGCAAAACGGGGGACATGTCTTGTGGGTAAAGTTGTACACCTCTGCAGAGTAACAAACTATCCTGGATAGCCGTGTCCACGGTCAAGGACATGCTTAGTATGGTTTTTCATGGATTAGACTTTGGTTTTAATAAAATTTGGTTTATGGAAATTTGTGAAACTTTTGGAAAGATGGTCCGGGTGGGATACCCGTGGTTAGGTTAGTGTTAGGTTGTTGCCTGCACTAACGTTATTATTTTGTTAAATCTGGATTTTATATACTGTATCAAATTCAGCTTTTGCACTTACGTTATTGTATTTAATTCAATAATGCTGTTTATGCAAATGAACCACATTATGCCTTCCTTTGTAACCCCTTATGCATGCATCAAATCTGTTATATTTCCTGGTGTAACTTGTGGAGTACTTTATGTGCTCACCTTGCTATAAACAATGTTGCCAGAGGACGACGACGTCAACTTTGTTGAGGATTGCGACGAATAGGCCACGTCTTACAGTCAATTCGCCTTGTGGGAAGGCAGGATGGGCTGCTCCTTTCATTTATCTTCCGCTGTTTATTTCATATTTGGCCATGAAGCCACCGTATTGTATACTTGGCCATAAGGCCCGTACTTTTGCTTTATAATAAAGTTTGGTTATCATGCATGATATGTATCACTGTTCAATCTGTGTGCACTAGCTTTTCCTGGGATAGTGTGTTTAACACAGAGGGATGTGGAGTTGTTGCTCCGGGTCCCGACAGCGGCCCTTCCCATGCTCTTGTTTCACAGTTCTCGGATGTCATGAGCACCGAGTTTGAGATGAGCATGTGGGTGAGTTGACTTTCTTCCTTGGCTTCCAGATCAAGCAAACTCGGGAGGGTACTTTCTTGCATCAAGGCAAGTATACTCGAGACCTCCTGAGACGCTTTGACATGAGTGATGGGAAGCCAGTGTCGATTCCCATGGCATCCACAGCTTCACTTTACCCAGATGAGGATGGCGAGCCTGTTGATCAAACAGAGTACAGAAGCATGATCGGCTCCCTCTTGTACCTCATTGCCTCGAGACTGGACATACATTTTTCTGTGTGTCTTTGTGCTCGGTTTCAGGCTTCTCCTCACGTATCTCACCGCCAGGCGGTGAAGCGCATTCTTCGGTACCTTCGAGCTACCATTGACTATGGTATCTGGTACTCTGCCTCTTCCTGTCTTTCCCTCAGAGCCTACTCGGACGCAGACTTTGCTAGCTGTAGGATAGATAGGAAGAGCACTTCTGGCACCTGCCAATTCATTGGCACTTCTCTTGTCTCTTGGTCCTCTAGGAAGTAGTCCGATGTTGCACAGTCCACCGCAAAGGCCGAGTATGTTGCCACAGCCAGTTGCTGCAGCTAGGTACTCTGGATGGCTTCGACCCTGCGGGACTTTGGGTTAGTTATAGACAGTGTTCCACTCTTTTGTGATAACACTTCTGCTATTAACATTGCTAAGAACCCAGTGCATCATTCTCGGACCAAGCATATTGATATTCGATATCACTTCCTTAGAGACCATGTGAAGAAGGGTGACATATTGCTCTAGTTTGTGGAGAGTGACCACCAGTTGGCTGATATCTTCACCAAGCCTTTGGATAGCTCTAGGTTTTCAGCCTTGCGTGGAGAACTTGGGGTGGTTTGTCCTTATGGACTGTAGTGAGGGGGAGTTTCTTTGCTTTACTGCTTTATCCTGTATATTTTGCTCCTGTCCTCATTTTGTTGCATTAAAATCGGGATGCATTCGGGTTAGTCCTCTCAGCATAGATTAGAGTGTTTTCTCTTGTCTAGTTACTTAGATTTCTTCCTCTCATCTTATGATCTAGGATGCTGCTTATTAGCTATCTCTCTTCTCACTAGGTTGAGCTCACTCACTTCTTATAGGTTCTAGCAAGGGTTGGGCCACCCTTGGGTAGACAGGGAACGTGTTTGCTCCTTAGTGTGTTAGATGAACAGTTGATAGTCCTAGTATCATATGGGGTAGATGAGAGTCAGTCTGAGCCATAGTATCCTCTATATCTTGTCTATGCTTTAAGGACTATCTTTTCTGATTTCTTTCCCAGCTTCTCAGTTTCTAGCTTTGGTTCAGGGGGAGTTCATTTGGGAGCTTCAAGAGCTTAACATTGACATAACTCAACTTGAACTAAAAAGTGCATCTCATGTTGAGGGGGAGCTGGATTTTCTGCATTTTATTTTCAGCATTCTGCATTGTAATATAACTGCATGGTGCCTTGACTATTATCCTTTTATGACATGTTTACAATGCTTTACATCATACCATGATTTGTGCTTAATTTTTAGATTTATCATTACTTTATATGTGTCGTCAAGCCTTTGCCATTGATAAGTTAATTAAAATTGCACAACTTGAATAAGACATGTCATGCTAGCTCTTGAGACTAGTCTTTCTTTAGTTATCCTTTTATGATTCATGCCATGTCAAATAGGCTAAGTTGAATCTTGAATCTTTATTTGAGCTTTAGATTGAGCTATGCTAAGTTCTTAATGCAACATGAGTTAGTACAACTGTTTAAGAAAGCAAAAAGATCTCTTTTATGTGTGAAAGAACTGATCTCACCAATTCTTTCTCATGAGACTGCTTGCCATTACACTAGGTATGAACTCAGGGGGAGTTTTGGATGACCAAGATCATCTCCTTAAGCTTCTTGCTTGGAATGGTCGCATAAGTCTTGAGATCTAGCACATGACTAAAATTTTGGTTGGAAACGACCATGAGTTTTAAATAAAAATATGTCCATTGTGCTAAGTTTGCTTGATTACAAAAAGACTAAAGTGCTTGAACAAATAATTCATTCTTGAACTTATAGCACTCTAAATTGGCTCAATACTAGTTTCTTGGTTCCACTTAGATTATTGACATGGCTTGCATCATTTTTGGATACCTCTAGCTAGACTTTGATCTTGAATGGCTTGATATGTTTACAATTTCATCTAATATTCAGATTCTTACTTATGTGGCTTGGCTTGATTATGCATATTTTGTTATGATCTTGATAGCATCCCATTGTATTATGGCTTGGTGTAATACTTCTTGGTCAATTTGGATAATCTTTATGGCCCTCATTGCTTAGCATTGAATAAAATTCAGCCACACCATGTTTTGTTTTCCTCCAAAGAACCTTGATGATTTTATTGCCAAAAGGGGGGAGAATATGAGAGAAAAAGCCCTTTTTGGGAGCTTTGGGAGCCTTTGAGAAAAACTTTCTCTTTCTTTTGCTCCTTGTATAAACATGGTCATTAGCATCATTTTCTTTCTCTTGGACCATGTTTGACTTTCAAACAAACTCAATTCTATGCTTTTTCTGTGTTTGTCAATATACTCATTAAGGGGGAGATTGAGAGACCATGTGGAGGTATCCCCATGTTTGTGATGAGTAATTGACGGTTGTATTAGTGAGTTTGAGTTTATTTTGGGTATTCTAGAGTTGAGTACATTTACTTGTGCTAATATTGATTATGTTGTTTCGTGCGGTGCTATGTGACGGTTTGCTTATCTGTGTGACTGCAGGACTTCGGAGCTAGGTCATGGTGAGGCGAGGAGGACCGGGACTAGGCACAAGAGGTGTTGAGGTCCAGACGATCGGTGATGCCAAAAATGATCGAGGATGGTGAGGTGGTTGCGAGTCAGGAGACGAGGAACCGGAGGTCCAGACGGTTGGAGGTCGGTTGCTGTCATGTGCGGCTGAACGAACGAGGACTAGACTCAGGTGGAGTCGGAGGTCTTGGTCGGTGTTGGGTGGACGCGATGGGCAGTGGCGAGTGGACCGGGACTAGACTCAGGAGGAGTCAAAGGTCCAGATGGTCAGGATGCCGGGTGCGGTCGTGTGCAGCGAAGCGGATCGGACTAGGCTCGGGGAGGAGTCAAGGTCCAATCAGTCAAAGGTGCCGGTTGCGGGAAGCTTCCGGGAAGGTGCTTGAGGGGCAAATTGGAGATTTGACTAAAATTTGAGAGAAATGGCTGGTTTCCCTCCATTTCTAGTTGACTTTCTTGCCTCAAGTGTGTGAGAGGTGGAAAGTGGTTGTTGTATGACACTTCTTGATTTGCTTGTTTGGGTGAGCCTTTGCCTTCAAAAGAGGAGAGGGAGGCAGCATTCAGTTCAAGCATTCAAGCATGCATTCAGTAGTGAGAGCAATAGGAGTGAGCAGTGGCAGTGTAGTGTGTGTCTAATGCGTGAGATTGCTCTAATGAAGCATGTAGTGAGAGTGATCCAAATCATTTGTAATCATTCATCTCTCTTCCTCAATATCATTATGAGAATGATTGTGTTGGATTATTTCCATTTCTTGCTCACTCTGTGATGGATTTCTTGTTTTAGCTCATTCTCTGATATTCTCTGTTGGAAATGGATTTGAGGTGATTTTGTAGCTTGTTTGATTGATTCTTTGTAGCTCTGTGATGGGAAGATACTTAAGGCCATTTGGCCATTCCATTCTCGAGAGCAAATGAAAGATTCAATGATTTCTGTGATTTCTGATTCCTTCGCTCTTTCCCCTGTTCTGAAATTTCTAGGGTTTCCTTGACAGGGGATGTTGGAATCTTTTGATTCCCTTCAAAAGATGGCTCAAGATTTATGTTTTCAAGTCCTCTTATCATTGCTAAGTTGAATGCAAAGGTTCACAAGCAAAGGGTGGAAGAATCATGAGTAATATGAAAATTGGACTCTCTCACATGTCATTTTTCAGATTTTGCTCAAATCTTGATTCCCTGCCTTTTTGATGAAATCCCTTGAATCTTGTGGTCTCTCTGTTGTTTAGGTTAAGTTACTGCTCTTGTGGCCTGAAGAGAACATTAACATTTCACATTTTTCTTGAAGAAATCAAGTTTTAGCAATTTCAGCCTTTTTCAGTTAACGCTGCTGTTCTCTGCTCCTGGGGGCCGGTCTGACCGGTCGGAGCATGGCGGTCTAACCGGCCTCCCAAAGGCGGTCTGACTGGCCTCATAGTAGCGGTCTGACCGGTCGGCCAATAGCGGTTGGACCGGCCCATGGGCGGTCGATCGCGGCACCTAGCGATCCGGCGGCATGCTAGGTGCGGTCGACCGGCACGGGTGGTTTCACGATCCGAGAATTCGCTTGCTTCATTTGATTGATTTATTTGCCATTCTTTCTCGCGGTTGTTCAACATGAGTTTCCAGAGAGTTTGACGCTTATTCTTCATAGCTTTTGTAGCTATTGGAGATAAGTCTCGCATGTGGATACTTTTGAGGGGCAATTTTTAAAGAGGCACCATTCACCCCCCCCCCCTCTGTTGCCGTTTCCGATCCTACATTGTCCCACAAAGTTATCTTGCCTCATGATGCTATCCAGCAACAAGTGTCCCTTACAGTCTCCAATATCTCAGATGCTGGCTCCATCTCCTCCAATGCTAGAGTTCCTGAGGCTACAGGAGAGGAAGTGGTGGAACAAAGGTTGATTTTCACTATTGTTGATAATCCTGATTTTCAACATGTCTTATGGATGCTGCTGTGGACTTTTGATCAGTTGGTGGCTCTGAAGAGAGGGGATGGTCTGTTCAAACTTATGGACTGGCTAACGATGATGCCTAATGTGAGTATGTTGCTGTAACATCCTGATTTTCAGAGCCTTTTTGAATCTTTTAAAATAAAACTCACCATTTGTATTTTTCTGAAATTAATTAAAGCTTAATTGGAATTGTTATGAATTAAAAGGGTTTAATGTGATTAAGTTAAACATTAACATTTGCCAAGAATATTTTATTTGAGTTCCTTGAGCCTCAAGGTCTTTTCTGGAATTTTCTGGGTTTTTCTGGATTTATTTGCTATTTTCTAGAGCTCAAAATAGTTTATTTGAATTTCTGGAAAAAGGAAAATCCTAAAATCCCTAATTAGCCGGTGGGCCGAAACCCACCAAGCCAGCCTGTCCCGGCCCAAGCCGCACCCGCCTAGCCCATCCCGCGCATCGCCACGCGTGGACCATCGGAGGCCTCCCCGCGCCCGCGCCCCGATCTCGGTCGCCCGCTGCTCCACACCACCGCCAGGTGGGGCCCACCTGTCACGGTCGTCCCCGACCTGGACTCCGTCCCCGTCTCCGACCCGAACTCCGCCGCCGCCTGCCTTATCCGTCGCCGCCGTGTCCGCCCCGGACACCTCGCCGCCTGGGTATAAAAGGGGCCCGACCCCCGGGGCTCCCTCATCCCGCAGTCGCCGCCTCCGCCGCCGCTCACCGCCGCCCGCTGACGCCGTGCGCCGCCGTTCGCTAACGTCGCCGTGTGCCGCGCGCCGCTCGCCGTTACGCCGCTGTTCCGTCGCCGTCCTGTCGCCGCCGATCGACGCTGCCATCTTCGCCGTCGTCCGCCGATGGTGAGCCCCACCGCCGCTGCGCGCGCTGTGCCACTAACCGCCGCCAGCCGCCGCCGCCGGTCGCCTCGCCGGCCGCCACGCCGTCTCGCCTCGGCCGCTCCGCGCCTCCTCGGTCCCGCGCGGCGGCGCGGCCCGGCGCCGGCCGCCGCCTTCCGTGCGCCGGTCCACCGTGCACCGTGCTTCTGCCCGGTGGGACCCGCATCTCAGCCGTACCCACCGTGGACCATGCCGAGTCAGCCGGCCGAGTCAACCAGCCACGTCAGCCCTAGGACCACGTGTCGTGCCACGTCGGTGCCACCTGTCGTCCACGTCAGCATCCGAGCCCACCCTGGTGCCACGTCAGCTTGCCATGTCACCCTGCCCAGTCAGCATGCCACGTCAGCCTCGGGCGCACACGTGTCTCCACGTGTCCGCCACGTCAGCCCTAGCCGCTTGCGCCAGCAGCTGGTCAGCTCCACTGTTCCGTGCGCCGAGTCCACCGTAGACCCGTTCTCCCGTGCACCCGGTCCACCGCATAGTGCCTTTTTCCAATTTTCCCGAATTTTCTGTGGGTTTAATTTTTCAGAGGCCCGTCCTCCCTCGTCCTAGCCCCGATTGAACCGATTCTTTTTCCTAAATTCATATAAATTTGAGCTCTACCTTTTGGTTCAGGTTTGAAAGTTTTTGGAGTTCATTTGAATTTTATTTGATTTTATTTCTTGTGTTTGTCTCGCTTTCTCTCTCGTTAGATCACGCGTTCGAGGGAGCTGACACCGGATTTGAAGATCAAGAGCCGTCAACTGAGCAAGGCCAAGGCAAGTCGTGTCCTTTGATCATGTTGAACCCAGTTTTCAAATCTATTATGTATTACTTTGTTTTACATTATCATGCATCGCTATTTTATTACCAAACCCTTGTATTGGTAGTTAATGACCTAATTGATTATTTCCTCCTTGATAATTCGAATACCATGATTCTATTGTTACCATAGGATGGGTAATTATTTAGTGATACAATATTAGTTGTCACATAGGTTGTACGCTTAATTTGCTTAGCCATGCTTATTATTAGTACATTGGGTTTATCATCACATGTGGTTAATTAATCTTGACTTAATGATATACTTGAATGTGGTGGTTAACCACGGTTATAAAACTTGTTGCCATGGCATGGGTAGTGCCATTGGTGTTGGTTATACAAAATTGGTTTTCACTTGGGCGTTTGATCGTGCAGTAAAGGGGGCGCGAGAGGCACATGGGATGTGGATGTTTCGCCTGAGTAAATTTAAGGACTTACCTTTGTACGCCATTGATCTGAGCCTTACCGCACAACCACATGTCTAGTATGGGATAGACCTAGCTGATTAACTTGCAAAGGTTTAGTTCAGATATCATCATTGGTAAGTGAGTACCAGGGGTACTGGTTTGCTCACAGTGAGGAGCAGGGTTACTGTCCTCATACGGCGCAAGAGGGGGCTTCTGACTGTGGTGGTTAACCCTTCAGTAGTGAAACCTTAGCGGGTGATGTCTAACTAGATTGGAGTGAGGTAAAGGCTTTGTGATAATTTATCTGGGTCTCATGCCTAAGGAAGCATGCTGGCTATTAAGATGACTTATCTCTTGTGGGAAAAGTTGTGCAACCTCTGCAGAGTGTAAAACTATTCGAATAGCCGCGTCCTCGGTCATGGACAATGCTCGGTGATTTCACACGAGGGGTAGAGTTTTCATAAAAACCTGGTTGGGTAATGTTGGGAAGTGAATGGTTAGTTCACGGATGTTCATTTCATGGATCTTGGTTCATGGTGGATTCCTTGGGTGAATGATCAGTTCACTTGTGGTTGGTCTCAATTCCTTTGGTTACTTATTTATTATCATTTACAAAGCTTGCTTTTCAATCTATTTATTGTATTTACTTTAAATTGTTGCTTCATGCAAAATTAACTTTTCAGCCATGCATTGGTAAGCCTTGCATACTATATTGCATCTTTGTTACAAACGACTTGCTGAGTACTCTATGTACTCACGGCTTCATCCATATTTGCTCAGTTGAGGAAGGACCAGATCAGCAGGAGCTACTGAAAGGAGGATACTTCGACGACTTCGCGGATTAGGACTTCGCTCCCCAGTCGATTGCCTGTGGGCATGTCGAATGGCTGCTACGCTTATTTCTGGTTTTCCGCTGCTAGTTTCTTTAAGCCTTTCAGGCTATTAATTGTAAGCTTGGCTATAAGGTCGCACTCTGATAATTATTAGTAATATTTGGGTCTTTTTCTAGTAAATCGTGATATGTTCGATATTTCATCTTTGTTTATGCTGTGTGCACTAGCGTGATCCTGGGACTAGTGCAGAATACACAGGAGAGTCCGGATTTGCAAATTCGGGTCTCTACAGTTGCGGTCCAGCAGATCAGGCCCAACTAAAAAGACTTGTCTATCCTTGGCCCCTAGGAGCGCATGCAAGACAGCCCGTCGACTGGATTTTGGTTGGACCCCTCATCAACTGTTGCCCACAACCTTGCCATTGTCCCCTATGCTCCTTCCATGGCTCTGAATCAGTTTTTGCTTGATATTATTCAGAAAATGCCGCAGCCTCATACTGCACTTCCTCCTCATCTGCCCAAAAAGCAGCCTCGTGTGAAGCACAGGCATGGCCGTTCCACTGGTAGAAAGTCTGCTCCATCAAAGCCCTAGTCTTAAAGCCCTGAGGGATGGCTTTCATCATGCTTTAGCACACACGAAAACTTTGAATGGGCAGCCGAGAAGTGAGTCTACAATTGCTTCTTCCCCTTCTACCAGCCACCATGGTCAGGATGGTAATTTTCATGCTTCTTTCACAAAGTTTCTTCAACAAGATCCTTCCAAAGTTACAGTCTGTGAACTACCACTCTTACAAAATCTAGGAGAAGCTTGGTGTGGTGTGTCTCCTTCGGAGCTCACTCAAGAGAAGTTACATGCAGATGACAAAAGCCAAGATGTGGACATCTAGGACGCTGAAGATGTTAAAGAGTAGTGCAAGGACAATGGCTCAAACCATGTTTATCTCCTGAGCTTGCCTACTCTCTTTTTGTTTCAAACTCAATTGTTTGCAAGTTATCCTTTTGTGGAGCTACTATCTCTTTTGTTTAAGAACTTGGTCTGTAACTTTGCAACCTATCTCTATGAGATGGGCTGGTGTTTGTTATTTTACTACTTCTCATCATGTCATCCCATCATAGATTTTGGAATGTTCTCTGTTGGAATGTCCATGGGCTTAACTCTCAATCCAAATGGAATGTAGTCAGAGCAAAATTGAGGAGAGTCATTGTGCAGTTTTTGTTTACAAGAGACCAAACGGGAAATAATTGCTTTACTCTACATCAAAAAATTTGCTCCTAAATGGTTTGTCTGCTTCGCTGATACCCCGTCTATAGGTGCCTCTAGTGGCATTTTGGTTTGTTGGGTGGGAGCTCTTTTCACTAGGTCTATTTGTCAATATTGAAAATTTTGCAATTACTATCCAGTTGTCCTCAACTCAAACTACCCAATCCTGGACTCTTGTTGCGATTTATGGTCCAAATAGATCTCCCTTGCGAGATGCTTTTGTTCAATGGTTATATGACTTGCGCATTCCTGATGGAGAGCACTGGCTTACACTGGGAGATTTCAACTTCTATCGCTCTCCAGACAATCGTAACTAACCGAGTGGTAACTTCCAATGATATCTTGATTTTCAATGAAATTATTAGTTTCTTGGGTCTATTAGAACTCCCTATCAAAGGGTGGCAATTTACTTGGAGTAACATGCAAGACTATCCTTTACTCCAATAGTTAGATTGGCTCTTTACTTCCTCTCATTGGATCTCTCAATATCCTAATACAGTGGTGCATGCTCTTCCTCAGTTTGCTTCAGATCACATACCCTTTGTGGTTTCTATTCACACTTGTATCCCTAAAGATGAAATCTTTCATTTTGAAAGCTTTTGGATCAATCACCCTAGGTTTCATGGCATTGTCAACTTTGCTTGGACTTTTCCTTTGCATATCACTGATAAGGCAGTTCTCATTTCTAAAAAGTTCAAAATTCTAAGAAAATGTCTAAGCAACTAGAGCAGGAAGTGGTCAAATCTCTCAGGTCTAATTGCTCGTTGTAGCACAATTATTACATTCTTTGATAGAGTTGAAGAATTCCATTTTTTACAACAGCATGAAAGAAATTTCAATCCATTATTCGACAGCATGTCCTACGGCTGCTCTCTTATAAACAATATTACTGTAGAAAATGTTGTACTATCAGGTGGGCCAAGTTCGGACATGAGAACACTAAAATTTGCCACACCATAGAACGGTATAGGAAAAAACTCAATTTCCCAAATCACAAGATCTGATGGAGAGGTGATCACTGATCATGGACAAAAGCCTCACTATTATGGGATGCTTTCAAGGGTAGGTTGGGCACTTCTATCAACCCTCAAATGTTTTTCGATCTCTCTGCCCTAATCACCCCTGTAGACAATCTACAACACCTGATTGAGCCTTTTTTGACCCAACAAATTGATTTTATAGTTTAGCATATGTCTACTGATAAAGCTGCTGGGCCTGATGGTTTTAATGGTCTTTTCTTCAAAAAAAAGTGTTGGGCAGTTATTAAGCAAGACTTCTATGTTCTTTGTTAGGGATTTTATGACAGAACAATTAATCTTCAAGCCATCAATTCCTCTCTCATCACATTGGTTCCAAAGAAGCTCAACCCTGAAGTTGTGGTAGATTATAGGCCCATATCACTATTAAACTCTTCATTGAAGCTAATCACAAAACTGTTGGCTGACCGTCTACAATCTTGTATCATCTCTCTCATACATGTTAACCAATATGGCTTTATTAAAAGTAGAACAATTCAAGATTGTATTGCTTGGGCTTTTCAGTATCTTCGTTAATGCCAGTAATCAAAGCAAGAGGTTATTTTGCTCAAACTGGATTTTGATAAAGCCTTTGACCTAGTTGAGCACTCTGTTATTCTTCAAATTCTCCAACACCTTTCCTTTAAAGTGGGTACAGTGGATTTAGGATTTATTGACTACTGGTACCTCCTCTATTCTACTGAACGGTGTGCCAGGAAAATAGTTTTTGTGTAAGCATGGTGTTCCTCAGGGTGACCCTCTTTCCCTCTCTTATTTGTGCTGGCTGTTGATCTTTTGTAATCAATAGTAAATGAGGCTTATCGGCGAGGACTTTTGGGTTTGCCTCTTGATCTTGGATACCATGATGATTTTCCCATAGTACAAAATGTTGATGACACTTTGCTCTTCCTACAACTTCTCTAACACAACTTCATTGTCTTAAATGTCTTTTACACATGTTTGAGAAATCCATAGGACTGAAAGTTAACTACTCTAAATCATGCCTAACACCTCTCAATGTGCCAACGAGAAGATTGATTTATTGACTGGTGTTTTTGGCTGCACTTTGGGTACTTTGCCCTGCACCTATTTGGGCTCTCTCTTGGTACCACATGGCCTGTCATTCAAGATTTTGCCCCTCTAATTGACTGAGTACAATGAAGATTATCGGCAAGCTCTACCTTTCTATGTTTTGGTGGATGGCTCACTTTGATTAACTCAGTCCTCTCCCATCTTCCAACTTATTACATGTGTAGTCTCAAAATACCAGTTGTCCTTAAACACATTGATTGGGCACGTCGCCATTGTTTATGGAGAGGAAGATATGGCACCTCGACTTGTAAATCTCTAGTAGCATGGTCCATAGTATGCAAGCTAAACAAACAAAGGTGGCTTAGGTGTGCTACAACTTTCCTGACAAAATGATGCGCTGCTTCTCAAGCATCTTCACAAGTTTTACCATCGAATGGATTTACCTTGGGTTAATCTTATTTGGACTACTCACTACCATGACATAGTTCCCCACTCATCAAAGAAAGTGGGTTTAACCCTTTTTGTGGAAGGACATAATGCGTCTTTAGGACATTTTCAAAGGCATTACCAAACCTCAGCTTAGTAATGGTATCTCTATTCTTTTCTGGCATGGTCTCTAGATTGGGTCTATCTTTGCTCAAAAGTATCCTTGGTTATTTTCCTTTGCAAAATTTCCTACTATTTCAGTGTCAGACTTCATGTCTTACACATCCATACCAGCGTAGTTCCATATTCCTCTCTCGTCTGAGGCTTTCTTGGAATACAATAGTCTTCTCGTTGAGATACCACACTTTGTTGGTCAGCCTTATCAAGTTGATAACTGGTTATATATTTGGGGCTCCAACATTTGTTCTTCAAGGAGATATTATCAACTTTCATTCCAAGGTCTTGTTATCTCCCCTGTTTTCAATTGGATTTGGAAAAGTAAATGTGTGATGAAGCTTAAGGTGTTTGCTTGGCTCCTGCTCGTCGACAGACTAAATACTAGATCCATGTTGCGTCGATAAGAAATCTCTATAGGAGGTGATAATCATCTATTCTTTTGGTGCTCCTTCAGCCAACTCTGTTGGATCAAGCTCGGTGTTCATTAGGATTCTAATGATGATATTTTAGCTAGACTGCAAATGGCCCATTAGCAGTTTCACCATCCATTCTTCATGGAAGTTTTCATTATTGCATCATGGCATATTTGGAAGCAGCGCAACGTAAAAATTTTTTAGGGATAAGCCCCTTCATTCAACAATTGGTTTTCTCTTTTTCGTAATAAGATAGCTCTTCATATGTGTAGAGTGAAAACTGAAATTCAAGACCTCCTGGCATCATGGCTTGTTTCACTTTGATTTAGGTTTTTGGCCCTTCTTTGGGCTTTTAATTTTATTGTACATAACTTTTCTTCATTATTAACTAATTCTTTACACTATAGGGGCTCCCCCCATAGTCTCTGAGTTTCAAAAAAAAGATCATAAATATAGAAGTGATACAATCATCTTTATGATTGCCTCTAGGGCATATCACTAATAAGAACTCTCCAAACCGGCTTCTTTCTTGATGTGCACAGCATCTTCTAGTTTGGAGTTGGGTCACACATGCCTTAGGCCTTGTCCATGTGGTTCCCCTTCTCTCATGTGGCTTGGGCCTCCTCCCCCTCTCCAACCCCCAAATGCATCGTGGGCTTCTCCATGCACCAACTGCATGTACTTTTCCCCAACTGCATGGGTTGTCTTCTGTGGCATGGGCTTTACCCTTCTTGCTCCCAGCCGCATGGGCCCTCTTCTCATCTTGCTCTCCCATGCGCTTGGCTACAAGTGTTGTTGCTCCACCCTTGTGCTCATCTATTGCTTTGGGCCCAGCCTCTCTCTTGGTTCCAAAGTCTTCACATTTGTCAAACTTGAGAATGCACAAAGTATTGGCATAAGGTAGTACCTAATTCTCATCAAAAGCATAAGAAACAAATGCACCTACTGATTTAATAGTTTGGCTCTTGCCCTCGTCATTGGATCTTTAGGCACATCATGAACAATATCCTCATGCACACTTGGAGAGTTGGAAGATGAAGTAATAATGGGGATGCTCATCACTTTCATCTTGGGCAAAAATCATGAAGTTTGGTCTCCAATTGAATTTATTTGGTATTTATTTGTGTTAACTGGCTTTTCCACATTTAGATACCGATGTGCTAGAAACACTTTAGCTTGATCTAGAGCAAAACCTAATGTTCAATGAGCAAGGCAAGCACCCTCCCACTCTGACCATATTGATCCTCTAATTCAATGCTATATATCTTGTTTTACTCAAACTACGATTATTTCGGTTAAATTACTATGTTTACCATTAGAATTTAGTTATTACCAATTGTTGCTTTGAAACTGCCTTGAAATTTGAATATCCTTAATGCTGTCACCTTAGGAATATTATCCACTATTGTTATTAAGATTTGTGGAATCCTAGGGTGGCATATGTGTCATACACTTAGCCATGCTTATAACAATAATGGTAAGAATGGTGGCATTTGGTAGCTTAATTTTTTTGACTCTATGAGAAAATCTTTTAGCATAATTTGGAAAGAGGATTACCTTTGATAATTTTGTTTACCAAAATAAAACTGTAAAATGATTTAGACTTGGCCAAATGATTTGTTCTGACTACTACAGTTTTGTACGAGAATGTGAAATGTGGTAGTCTCACCGGGGTAATCATGGACTGAACATATGTGCTGTTGACCCATACATTTCAGTATTACCACATGTTCCTTTGTGTGGAGGACTTGGCCAAATATTTGTCATATCCAACTTTAAAATGCAGGTGGTAGTTGTAGGTCTATTCTTTGGCCGTACGGGTATGGTAACTTATCTCCATGTTCGTAGGTGCTTTTGTGTTGCCATGCAAAGCTCACCAATAGAACTACGAGTCCTCTTGAGTATGGTAAAAAACTTCCATATATATCTTGAGGAGTTAGCTCATAGGGTGGTTTAATGTTAGAGCAAGATAATTGTAAAGGCCTCATTATGACCAACTCAGTCGCAGTCTATAATTTTGAGTGTGTGCGGATTTGAGTAGTTGGTCATATTGTGTGGAAAAATTTGTACATCGCTCAGTAATATCACACTTGGTTAGGGTGTTAACCTAGTCGGTTACTAGTGGGCTGAGGCATACCACGATGGCTCGTTATCTTTTAATTATCATTTATTTTCGCTACAAGTACTCTTTTATATGAACATTTTGCCGGTCGGCTTCTTTGTGTAAAATTAGGCCTTAATGGCCTATGTACGACTGCTTACTACTACTACTACTACTACTACTACTACTACTACTACTACTATGTGATACTCTGTTTTATTTATTTGTGTATGATATAACATAATGATATATTATGTGTGTACTAACAACTGATCATGGAACCAGTATGGTATACACGTAGGATTCGGGATTAATTTCCAGGTTTGACATCCTTTATTGTTACGAAATAAAAATATTAATTACATCATCCATGAGAAGAAAAACAATTATTGGGAATGATTCTCAATCCAGGGGAACCTAGATATTAAATTATGCCTTTAGACGGCTGACTAGTGAAGAGATTCTTGGTGGTATTCCGTACTTAACCCATGTAGCAGTAAGCAGTCCGTGTACACCTAAAGTTCTACAAGAATGTTACCGGGCACCAAGCTTGACTTTGTGTTGTCCACACCAGCTTCTGATCCAGCAGCTGCAGCACATCGAGCAGTGAGCCCCTTCTTCACCTCCACCATTAGCCTCTCCATCGCCCGGCGTCGGCAACCTTATTGGCACCATGATGCCGGCCTCACTGACCTCATTCCTCACCTCCTGGTTGTGGGCAGCATTGTTGTCGCCGGCCCTCCGTATACCGGCCTGCCCCACCCTGAAGTCCACCGCAAGCAACCCTGCTTGGGTGACGTCCGTGATGATGGTATTCTTCAGTGACGCAGCTTCAGTCTTGCCTCTGTTTTCTTCAGATCCGCTCAGTGCTTTCTCTCTGCCTCTCTACTCTGAAGTGTGTTTCGGATGGTGAATAGTGTGACCAACAAAAGAGGGAAACAAAACAGAACACACGCAGAGTATTCAGATGCTGCTCTATTTGTTATTATTGCCGATACTCAATGACAGATGAAAAACAGGTACTAAATAGACTTCTAACCATCTAACTAAATCCCGATCCCAACTCCTGGAATCAGGCCACGAAGGAGCACTCCGCTCCATCACCGTGGTGGACCAAATCTCCCGGCACATGCGCCCGACCCAGTTCTACAAGATTCGATGCAGCTTCTAGATTATTACTTATTGTGTTCTGTTTTGTTTCCCCTCTTTTGTTGGTCACACTATTCACCATCCGAAACACTTCAGAGTAGAGAGGCCGAGAGAAAGCACCGAGCGGCTCTAAAGAAAATAGAGGCAATACTGAAGCTGTGTCACTGAAGAATACCATCAGTTGGTACCAGAGCTTGGTGTATACCCAAGTTCATGGCGTCTAGCATGGAAGGCGCGATCTCACTCTAATACCTGATGTTGACAAAGGAGAAGTACACCATCTGGGCCATCAAAATGAAGGTTTTTATGTAGGCGCAAGGAGTATGGGAAGTTATGGAGCTCACGGCCGGTACGGTCATGAAAACCAAGAAAGATAAGATGGCGATGGCCACCATCTACCAGGGGTGTCGGAGGAGGCTTTGCTGGTCATCACCGAGAAGTAGACGGTGAAGGAAGCATGGGATACACTGAAGACCATGTATTTGGGCTCTGACCGTGTGAAGAACACGAAAGTGCAGAGCTCAAAGCAGAGTTTGAACTCCTCCACATGAAGGAAATGGACTCGAGTTAACCATTAGGATGTCGTCCATCGTCAGCAAGGTACGCACTCCCAGTGTGATGCGGATAACCCTAGTACTAACTCATTTTCTCCTTCATAAAGTATAACGCGTAGCATGCAACCAACAATTTTTTTTCCAAATATGCAAACTTCCATTGGATCAATCATAAGAGATAGAGCTAAAATACTGAATCAACAAGTGAATCCTCTCCTAACTGAGTTAAGGATTAATTTACATAAGAATTGGCTGCTACCTAATGCATATGCTCTACGTATTATTAGATTTGAAAAGGAAGAAGCATTTGATACCAAGGAGAGCTTGATCCAAGAGGAAGAATCCGAGAGCACAGAGAGCTTGATCCAAGAGGAAGAATCCAAGAGCACGGTCATGGAAACCAAAATGCATTTTACCTTTGAAAGAGCTGACATATGCTAAATATAGAAGATCATCATGAGTGTGTTGTAACCGCATATATCATCATAGCCACAGAAAATCATCATGAATGTGATGTAAACGCATATGTCATCATAGCCACAGAAGATCGTATAGCCACAGAAGATCATGCAACCATGATGTAAGCGCTTATATCATTTCTTTCTTGGCCCCCAAGCCATGTAACCCTATAAATAGGAGGGTACCCCCTCCATATAGACATAAGTCTTACTTGGAAATATTTGTAGAACACTTGTCCTCTTTGTGTGTGAGCCATTTCCACCACCAATTGGGATTGAGTGTTATTTCTGAGTTACCACTCCGTTACTCTTGGGATTGCTTGAACGTGTCTGTTTCACGATAGCGAGTAGACGAAGGTCGTAGCATGTGGTTGAGTAATTTGAGTGCTGCAGGTTGCCGTATAGAGACGGTGGTAGGCCGCATCAATTGTTAGGTTGAACGGGCTAGTATCCATAATCCTACGTCGTGAAGATTGGGCCACCCCATCTCCCCTCATCAGCTGGTATCAGAACTCAAGGTTGACACGGTGGGATTTTACCCTTAGCTACTATATTTGTTGTTTTCTTTTCTATCCAAAAAAAGCCACCCAAAAATATTGTTCTTTACCGTAGTTGCAATTGAAAATTTTGGTGAGTTTTGCTAGGTTTTGATCTATTAGAACCTTGCTTACTTGATGATCCAAAATCTTTGTTTGTGTTGCTTTCCCTTGAGCCAATCTATTTGATATAAAAAAATCATTATTAGTTAAGTAGAAAATTGTTGTTGAGTTGCACATAGAACATCACACAAATTTGAAATTGTGCAACTTGGTTATCAAAGGTTCACTTATATTCCTTTGAGAACCCCATCTATCCTTTGTGAAAGCTTTGGTCCTATTTAAAGACTAGCTTTTGAGTATTGCTAGGGTTTTGCACACCTGTATCAGTCTTGAATTTCGAACCTGAATTATTAGATATCTTGTGAGATCTTGATATATCTGCTGACCTTGGTGCAAAAGCAAAGCAAAGAGAAAATAGTACAAACAAAAGAAGAAAGAAAGAAAAAAAGAGAAGTAAGAAAGAAAAGAAAGAAGTGATGTGGTCAGTATTTTATCAAGCATAAAATTCCATTCTAAAGTTTGGTATAGTTTATTATTCTTGTGTGCAAATCTGTAGTCAGTTTACATCGATTGCAATCAAATTACCGTCTTTCCATAACTTGTGCAACATGAGCAGTTTTGTTCTTCACTTATACCTGGTTCTACAGCTCATTCCTTGGTTGCATCAAGTTCCATTATCATTGTGTGTGAGTTGCTATAAGCTTCACTTATATCTTGAGGTGGCAACTAGGCATTGGATTTCTATTTTGGATTATTACTTATCATTACAATATCTAGAATTTTGATTGTATAGGATTATCCTAACCCTCCAAGCTCCATATATAGCCATTGTCAAATTACAACACTTGGGCCTTGAATTACTCAACTCATCACCTACACCCCATCTACCGCTATCAGAGTATAAGCACTTCACCAATCCATCAGGCATTCATAAGAACTTCGGTAAGCAAGGAGTGAGGGAGTGAATTTCCCATAAATAATACCTATTTTATTGTATTTGCTTTCAACTAACCATGCCAGGTCACGAGTATGTGGAACTCCCTTTCTATGGAAGTGATGATCCAGAGGAGTACCTTGATGGGTAAAACACATGGAGTTGGAACTTAAATCCCAGAAACTATCCCAAGCCAAAGAATTGATTCGAGCTACCATGGAATTCGAAGATTATGCATACAATTGGTGGAAGCAACATCCCGAAATACACTATGTGAGAACTTGGCAAGCATTAAAGGGGATCATGAGGGAAGAATTTGTGCCATACGAATATGAGGATGAATTGCTTCATCAAATAAAGAGCATTAAACAAGGATCTCAAACTGTCCAATCATATTACGAAGAGCTGGATTATGCTATGCATTGTGCTAACATTACAGATGTATATGAAGCAAGGGCATACTTCAAAAAAGGTTTGAATCCTGAAACCACTGCCACTGTTTATTTCAAATATAATGGTGGTATGCAAAATTTTGTGAATTATGCTATAGAGGAGGAGAAGAGAATTAAGGAGAAGCATACACCTCGGTTCAATTTGGGCCGAAGCCTTAGTTCTTCCCCTACTACATCAGGTAGGTTTACTATTGGGTTACCTAGAGTTGATAAGAGAGAAGCCCCTGCTACTATCTCATCAAAGAAGGTCATCCATTCAGTTCAACAAGATAAAGATGAAACTTCAATCAAGCAAGAGACACTTCCAGTTATTGTTTCTTGTTTCTACATACAAAGTGCTCTCGTGTCACCAATAAACGAGAGTGAGAGAGATACACAAGAGAAAATGAGAGAAGTAGATGATAGCAAATGTGAGGTTATTCGTAAAACTAACAATGTAATCTTTACTTCTAGTTGTGTTTCTCTTAGTATACAGGTTAATAATGAAGTTTTGGAGTTGAATGCTAAAGAATTAACACTAGATGAAAAAATGGTTGAGCCAATAGTCATAGATGGAGAAGGGATGCTAGTTGCCCCATGGTTACATCATGAAGAAACACAACCAATGGCATCGACATTTTCTGACGAGGTCGAAAAAGGTAATAATGGTGATGATTTGAATGAGAAGCATGCAAAGGTAAGCAAGAGTGAGTATATTTTTGCTGCAATTAAACCATGTGCAATTACATATGCTGATTTGATTGACCCATGTGATAATATAATTGTAAATAATTTTCATCATGTAAAACTAATTACTCATAATGAAGTGCTTAATAGAATATCCCCTGTTGACCCATTATGTTATATCATGTTTAATCAACCTATTGAGCTTGATAGAATAATTGCGAAAGTTTCTAAAATAACATTCTTGAAATATTTGCCTAGATCCTACAAGTACAAATACAAATTTAATTTGATTGGAGATTATGATGCAGATAAGAAATTTCATATTTATCAAATATGCATTACATGTGACAAGCTTACTAAAATGAATTCGCATGTTTTGGACAAGCTATTTTTTGAGCCATCCTTAAGTAACCAGAGTAGCGCAGTTAAAGCATGGAAGAAACTAAAAATTTTCTTACCTGTAATAGAACAATTTGAAATGGTGTTGTCCGCTACTAACTTCTATGCAGGTTTACAAAAGTCGAGGACGACTTTCCTCAATGTAGGAGGGAATGATATGGATATTATACGTGATGCATTGATATATATACTGTATGATTACTGTTGTACTAATTTGTTTGGGCAAAATAAAAGGAATACAAAAACGGATGACAAATACAAATACCATACATATACTTTCTTCTCGTTGCTTAATGCACTTTCAGATTATCAAAAGCCGAGGACGGCTTTTCTTGAAGAAAGGGAGGATGATGCGGATAACCCTAGTACTAACTCATTTTCTCCTTCATGAAGTATAACACGTAGCATGCAACCAACAATTTTTTCCAAATATGCCAACCATCTCTCCATCGGCTACATCAGCCTCTGACCCGCTTGCTTCGACCGCCAAATTGAGCCATCAAGATGATTGTTTTTTCTTCAATTTGATTCATCTACTCATCTGTAGATGTGCCAGTGTGCCACCGCCCACCGGAGTGCTAGGGCTCAGCCGATTTAGGTTCTCGGAGCACCACGCACGTGCCTACCAGCCGGTGGTGTGCAGCCCAATGGCCACTGCCGTGCTCCTTCTCAGCTCCTCCTACTCCCTCTGGTGCTCCCTATTCCCTACTTCCTCTAGTCCTCTGGTATTCTCTAACTCAGAAATCTAAATGGTGAAATGAAATGTGTCGATATGTGTTCTGTGTGTAGGGACTAGGAAGTAATTAATTGCCAAATTAAGGATACAAATACAATCATGGTATGCTATGATGAACCAAATCTTTGTTAATTAAGCACTAATTTTGAATCTTTGTGCTACAAGTTTTTCCATGTTCTCCCTATTTTATTTTACGTTAAGCATGCATTAATTTGTCTTATAATTTTGTTATAACTTAGCGTGGGTAGTGTTTGGCCTAAGTTTTAGGCCATTAGGATTCAGCCTGTGGCTTGAGGGAATTCTGGCTCCGCCAAGTACAACTAACAAGACAGGTCAGGTCACAAGATCTGGAAGAGACCAAGGAGTGGACAAGGTATAAATGGCAACCTAATAGCTGTTCTCCTTTGTAGTTTGTACTGGTGCCTCCCATTTCTTTAAAAGGAGCACAGCCGTCATCAACTTCTCTGAGGCGTTTTTGGTAGCTGACCTAGATGCTTGGTTGTGATGCTAGTGCATGCACCGTCATATAGTGATATGGGTTGCTACAATTAGTTAATAGTTTGCAGAAAGGATGTCCACTACAACTGTTGTTATTGGATGCATTCTCGACTATATTTCTAAATTAACAACATTTCATATTTAAATTGCACCGTTCGATGGAGCCATAGAGTAAGTAATTGAGCCAAAGAGATACTCCCTCATCCAAGTTCATAAGGCGTATTTTCTCTTAACACATAGACCAAAGATATATTGAAAATGACTAGACTACACATAATTTTTATCTCTAAACACTATATTCAATACGTATATGTAGAGAATATAAGTAAAATTAGATATTTATTAGGGGTATAAAGAGAATATGCCATTAATTTTATATTATAATATGAAATATGCCTTATATTTATAGATAAGATCATTTTAAAAATACGTCCTCACTCTCTGCCCTCTCATCCGAAGTCGTGCAACTCAGTTTCTTTCCTGCTGAGCAAGAGAGTAACGAGGGAGAAGAAAGAGAGAGAGAGAGATTAAAAAGGGAGTTTGTAATAGTTTTTCAAGGTAACTTTTGTATAATTTAGGAGATTTCATTGTTGGAATGATTATAGAGCGGGTGAAGACCTTCAAGAAAAGATATACTTCATTCACATACGAGCAATAAGTTTAATATTTCATTAGCATTTCATTAGTGTAACGGTGATTTGGTAGTGTGGAATGTGCATGCTAACAATGTTTAGTTGGCAGAAATATTTTATAATTAGCCACGTTTATGATGTATTAGTGGCAATAATGGTTTTTTTGTAAATAGCTAAAGAAATATGCGCTATTATTTGTAGTGTTCCCTATGCGTTCGTAATCTAGAAAATAAATGTATAAGTTTGCATGCGCATATTTATTGCTTTGTCTGATTAAAAAATTATAGAAAATGATGTCAATATTACAGAAGTGTCCACTGTTAGTTGTGGTATCTATGTGTATATATGTATTTATATACGTACGTACCTATATACGTTCATATAAGCACATGGTCATAAGCATAATTGATATCTCAACTATGTACATGTGCATGATTATTTTGGGTTATGCTATGATGTATTTAGCATCATCAGACATCAACATATTCTTTTCTATATTTCAGGGAATGGTTGCTAGTGACGGACATTAGCGTGGTACGTTACTAGACCCATCTTGGGATGGGCAGCATCATTGCTGGGTGCGGGAGAGCGGTGATGGACCTCCCTTTATTCTCCAGGGACCTCGGGAGGATTAGTCTCTCAACAATCGATACGATCTAGTTCTGTGGCGGGCTGGGTTGCTGCTGATAGCGAGGATGATTCACATTGGCAATCATTTTCATTGGACTCATCGCTTCTGTCGACACTCGATGACCGGTGGAGACCGGAGACCCACATGTTTCACATCGGTGGGAGGAGATGACTATCATCCTACAGGATGTTGCCTACCTTACCAACCTGCTGCTATGGGGTCATCCCATGGTTTCACACCCTAGATCAGCCGATTAGAAGGCACGTCTGCTGCACCAGTTTTATCATCCCTTCCAGACAAGATCCATAGAGTGCCACATTCATGATTGCGATGGCACATGCAATGCCCAACAAACGCACCTACAGAGGTTGTGAGGTCCCACCTAGTTTCTTACTTGTTCTTTATGTTTAGGTGGGTTCTGTTTCCTACGACTCAGGAAAATTGGGTGTATCCCAGCTACATCCACATTGCTAAGTCCCTAGTCAACGCCGAGCCTGATGAGGTCATACTGTATAGATGGGGCTCGATTGTGCTGTGCATGAACTACAGGAGTTTGTAAGACTACTCGCAGTGTGCTACTACTGAGCCAAATCTCGCCATCTGCTACATCTTATTGCAGTTGTTATCATGGGAGCACTTCCCTGTTGGTCGGTTGTACTTTCGGGTGCAAGTGCACTTGTACCAGTTGGAGGCGTAGTTCTACGGTCACGTCAATGGTGATGACCTCGATAAGTCATGAGATAGTTCGGGCTTCACCAGCAGGTACCACCAACACCTAGTCGACCACTACCTAGCCATGTTTACCTGTAAGTGAATTTATTTGTTACCTTATTTTGTACAGTCCATTGCATTAACTTCTAAGTCACATATGATTAGTTTCTTCTTTATTTCCCTACTAAAATAATAGTGCGTACCACTACTTTTTTCACAAGAAACAAAGAAGGGATGGGAGTGCGATGACTGAAGGGTGACACAGGTGCAATGGATCACGGCCTAGGAATAGTCGACGAGGATGGAGGTCGAGCAGGAGCGACGGTCATACAACCCAGCCATGTAACCCACGTACTTGTAGTGGTACAAGCCGTGAACCCATTGCAGACTAATGGAGCCCCTGTGTAGCCCCCGATGTAGGCCCTGCACGCCAAGCAGTTGTCACTAGGCCCAGACTGACACTGTGTGGAACAATAAAACAAGACGATATAAGATTTCAAGTCCTTATTTGCACCATATTGTTCATGCATACATGACTAACCTATTTCGTCTGTCGTTGTACTACGATCGGCTTCACTGCATCATGTTTGAGGGTGGTGCCACACTGCTCTACGGACACTCGAGCACGATTGAACGCCTACTAGGGTTGTCCGCAACATTGTAACAACCCAGCTTTTTATTTCAAAATTTTCAGTAAAAAAATAAAATTTAATTTAATAAAATCAAGTGTTCTTTGGTTGCTTGACTTTTAGAGTTTTTTTATTTGCTGTTGTCAAGATTTTAAAAGGCTTTTCTTAAGAGTAATTTAACTAAAAACATGCCCAGATCCAATCTTCCACTCCCGATTTAATCTCTGCCACTCTCATCCACTTACCCCTTTGTTTCTTTGCCGATGGCCTAGATTTAATCTACCATCACCAGATCTAATTTCAACTGTCCACCTTCACTTATTCCCCCTTCTCTTTCATCCGACACCCAAGATCTATTCCTTGGCCATGCGTCACTCATCCAACTGCTCGCCTCTTCCCTCCTCTCTCCTCTCTCGCCGACATGCGGAACCTGCATGTCAGCTCTTTCTTCCCCCTTCCTTCTTCTTCCTCCAGCCGCCACCATTGCCTCATGCGCTCAAGCTCCTTTACTCTACCCTCCATCCGTTACTCCTTGCCATTAATGGCTATTGAGTGCCCCTCCATCACTCTCCATCAACATCCGCCATTTCCCCCTGCCTTAAAGCCCCATTCTACCATTATGCGCCATTCAAGGCCGCCTTTACTCCGTCGAGTAACCATCAACCATCTCCCTTCCCGTGCCCAATAAAAGCCCCTCCCCAAGGATCCTCTAGACCTACCGCCCCTTTTCCCTCCAACATTTCCCTCCCTCCATGCCCGAGACACCCTAGCGCCGTTTTCCCTCTTCACCGAGCTCTAGTGGTCCTCCGACGAGCAATCGCCGCCTCCTGGGTCTGCCTCGAGCCTCTCCGACACCGTCCACGCCTTCCTTGTCACCGTGCGCACGTCCTCTGCCCCTCTGCCGAGTGAATTAGCCGCCGAAGAGCCCCCGCCGCTGACGCCCTTGCACCACCGCCTCCTCCGTTGCTCCCTCAGCTTCGCGCAAGGTACCATCGAGATCCCCTCGCTCTCCTCTATCTTGTACTCCGCTCACTGGTCACCGCCACCCACTATAGCTCCGGTGACCCTCAGGTCCCGAGCTCCTCCTCCGTCTGACACGGCCACATCAGCGCCCTGGCCCGCATGGCAGCCGTGTGGCAGCCCAATGGCGGCCATGTCGGCTTTGATTGCCCCGTCAACTATAACCCTCAACATCTCAGCAAAATCAACCCAGTCAGCCGCCACGTCAGTGCCACGCCACCCTCCCTGCCACCTCAGCCACTCTTTCGGTCCATGGACCCAGTCCACAAAAGCTGAGCCCACCTGTCAGCCAAATAAAATCTTTTTCTTTACAAAAATAATTCGGCCAGAAATAAAAATATGTTGCTGACATCATAAATCTAATTTCCAATACAAAAATAATTCAAAAAATCTCCTTTTTCTTTAACTCCGATTGGACCCATTCAAATTTCTAAATTCTTCAAAAATTCTGATATATCCATTTCTACCATCATTTTAAATATTTGAAGTTAATTTGGTATTTTAAAATTTTAAATTTTGAATTCCAAAACCTAGTTCATTTTCAAAGCCTCAGTTCCATTCAAAATTTTTTGTGCACTTTCAAAATTCAAATTCATATCTTGCAAAATCTCTGTGAAATCCATTCTATTTTTCTAGGTCTAAATATTTTTCTTTGCCTTTCTCTTTTTCTAAAAATAAAAAGAAATAATGAGATTTTCCTCCCAAGCCAAAGTCTTCTTTTGTTCAAGCATGCTTAACTCCAAAGTTCTCACCACATCCAGTGCCATAGTTTTCTTAAGTGTTTGGACTATTCCCTTTTAGCCTAATATTTCTTCTTTCTTCCTTTATTGTTCATCTCCATGCATCAGACCAACAAACACTCTATTCTTCAGCTAAAGCCACTGTGAGCCATGCATACAAGCAAGCAAAATCAATTCCTTCTACCAAATTAATTGGCATACAACAAGAACACCTTTATTCATTGCCAAACATCAATTAATTTTCAGTTTTTAGTAATTAAAATTTTAGTTTTACAGTTTCTTGCATTCAAGCATTGAAAACTGACATTGCTTTTATTCCGAACATTACTTCGTCATTCAATTCTAGCCATTCCTTTGCTCCTTTTCACCTATAAATTGAACCACCTCCTCTTCTCGTTCCCCAATTGTGTTTCACTCTAGCACACCAGAAATCCAGCCAAAAAGAAGATCTCAAGGAGTATTCCCTCGGTTGGTATTTTTTAGCAATTTTCTTTCCGACCGATCTTTCGATCACTCGTTCTCAGCCGTCCGAACTCCGAATCTGGCGATTTAAATTCCTAAATTCATATAAATTCATCTAAATTCATAATATATCTTCAAGTATATATTTTATAATTTTTGGATTTTATTTGGATTTTTTATTTGGTTATTTGCACGTATAGATTACGACTATTCTGGAGAGTACGATTTCGACGACTCACAGCAATAGGACTTTAAGCAAGGCAAGTTACATCTTTGATCATGTTGTTCTCAGTAATTTAAATTATTTATGTTGTTTTTAAATTATTATGCATGTGTACTTTTATCCAAACCTAGTTTAAGTCTGATTTAAATTCTAGTTATACCCAAATTCCTTTGTATATGGCCAAATTTGACATTGAATATCAACATGCCTTGTCACCTTGGATAAAACTATAGTTAATACACTAGTATGGACTAGAGAAATTTTGTATCAAATGCTTAGACCTGCTAGACTTAATTTTTGTTTTAGGATAACCTTTTCCACATAAAATGATAAGCTTTTAAAATGTACTCTTAACTTCGGTGAGTCAAGAAAGTCTATAAATTATTTCAAAAAAATATAAAAATTGATTTAGACTTAGGCAAATGGTTAGGTGGTGGGTGCTTGCTAACATGCATTGTTGTTTGGTAACACAATGTTGATTGCCAGGCACAGAGGTATGTAGTTGGTGCCTAAGTCAAGTTAAGGATCAGTCTGTGAGCTACTGTTGCAAAGCCTTATTAGACTACCACAAGGTTGGTATGGGATAGTCCTGACTGATTAATTTGCAAGTCCCAACCTGAGTCTCGCTGTAGGTTAAAAGTGAGCGTGGTGTAGGCCATGAGAAGTCTCACTTGGCTCAAGAGGGGGTCTCAATCTGGTGGATTCCTTACTGGGGTGAAACCTTAGTGTTGGCTTGGCTAAGTTGAAGACTTTGCATTGTAAATGCCTTGTCATGATCTCCTCACCACACATCAAAGGAAGTGTATTTATCCGGTGGCAATATAGGATGATCATGTCTTATGGGTAAAACCATACAACCTATGTCTTATGAGTAAAGCTTCTCACGGATTAGACTTAGTTTTTCAAAATGGTTTATGAAAACCTTATAGATGGATGGAATCCATGAGGGATTAAAAAAATGTATGGACGGATGGAATCCATATGAGATCTTTTTGAAAAACATGGACCGGGTAGAATGCTTGCACTAACGATATTATTTTTTTAAAATCTTGTTTCTATTTATTGTATCAAATTCAGCTTTTGAATCTACTTACAATATTTACTTCAATTCTGTTTTTCGCTCAATTAACCTTATTATGCCTTCCTTTGTTAATCCTTATGCATGCATTAACTCTATTAAACCTCCTGATGTAACTTGTGGAGTACTTTATGTGCTCATGTTGCTCAATTCACCTTTTTTCCAGAGGACTGTCTTTGACTTCGGTGATGATCAGGACGAGTAGGTCGCGTCTTACTGTCATTTGCCTGTGGGTAGGCTCAGTGGGCTTCTTCCACTTCGGTTTTTCCTTCCATTGCCTATATTTAGATTTTGCCTTATGTGCTATTGATGTAAACTCTGGTCATCAGACCCATATTCAGTTAAATAAAGTTGGTCATTATGCATAATATTTGTCTTTGTTATCCATTGTGTGCACTAGCTGATTCTGGACTAGTGCGATTAACACAGAGGGTTCCGGAGTTGTTGCTCTGGGATCCGACAAACATGCACAAGGATACTGTGATCGGATCCATGACGATGGAAGAAAGGGAGAAGAGAGCACATGTAGAGTACATCACTGCGCCAATGTTAGAGATGTTTCGAATGCGAAAGTGGGTGGCTACGAAAAAGGGATCCTACCCTAATTCTTCTCGCAAGGAAGCTCCTGTGCTGCCAGAGTTTCTACAACCATAGTGTGACTGTGGCAATCTAGCATATATCATTTAGTCCATGCACCTACCCACTGTCGCCCAAGCACACTACACGTGTGGCAAAATTCTTATAAGCAAATATATTGTATGTTTCATTTCACATATCGCTAACCTTCTCCATACATGATGGTAAACCACGGAGTGTTGCTACTTCTTCCAATGGATTGAGAACCGGAGATATATGATAGGGCATTCATCAAGCGGAAATACATGCTTACTACCTGGTAGAGCCGAGAGATTCACATGCTGGATACCTTACATCCCGGACAATAAGGGAAAGGCCAGAATGATAGAGGACAAGGGAAAGACGTTGATGGTCTCCGATGCCCCCACTGAACGCCAGGTTATTTTGGACTGTAATAAACCTACACAAGTTATTCAAGTCAAGTAGTGGACATGGGTCGCATGGGCTAAAGCTTGTAAAGGAGACAAGGGAAAGGCACGAATAGATACAAATGTATGTGACGAATGACTGCAAACATGACTTTCAAAAGGCGTACATATAGCTATAGTTTGGTTTGATAATTCGTGCATTTTGATATTTGTATTATACGAGTAATAAGGCAAATATACGCACCTAATCAAATCCTACACGCCATGTAATTTGCACATTCATTGCGAAATGTTATGTCGAGCTAGGCATGGTCCATTATGATAATTGTGTGCAATAATATATTTGTACTACTTAATAAAGGGAGTTGGTGATAGTAGTTCATTTGCCCCTTTAAAATCCCCTTGCACCTTCCTATAAAATTTCTACCTTGATTCACAAAAAAGGAATATACCAAACAAACAAATTTAACCACCCTGCAAATTCTTTAACAAATAAACAAAGCATTACCGAGTGTGCAGGAAAGTCGAAAGCACAGAGGCATGTCGGTCCCGACGGCATGGGCCGGGTTGCCAAACCCTGGCAATGTCAAGCCGACATGTCCAGATAATATGATTTTTTTCATACATATGAAAGCACAGGCATTCACCTAATTAGATAAAACACTAAATGGGCCGTGTGGAGAGCTAGGCAATGTCGAGTCGGTGCTGCTCCGCAGCACCTGTTGAGCCAGGGGAGTTGGGCATTGCCGTGTGCCCGACCGGTTGTAACACAGTCTCCTCATCTACCGAGCTACCGTCGCCTGCCGTGGATGCTACGCCCTACTAAGCTCTAGTGGCACTACTGTTGGTGACAAGTATTATTCTTTGTGTCTGTTGAGTTCGAAGATAAAGTTATTTTTATAAAAATAGATATGAAGGACCAAACTTTTCATAAAAGTATATAGCTAAAATATCAAATTCGTAAACAGTTCTCGTGGAGGTCACATGTCTATATCCGTCAACGTCAAGAGCCCAGGGCCCTCGTTGTGATGTTCGTTTGATGTGGGAGTCTCCACCACCGCTTCACGGTCGTCAACAGGCCCGCAAATCACATCGTGACGCACCGAGCCGCTTCCAATAATGCTTGTTGCCATCCCTCGCCCTTTGGCTCCTGCTGAGAGGCTATTGCGCGCACGAGAGATGGTCCGTTCTGTGAGGCTCCCCTTCTCTCCTCCGTGTCCTCCATGTACGACGTGGCGCGGCGAATGGATGACCTACGGCACTGTAATAGATAAGCCAATAACAATTCCAGTTAGCGCACACGTGGAACCCACATTATCTAATAAAATTGGGAATGTTATGCATAAAATGGAAGAAAAGTAGGTCTCTGGGTGCTTTTAATCTCTATCATCAAAACTTATTTGTTAAGAAGAGACCAACTTTAAAATACATTCTTCTATCTAATGGATGGATAGTTATAATGATCCGGATATGCCATCCAAAATCTTTATCAACGCCCAATAAAATATAGGCTAGCCCATTCTCTTAGGGCATGTTTCTATTGACTTTTAATAATAGCTTTTAGCTATAACTTTTAGAAACAACTAAAAATAAATAATAATGGCTGAAAGAAATGACTTTAGGAGGGACGAACAGTGAAAACGAGAGAGAGATGTGCGAGCGTGACGGGAGTAAGAAGAGTGGGGTGTATGATGCATCATGATTCCCTGTCTTATCCCTTGATCGAGACTGTAACGAGAGAAGTGGATTAGCTACTTCGAGAAGCCAGATGTTGTATTGGCTTTTTTGTTTTTATAAGCAAAACCCAATACAAACACATCCTAAGACAATATAGGGAAAATAAACAATTGAAGACAATTGTTTATTTCTAACTTTATAATTATTTTTATCCAATATAGGGAAAATAAACAATTGAAGACAATTGTTGCATGAATGATACAGTAGTAAACTCTTAACTCTTTTCAGCTGCGGTTTATGATTTTTGGTTCTATTATGAACGTTCATGTGAACGAATTAAATACCGATAAATCGTTTCAAAATGCTGTCTCGATAAGTCGATTTGTAATTATAATAAAAATATCATCCTATCTATTTATTTAAAAGAAACCTTAAACCTTAGTCGGAAAAGAACTTGGCTGATATATTCCCTTACCATGTATATAGAGTTATAGACTAATAAGACAACAATTGGGGTATTAGGAGAAAACTAAATTACCTTGATCACGATGACCACATAAGATCCAGGAGGTCAAAGCAAGAGGAGACAGGAAAGGACGCCAGTTGCGTTGTTCGGTTCTTAGCCCCTGGCCGCGGAACGGTCAAAGGCAGAAATGGTTTCTTTTCTTTTAAAAAATCACATAATAGTTTAGATCAGTTGGGAGTACGATAGGACAGCGAAGCGGGGCTCAAATTAATGCCGTCGATTAGACGAGACACGACGGCAACGCAAGTCGTCATCCAACGATCATATGGAGTATATGAACATATATTATTATCACCTCACCCTCTTCAATAATTTTTTCACATGTATCAACAACCAGGGCTGGCCCACTAATTCTCACGTCAACAACCGGACAAGCCGCACATGCATTATCAAAGATGTTTTTCTTTCTTTAACTCCAGGTGGATACATACAGTTATTCCACTATTGCACTAATAATGCATGCTGTGGTACACCAAAAATGAAGAGGAATTATCGAGCGGTTCTTGGTTGTTTGTTCTGATATGGAGGCAGATGGGAATGGCAGTAGACAGGATTTAAAGGTAGCTGTTTCCAATTTAAAAGTATACCCAAAATTAGGGAGTTTCCAAAAAAATCTCAATTAAAGCGTATCTCTATCATGAATTTCCAATAAAAATAGCGCAAACAAAACAAAGCCCTAGGGGCTAGTTCCAAACACTCACTTCAAAACATAGTTTTTCTCAAGATAGCATGAGTGCTATCTCTTCATTTCCTTCCCCCCCTTCTACTTCTTATATAGTGTAGAGGTTTACAATAAAACCCTAATACTGCCTACCAAGTGGATCTTATCCATTTCATCTATTACATTATTTATGTATGCCACTGCTCCATCCGTGGTTGCCGTCTTTCCTATGTATCCAGTTTATTTTGATCGTTAATCTTGCTTATTATTAGAAAATATTATTTTGATGCAATGTGGTAGAAACAAATAAAGCTTTGTAAAAATAAGGTGAATGCACAACAATCTTGCCTAGAAATGAATATTGAAGGGCTGCCTCAGTGGTGGTCTAACTGGTATCTTCCCTTTGGACCAGTTCTCCCCTACATAATTTAGGACCATTTAATCTATGTTATCTGATGTACTTGCCAATATTTGGAATGAAATAGAACTCTTCTGAATGTATTATTTTAATTTCTTTGTTTATTTGAGATTACATTTATTTTCTGCTTTTATTACATTTATTTGTTGTTGTAATTTTATGGAATTTCTTGTCTTATTATAGGCATTCATTTGAATGTGAAATTTATTTACACTTAGCTGTTTTTATTTTCTTTTTGGGCCAAAACTCACCTAACTACTCTCCTCTTGGGCCTTCTGTAGCTGGCACGTGGTCTGTCAGCTGATTGGACCATTCGGCCTATTTGACGCTCGGCCAAATGGGCTATCAACCCATTCGGTGGAGGAGGAGGGACCGTCGGCCCGGCCTAGAAGGCAAGTCAGCTCCCTACTTCCCATTTTCTTTTTCCTATCGATTTGGTTCACACCAGCCATCCGCTTGTCTCTGCCATATCCTCTTGCCTCTCTCTTTTCTGCACATCTCTGCTCTCCTCTGCTCCTTGCCTCCTCTCTCAGCTCCGACATCGGCCATGCATCGTGTTGTCCTCGAGTATCCATCTCCTAGCTCAGATCCTCCATGGCTGAGTGCTCTTGGGCTCCCGCTGTTGTCTCTTGTCGACTCGGCACCATGGAGCCACCGACTTCGGCATCGACCTTGTCAGCTCCATCCCCAAATGCTCTGCATCTCACAAAAATTTTCTACAAGGCGTTGTCTCTATCCCTCCATCGCCTTGTGCCTTGCAGAAGCTTTTGCTCCACCAGCGCTATGCATCCCTGTCGGGCTCTCTGCCTATACCGATGTTGCATGACCTAACAACTACATGTTGTCGACGCAACCGATGCGTGATCTGGCTCCTACTACCACGCCACCAGCCTCACATCAGCCCCATCGGTTACCTCATCTCGGCACCTTAAGTCCCAATTGGCTACACACTGCCGACGCCTTAGGCTCTGGTTCTTCGATTCCCTAGTTCTACCCTCTCTTCTACCTTCTTTTTCTATCCTTACCTACTATCTTTCTCTCCTAACCAAATCAATAGAATGGCCTTAGGCCATTCTTGGCTTTCCTCACTTATTTCTTTTCTCTCTCCTTATTATTATTTTTTTGCCAAAAGGACTAGCTGGTTGTGCTGGTGGTTGACTTGTGGGGTTGGTTGTCGCCTCATCCTGTGCTTGTGCCCTCCCGGTGCTCACTCCTTCAAGCTTCCTCTATGCTCAAGTCCCTCTCTTTGGCTAGTGATGGCTTTGGCTTTCTCTCTATGGTGTGTGCTTGTCTGTCCTTGGTGTAACATCCCAAAAACCATGACATCTGAAAATGTGTAATTTTTAAAACTTTTTGACTTGCTTCTTATTGGCATTGCCTTTTCTAGTTTTCATTGAGGTTCTAAAGAAACAAGATGTATAAAATAAATTTAGAAGGAAAGAGACAAATAATAAGAAATTTAATTTAAACAAAACTATGAATTTAAAAATATGATCCATGAAAAAAGATAGGGGAATTTGCAATACAAATCTTGTAGACCAAAGCCTGTTCCAAAGGTGAAAAATTTAAATGCAAGCAACAATAAACCAAAAATAAAACTTGAGCTCAAATTCCAAAATAAAATGTGAGCTTAACAATTCTAAAATTAGAATTAAGAGGAAACTATAATTAAAATGTAATAAATCCAAAGGTTAGAACTATTTGCAAATTCAAATCAAACAAGAAATTCAAAGAAAGGTTCAATTAAAACCTTAAAGCAACAAAAGGGTAATTGTCATTTAAATACTAAAATTGGCATTTGTAAGGTCTATGAATCAAAGTGAAGTAATTTCATATGTGACTTAAGCCCAAATTCAATTTGGCCATGGTATAAATTAAAACCTAAATGTAAAACCTAATTTCAATATTGAAAATTCAAAACAAAAATAAAAGAAATTGGAAAATTACCTTAGCCATTCCTCCTCTCCAAGCCCTCGGCCCAGGCTGGGCACACCAGAGCGTGCACGACGTGCCAAACCACCATGCCAGCCACACCACCATTCGGTGGTTCTCGCCACCCAATCACGCATGTGCCCAGCCAACGTGAACAGAGTGTCACCTGAACCTTGTCAATCTTCTCCTATTCACGCACGCCTTGCTCCAGCACTTCCTATGTGCCACACCGTGCACACCTACCTGGCATGTCGTGCCAAGCACAGAGGCCGCCACACCTTCTCGCTAGAGTTCACACCACCGTGTGCCTCATCACCCCTCGCATTCACTCGTGCCTTGATGCTCCCCATGTCACTGGCTTGCCATTGCGCCACCATCACATCACTGTGACCATGGCGTCAAAGACCGCATGTGAGAGCCGGTCCACCCCTCACGCTGCCAAACTCATCCATCCACCTTGTCACGTGCACAGTCCCTTCCGAGCTCCTGTGCCCATGCCTAGGCTTGCGTCAACCATTAAGGCTCGCTAGAACAGCTCAATGCCACCGCCATACCTAGCCCACATCGCCAAGTCCCCTCACCGCCTATAAAAACTAGAGCATGCTTTGGATGACTTCGCCACACTTCATTGCCCCTCCCACTGCAAGGAATTGCACTGTCCTAGCCCATAGCTCATTGAAGCAAGTTGTCGTCTTCAACTCTGGCTGAGTTAGGATTGGCTAATTTGCACCATCTCCGATCGATTCCTCTAGACTAAGGCATCACCAAAGATTCCTTAGTACAACCGTGCCACCGAATTGTACCACCAACAACCCTATACCTCTAGTGCCATGCTCCACCTAGTGCTGCTGTTGGTCCACATCATCATACCACCTTGGACGTCTCCAAGCTTCGCTGACCCCTCAAGTAGACTCATGGTAGTCTGTACATGCTTCCTGTGCAGTGAGTTGACTAGAGGTGCCGTAGATCACCGTATCGCCATGCTCCCTATTTTGCCACTGCTTGGGCTCACTTTTGACCACCGCACCGGCTGAACTAGCCTATGAGACTTGGCCCAAAGGTGTGTGTGGTGACGGGGAGTTCATTTCGAGCATGCTCACCAACCGCCGCCCATTCCCTCGCTAGTGGTGAGCTTGCCTCTCACCAGTGGGAAGATGAACATTGTGGGCACGTGGTTAATTTAAATGTGTGATTAGATTTGCGATAAGGATTGTGGTTTAATTAAGCAAACATGTTAATAATTTGTGAGCCATTTTCATTAGTTAAAGTTAATGAGTCTATGACCTGTGGCCCCCACTGATTAAAAGCTCATTTAAACCAGTTAGGTTAATGTAAGCCACTAGCATGTGGGCTCGAATCACTATGGCTATAGTGCATGGGTCCCACCTATCAGCCATAGTGACCTTTTCTAATTAAGAAATAATTTCAGAAAGAAAATAAAATCAGTGGACCCCACTTGTCACACATAGTAAATTTTTCAATAAAAAATGAAACTAAAACCCCAGTGGTCCCACCTGTCAGTGAGAGAAACTCTCTCTCCCTTTTTATTTTCTAGAATTTATTCAAAACCTAACTTTCAAATTCTTCGTTCTCATTCATCATAAATCCAATTTAGTGAGATTTGTTTATAAATTCATCTAAAATCAAGATCTATCCAATGAAACCAAAATCATGAATCTTGGAGTTTATTTGAATTTAGTTCTATTTCACTGGTATTTATCCAAATTTTCGTGCAATCGTTTAATAGCTTATGAAGCCCAACAGGACAAAGAAGCCAAGGCAAGCCAAGACCCATAAGATCAAGCAACTTTTGAGCAAAGCGAGTCAATACTTTGACCATATTCAATCTACATTTTGTGCAAATTATTTCTATTTAATCTATTAAATTGCATGCTGTTATTTAATATGCAAATTATGTTTGCCTTAAGATTCTAGATACATGCCCATTACTCACTGTGTTAATATTATATCCCCTTGGAACAATTGAATATTCAATCCTTGTCACCCTAGAAATTATAATGTTAGCATACTAGAGATAAGTCTATATTTACACGCCATGCCTAGTATTCCTTATATACTTAGGGCATTAATTTGCCTTGGCATCATTTTAGCATGAAAACTTAGTGTGGGCAGTCATTAATGAAAAATGGATGGTATGTTGTAATATTGATATTTTATGCTTCTAAAATCCCCAACTTGCTTAATTATCTGGGCAAATGGTAAGAGGGGTTGGTCCATTGAAAGTACGAGAATGAGTGTTCCATGGTAGAACCATCCAGATAACCCTAAGGATTGAATCTTGTCATGATCTTTCATTGCAAAACAGTACAATCATATGTTTGTAAAGTACAACTAGGCTAAGTAAATTTACCAGACTCCAGGGTCATCTCACTAGTGGGGGAGTAAAGTAGTGCATGTGCAGACAAAGATCCGGAATGAATGCTGCGGAAGGTGAAGTTTTCCAACTGTGCTAGTCGTTGAGGAAAGCTGTAGTTCAGCTGAGCTAGTCGTTGGGGTGGAACATCCCGCACAACTTATGAGACCCACTATGTGAGAGATAAGCCCATATAGATGAGATGACAATGGGGTGAGCTATTTATGAAAAGTTACGTGATGATCCCTTGATCTACATGACCAAGGAATCATATAAAGCTATCAAGTTGATCTCTTGTGGATAAAGTGTAATCTTTGCAGAGTGAAAACTATTTGAATAAGCCATGCCCATGGTCACGGACGGGCATGGAAACTTACATTGATATAGTTCTATTTCAAAAACTTTGTAGGTAGAATTGAAAAGGTGTTGGGTAGTAAAAGCCATAATTTGTGTTCCCTTGGGAGGTCAATCCTAGTGATAAAGTTGAGCGAATGTAAAGCTGAAAAAATTAGCATATGGTATTTTTTTTTTTTGAATTAAAACTGTGGGGCAAAAACCCCCCAGCAAGGTTCAACAGATTACAAGATCAGCAAGGAGCTAAGAAAACTCATCCACACTACGGCACACACTTACCTAGAAAAAGGAAGAAGAAAGAACACAAAAGGAAAGAAACAAAACGAACAAAACTGAACTGTGCTAAACAACGCTGGACAACCAAGCTCTTATATCTTCATGCAAATCAGGCTTGACTCTATGCAAGTGAAGAATGATCTTATCAGCAAAAGCAGACTTCCATTGTGCCAAGTTTGGGGGCCTTCCTTCAAAGATCGAGCATTTCGCTCCTTCCATATGCACCAGTCAGAATCGAAAAACTTCCATAAAGAACGGGTTGTGCCAGGATCTTCTAGCAATGATCAATTTCTGAAAATAATTTGGCACCTCGGCCATTTGATTCCAAGTACTTCCCATCTAGCCTCGCGATTCACAATGAAAGAACAAATGCACGATTGTTTCCTCATCCTCAATGTCACACATGACACAATTATACCCTTCTTCAAGGAATTTATTACGCCGTCTGAGGACATCCCTTGTGTTCAGTCTGTCCACAAGTAGAAGCCAACCAAAGAATTTTATCTTAGGCACACATTTAGATTTCCAGATCCACTTGAGAGGCCTAGGAGGCTCAAGGCATGCAAACTGATGTTGGTAATATCTCCTCGAGCTATAAACACTGGAACCCCAAATGAAGGTCCAAACATCAACATCTGAAGCACTGGACTGTAACATTTGCAGCTCCCCCTGAAGAATTTGAAACTCATTGAAAGCATCTCTTGTCATGGGAATCCTAAAGAGATCAATAATATTATCCTGGCCCCAAGCTGAAGCAAGGGAGATACTTTTATTCTTGGAGAACTCAAAAAGATTAGAAAACTTGGTGCAAAAAATGCTTCCCATCAGCAGATCATTCCAAAGACTGACAGTATCACCAACTGTAGGGATGCAATAAGCAATGCCTCTGTACGTGATATTGAGTCTCATTATTATTATTGCAATCTTTAACACAAATTAGAAAAAACTTGTCTTTAGTGAAAATTGCTAAGTCTCAGGGATTTCTAATTATTGTAAATTATCAACTTGGGCATTTGGCAAATAAAATAACCTAAGCCATCCTTTGATATGCCATGCATCTATATAATTGCACTCTGTGTGTTGGCTCATGGAGCACGGTTATTTTTGTTCACACTCGTTCAATAAAATCAGAAGTAGGTAAACATGATCATTATGCCTATGATGATGCACTTGGTGCTAATGGAGGCGAAGACGAAGGGAATTAGGATGATATTTTGTAGTCTCTTGTCCCAGTTAAGTAGACTTTAATAGAGATTGTGTGCACATATATTATCTAGGCTTAAAGAATATTTGTCGTTCACATTTTACCTCCAGTCGCTTGCCTGTGGATATTATGGTCCAACATTTTGTTTACTACTTTCGCTTCTGCTATTATATTGTAAGTATTTGGCTTGATCGGTCCTTATGTAAACAGTCACCTGATGCAATGCATCTAAACTCTGATATGTAATATTGTTGTATGGTATGGTTGATACGATGTATGAAATGATTCAGTAATGTATTTGTGAGAACTATCTACTTATCTAGGGAGTAGTGCAGTGGAATCATAGAGAATTCTGGATTATAAAATCTAGGTCCGACACTTGAGCTTGCTCTCGGTTGGCTTTATGGATATGCTTGGCTTTGGTTTGACTTTGTTGGGGGCTTGACTCGTGGCTATGACGTGTCCTATGCATGTGTGACTACATGCTCACTCATATAGACATGTCTTATGCATGTGTAGCTGCATGTTGCCACCTAGACGTGTCTTATGAATGTGTGGCTGCATGTTGACTCATCTTAAAGGTAAGGTAAAATGGTAAAAATGTAAGGATGGAATTTTTTGCCTGATGATAAAATCCTACAGCTGCAAGAGGTGCTGACTAGTCCTGAATGGTCTAGTATCTCAATAAGCAAAATGCCCATTTTGATAAGTAAACTAGGGTTCTAATGGCAATTTGACTTTTATGTATTTATTTTTCTGGTCTTCTGTTATTGGCTTTCTTTGCAATTAAATTACTATCAATTACTCCTATTTTAGCATATATTAATCTAACTAAAATTGCAATTATTTATATTCTAGAGGCAATTATTTTGATTGGGATTGAGAATTGTAATTTTGATGCATGGAATTTTGGAGGTAGTTGCTACAATTTGAATTATAATTGTTGGAGATAGAGTATTATAAAAGGATGTAGATTTGGATTATTATATGGATGTAATTTGGACTATTAATATTTTGCTTGATTATTATATGGAGTTCATTTGGCTATGTAATATATTTTTAAGATTTTCTTCATTGTAACATTAAATCAAAAATGTAATTTTGGACTTTTACCATTGTAATTAACTATATTCAAGGTTTATTTTTGTAATTAAATTTATGTAATCAGACTTTTTTGTAATGACACTTTTTCATCTTACTTCGTGTATTACATGATTAAATTTTAATTCTCATGTTGATGCAATATTTACTTCTTAAATGTGTGATTTTGGTTGAGTGATTTTGAGGGTTGTCACATCCTCCCCTCCTTAGAAAAGATTTTGTCCTTGAAATCACTTACTTGGAGTTCTGGCAGACTTACAACCACATGTTTCTCTGATAAGTCACATTCCAGTCTGTTTTCATGGAGGAAGTGTTCTGATATGTGTGGGGCCAGGATCAAATAAAATGATGCAAAATGAAGGTGGAATAAGGATTATACTCGATACCATGTTTGTTGCATCACTGATCTGCTCAGCTATCATGTGATTGAGTTTAGTTGGCGCTCCTCATTTGGGCAATCTTGGTGCTACTACCACGGCTGAAACTTGGCCAAGACCTATGGTAGCTCGAGGGGGTGGTGCTAGAAATCTTGGCACTAGAGCTGGAGGAACTATCTACCCTCCTGGTTTCATTGGGTAAGGACACTCAAACTTGTGATGCCCTGGTTTCCCATAGTTGTAGCAAGCGGTTGTCCACTTTAAACAATCCTTAGTAAGGTGGTGAACACTAAACTTGGCGTGAATGACTGATATTGGTTGTGGGTCTGGCTGTCCTTGAGGTGGGTATGGATTGTGGAAGGGCCTAAGTGGAGCTGGAAGTCTATGAAAAGGCATTTGGTCTTGGTGGAGCAATTCTGATGGGGAGGGCATCTATTCTAGGTTTCTTTCTTCTTTCCTCTTACAGGTTAGCATGCCCATCTTCAAAGACAATATCTTTGTTTACTAAGTCTTGGAATTCAGTGATATGATGGCGAGTCAGGTGTAATTTCATGTAGGGATTCATTCCTTCTAGGAATCTCTCAATCCTTTTCTCTTTGGTGCTATGTCCTTAAGGGCGTATCGAGAGAGTTCATTGAATTGGCTTAGGTATTAATTTAGCTTTGATTCCCCTTAAGTTAGAGCACAAAATTCTTTCTTTTTAAGGTCCACCTTCCCTTGTGGCACATAAGTAGCAAGGAAAGTTTTCTTAAACTCCTCCCATGTGATAGGACAGTTTCACCCCTGATTTTATTGGAAATTTAGCCACTATGTTGCGGTTGGACCAGTGAGCTGGTGCGAGGAATATCGCACCATCTCGTCATCAGAACAACCCACAGTGTCTAATTTCTTCTCTATATCCCACAACCAATCCTTAGCTTCTAAGGGATATATAGCTTTGGAGAAAGTGGAAGGGTGTGTTTGGAGGAAATTCCCCAAACTCAACCCCTAATAATGTTGCTGAGGGTTTATAGGGGCTATTCTGGTTATCAAAGCTTCCATAAATCTATTCTGAGATTCTTGGGCCTCTTTTCGAGAGGCTTCAAAAAATTGGAAGATGTCACTGATATTATTGGAGCTTATAGGATTCTTAGGTAGTTAGGATCTACTGGGGTTGGTATTGGTGGGGTGTGAAATTTGAGTGGTTTGGAGGCATTGATTGGAATTCATGTTGAGATGAGTTCATTTGGCTATGTAATATACTTGTAAAATTTTCTTAATTGTAACTTCAGACCTTTAGCAATGTAATTAATTATATCCAAGGTTTATTCTTGTAATTAATTGTGTAATTTGACTTTTGTGCGATGATAATTATTCATCTTAATTCATGTATTGGATGATTAAATTTTAATTCACATGTTGATGCAATATTTACTTCTTAAATGTGTGATTTTGGTTGAGTGATTTTGAGGGTTGTCACAGCAAGCCCAGTACTTTCGATTGGCAAACATGGCAATAATAGTGTGGCGCCATGACCTGAGGGTCAAAATAGTCTCAATGTGGTTGTAGGCAATCGCTATTCGCCAGTGGCTCCTACGTATCGCAGGAGCCAGACGGCACCTAGTCACAGCGTCGATGAATTGCCTCTAGCGGAAAGCCAAGAGAAGATAACAACACTAATCATTCGATCAGCGATCTATTAGATCAGATTGAGTCCACTGCATAGCCCTCTGGAAGTGTCAGATCAGAAATCCCAGGACAAGCTCAAGTTGTAGGTCAGGTTTCTAAGATTCTACAGCAAACCATGCGATGAATAGAGATGTATCAAGAGAAAATGCACTCCTAGAGCCATACGCTAACTTCTTCCATGGACTCTCTACACGATAAAAGCCAACGTGGTCGGGCAGACAATAATCCGTCAGCAGGCCCCGAGACCTACTCAAAGATTTCATCAAGGAAGTCAGGCGGGAAGAAGGCTCTTTAAATATGAAGCAATTCCTCCCCCTCATCACGAAAGACGACATTAGTGATATAGTCCGAATGATCTACATCATCATTTGAATCCATGTATCTGGTTGGAGACACAATTTGATTGTACATGATCGGATAGGGGATCCCAATTCCCCGCAATGACTGTTGAAGGAATAGGTCTTCGACTGATTATAATCCAGCACCATTCCAGAGAAGGCACCATGACCTAATCATAGGCTATCGAGCTTTCTCAATAGGCCTTCAAGCGATGCGCCAGTATGAAAGGTTCTGATCAGCAAATCTTGAGAAATTTGATGCAAAGAAAAATCCATTAGAATTTTTGCAAATTTATACCATTGGTATTAGGGCTGCGGGAGGTGACAACAACGTAATGGCAAATTATTTGTCAACAGTTCTTAAGGGTTCTGCCTGGTCGTGGTTACTTAACCAAGTAGGATCAATCTACACTTGGGAGCAATTCTGCAACCTGTTAATCACCAACTTCTATGGGACATCTGTTGGACCGAAATGGCGACAGAGGGGGGTGAATATCGCTTTCTAAAATTAAATTCGCCCCTCAAGTATCCACACTTATGCTTCTTCTCCAATAGCTATGGAAGCTATGAAAATAGAAGATATGCACTACTGGAAGTCACAGCAACAAGGATAAACTAGATCCAGAAAGAAACAGTCAAGAAAAAATAATTTCAGAGCAGGTCTGACTGCAAGCGGTAGTACCGCTGGGCGGTAGTACTGCTGAGCCGAGCGGTAGTACCTCTGAGCGGTAGTACCGCTGAGCCGAGCGGTAGTACCGCTGAGCCGAGCGGTAGTACCTCTCGAGGAGCGGTAGTACCGCACGACAGCAAACAGAGCAGGCTGACAGAAGTTTTGAAACTTCGGATTTTTTGGCTAAATCAAGGAAACGAAAGGAAAACTTCTGATCTTTTCAGAGAGAGACATCATGGGACTATTCTAAATACCTTTAGGGCCTCAAACAACATGGGAACTAAGTAAGAACACAAGAAATTCAGAGATTAGCCAAGAACTTGAAAAATACAGAGAGCTGCCCAAAAACTCAAATTCCTATCTAACCATTGATCCTTTGGCCACGAAACTTTGAGGATAGCTAATTAATAGCCATAAGACTCTGCATGCCAAGTTTCACCTTTTCTCATGAAGGGAAACACGAAAATCATTAAAACCCTAGAAGAGGAAATGAAGAATAGAGAAGTCCCAAACGTGAAATCTGAGATTAAACGAAGTTTGCTCTTGGGAAACTTGATCAAACGATCTTGAGGCATCATCCCAACATAGAGCAACCCATTTTGGGCCTTCCCAGCAAGAAAGAACTTCAAAAATCAAAAAGCTCATAAATCACTCAAGAGGAGCAACGAAGAACATAACAAGAGCTCGAAGGCTAAAACTCAGATTTTCCATTTCCAAAGCAAAGAGAGGATAACAGAGGAGTCCCCATACGCATGTACATTAGGACAAGAGTTGATTACATGGATTCACTACTCAATCCTCTCCCTCCCTCTACATGTTTCTTCGAGAGACACAACCTGGAGGGGAAAATGAACGTGGGGAGCAAGCCCTGCTGCCCTCAACCACTAAAGACTAAAGGAAAACCACCTCCCAGAGCCACTTTTGACTCAAGTAAACCCTAATTCCCTCCAACAACCATATATGGGCATGCAGCCCCACACATCTATTTATAGCCCTTGGCTAACGGGTCTCCAACCCGTTACGCCGGCTAAACCCGAACGGAGCCATCTCCCGCTTGTGCAGCCTCGCGAAATTCCCGATTCGCCCCTCCTGCACCTTCTGGGAAGCTTCCGCGCTCCTTGTCGCCCACGACTCGCAACCACATCGAATCTCCGCCATCTTCGACACATCTGACCGTTCTGACCTCAACGCCACCTGCGTCTAGTCCGATCACCTCGTGTCTCACCACGACTCCGCTTCGACATCCTGCAGTCATCACAGACAAGAAACATATCAAATAGCACCGCTCGATACATCAAAGCATAAATAACATCAAAGAGTCATACTTACTCATGATGGAGTCCAAACCTGTCAAATTAACATAATATGCAACCTAAGTACTTTGACTAGATTTGACCAAGTCTGACCGAGCCCGTTGCACCCCGCAACGACATGGTCCGAACCACTCAAACCAAACTCGACTGACCTAAACCGATGTCAATTACTCATCACTCACACGGGGTCACAACCACATGGTCTCTCAACATCCGACCGCCTCAAGATGGAAGGTTACCTTCATCAAATCCAACAAGAGTCTAATACGACCTTGCGATAATACATCAAAAGGTTCAGTTAGGTTCGTAACGCTATTCTAGAGGTCGCAAATTCTTCTATTATCCAGGCATTCAAGACTGGATTACAGAGGACATTACAATGAACCCTCTATATACAATCATCGAACTATTCGATAGGCCAATAAATATGTTGTCGCTAGCGAAGCGGTTCAGTGGAATAAGGCCATCAATCGGATAGAGAAGATTCCTCAACCTAACTTAAAGAAGAAAGAGAAGAAGGTTAAAAAGCCAAACAACAAAGAAGTCTTTACGATTCCAAAAAATACACCAAGAATAAAAAGGGTTATTCCAGTCAAAATAAAGTAAAGGCTTCAACCGATGAATCCAAGAATAGCAAGAGATGGTGTCCACTCCACCAAATGGTAGGGCATGATCTTCGCAATTATTGTGCTTGGCAAAAGAAGCCTGAGGATTACTACTCAGGTAAGGGTCCTCTCCCTTCTATACAGGAGTCAGAGAACCTAGCACCCAAAATGATAAGGATGGCGATGAGAAAGCAACACACTGTCAACGTGATCTTCAGTGAATCCTCCTCCTATGAGTCTAGATGACAACTGAAAACCATGGAAATTGAGGTAAACCTCACTTAAGCACCGGTCGTTGCCAAGCCATCCTGGTGGTCGAAGACAACCGTCTCCTTTGGCCAAGAAGATTGTCCCTTCCCTTCAACTCGACCAAGTAGTTTCTCTATCATTGTAGAACCTACTATAAATAACTGTAAAGTTAATCGTAGATGAAGGTAGTTCTCTTAACATTTTATTTATGGAAGCTTTAGAAAAATATAAGTTCCTAAGTCAAAAGTGAAGCCCGTGAAGTGTGCCTTTCATGGTATAGTCCCGAAATCTTCGGTCAAAGCGATCGGGCAAGTGTCCATATCACTTACATTGGAAGTCCAGATAACTTCTAAACAGAAAGAATCTCATTTGATGTAGTAGATTTTGAAACTTCATACAATGGGATCCTTGGCCGACCGGTTTTAGCCAAATTCTAGTAGCCACACATTACAGTTATCAAAATCTCAAAATGCTTGGACCAAAAGGGCTTATGCTTGTGATCATATGTCTTTCGAACTGGTTGATGAATTGCCGACTAGAAATACTAAGCCACCTCCTGTAAAGGTAAAGCAAGGCCAAGGGTGGCTCTAAAACCCTCCGACCAAGTCAAAGAGGTACCTCTCGACAAGGATAGTTTGTCAGGAACCATCAAAGCGTTGCTTGGACTTGAGAATGCTAGTACAACTTTTCAAAAGTTGTTGGACAGGGTAGGACTCAATCCTAAATAGGAAGAGTCACTCATCTCGTTCCTCCGAGCAAACTCGGATGTATTGTATGTTAGGCATCTGATATTCCTGGAGTCCCTAAGGTTGTGATCGAGTACAGGCTAGCACTCCGGCCTAATAAGAAACCAATCAAGCAAAAACTATGGCATTTTGCACCTGATCAAAAGGGAGCAGTCCAATCGGAGGCTAATAAGCTCCTCAAGGCTAGGTTTATTCATGAAGTCAAGCACCCAGGAGTGGCTTAACAACCCTATAATGGTTAGGAAAAGTAACGGGAAATGGCGAATATGTGTAGATTTCACATATCTTAATAAAGCTTGTCCGAAGATTGATTTTTCCTTCCACACATCGATCAGCTTATTGACTCTATTTCTGATAGTGAGTTATTAAGCTTCTTAGATGTATATTCTAGGTACCATTATATTAGTATGAGTAAACAAGATGAAGAGAATACTTCCTTCATCACTCCATACAGAACTTTCTACTATGTAAAAATTCCATTTGGTCTCAAAAATGTTGGTGCCACTTTTCAAAGGTTAATACAAAAAACTTTATGTCCACAGATTGGTAGGAACTTAAAAGCCTATGTTGATGATTTGATTGTAAAAAGCGTCAACATTGGAGGTCATATCTTTGACTTGCAAGAAACTTTCTCAAACTTAAGGAGACATCCTCAAGTTAAATCCAGAGAAGTATGTGTTTGGAGTCTTCTTAGGAAGCTTCTTGGTTTATTAGTTTTGAATAGAGGAATCGAAGTTAACCCAGAGAAGATAGCGGCCATCGAACAGATGTATTCTCTGACCACAAAGAATGAAGTGCAAAAACTAATTGACTATATGGCAACACTAAGTCATTTCATGGAACAGTTAGGAGAAAAAAGATTGCCTTTCTTTAAACTTCTCCAAAAACAAGGAAGTTTTGAGTGGAGTAAAGAAACCAATGATGCTTTTGAAAAAGTCAAGGAATATTTGACGAGTGCCCTAGCTTTAATTTCTTCGAAACCAGGAGAATCTTTGCTCTTGTACTTGGCTACTACGCCACAACTAGTCAGTGTAGTACTAGTCATTGAATGTGACAATATCCAACGACTAGTATATTATGTAAGCAAATTTTACATGGACCAAAAGAAAGATATCCAAAAATGCAAAATTTATTGTATGCTATCTTAATGACTTCGAGTAAGCTAAGGCATTACTTCAGGCCTACAAAATTGTCGTGCCAAGTGGGTATCCTCTAGGCAGAGTTCTCCAAAACAAGGGGAGTTTTATCTCTATTTCATTTCATTAATAGTTATTAATTCCCAAGCTTTAACAGAATTCATTGCCGAGTGGATAAACCCTAAACCTATCCAAGGGCTTGAGTACGAAAACTACAACCACTGGACTATGTACCTCGATGGGTCCTTGACGATAAAGGGCTCGAGGCTGGGTAGTCCTGGTTTCTCCTACTGGAGAAACATAAAACACGCCATTTAGTTGAACTTTCCCACTACAAACAATGTGGAAGAGTACAAAGATTTGCCGATAGGGCTCCGAGCAGCCAAAGCATTCGAAATTCATAGATAACTAGTGAAATACGATTCTCAACTAGTAGCAAATCAAATAGGGAAAGATTAAATGCTCAAGCACCACGATGTCATCTTATCTTGCGGAAGTAAGGAAACTAGAAACGCATTTCTTCGGTTTTGAAGTTCGACACATTCCTAGAAATGAAAACTTTCTAGTAGATCAGTTGGCACATATGGCTTCCTCAAGATCACCCGTCCCACCTAGATATTTCTCGAGCAACTCAATAAACTCTTGGTAGTCAAGCATTCCGAAGACGCTCTAATGGAGGTTGTTTAGATTGAGCCCAATAGCGATTACATGACATCTCCTGAAAATGACATAGAGGTCGATCGTACAGCTCGAAAGGCCAAATCATACACTCTAATCAAATGTACTCTCTATAAATGAGGAACTCACGGAGTATTGATGAGATGTATATCTTAAAAGGATGGTTTACATTTACTATTTGAAATATATGGAGAAGTCTGTGGAGCACATCATTCCTACAGAACACTAGTCAATAAAACCTTTTGACAAGGATACTATTGGCCAACTACCCTCTATGATGCAGTAGAACATGTGTCACAATGCTTACAATGTTAGTTCTATAGCCGACAGGTACATCAATCTGCACAAGCTCTACAAACTATACTGTTTTCTTGGCCTTTTGCAACCTAGGGTTTAGATATTATGTGGCCTTTCCCAAGAGTAACCGAGGTCTTTGAATTCCTTTTTGTAATGATTGATACATTTACAAAATGGATCGAAGCTGAGCCAGTTGTTAAAAAATTGAAATCACCAAGAAATTCATAACAAAAAACATGATTACACGATTTGGTATTCCCAATCATCTAATCACAGACAATAGTACCTAGTTTTCAAGCAAAAAATTTCTGGGATTCTACGAAGGTATAGATATCAAGGTTTGTTACACCTTAGTGACTCATCCACAGAGTAATGGGGCAGTAGAAAGAGCCAATTGTATACAAATACAAGGGATTAAATGCTTAGTGTTCGTGTAATATCCCGAATGGTGTTTGGAGGTTTCGGTGAATTAAAAAGAGATAAAAATAATAGAAATCAAGAAGTAAAAAAAATTAGAATTTTGGAGGAGTTTTGGGCGTGGGCTTTGGCCCACTACAGCCTGGCCGGCCACCCCCTCCCCTTAACCCTAGCTGCCCCCTCATTTTCCCCCATTCCCCCAGCCACCACCACCCACCCCTTGCGCCTCCCCTCCCTGCAGCAGCCCCTTGCCTCCCCTTGCACCATTTCCCCCGATCAATTGAGAGGGAGAAGTTGAAGAGAAAGAGGAAGGAGAAAAAAAGGAAAGAGAGTCTCGCGGGAACTCCAGAGGTTATTATCATGGTCTCTAAGGGTGACGATCAATTTCTCCTTCATTCATTCTTAGCAGTTTTTTGTTCGGGAGTAGATCGGTTAATAGATCAGTTCTGTGCATTCTGTCTTGTATTGTGATTTCAGATCCCTTGGGTGCAAAATTTGTCTCCTAGAGAATTGTATAGGATCTCAATAGCTTTCTATAGAGTACTTGTTCACATCAATCCGATGTGTAGTTTGGGAGTTATGATTTTTATAGTACTGTTGTTCAATCTGTCTATCGGGTTTTGGCAGCTATAGTAATAATAGATTAAATAAATAGAAGATGAATTAATTTGGAAATTTGATCACTATGAACATTGTAGGTACTTTCCTAAGGTTTATAGAGAATCTAAGAACATAATTTTTAGATGGGTGGATTAGAAGTTATGAATTTTATAGTGCTGTTGTCCGGCATCGGGTGGCTATTGGACTAGTCATGGGAAATTGATAATTTGATTAACTAAATACATAGTATGGTTTGCTATTTTATAATGTGGGATTTGAGAGTTGTTATATTTTTAGTACAGGGACAAGCAAGGGGGACTGTCTGGTAAAAGGAGGGAAAGTTGTAGTTTTAGAGAGCGTGTAGGAGCTTGTCATTTATTTGTGTTTGTAATGCTTCGGCTTGTATTGAGAGTGAATAACTTCTGTGGGAGGAGTAGCTTTTGGTGTGTTGTTATCTTCCAATCTTTTCAATCGTTGCAATTAAGAGAAAGGCAGTACATTGTAAAATAGTATTCAAATGTTTAAAATTGTGGTTGAATGATTACTTGCCTTGATTATTTTTATGACAATGTTTTATTTATGTTGCTCTATGCTTATGATATGATTACATTCACTCCAATCAAAGGATAAAGCCCCAAAGGCAGATCATAAGCACTCCTCTCAAACCCTAGGTTTCTCTAAATACATGAATGCCGTCTTCTCACTAAAAACACCTACCTCTCTCACACAAGCTCCCTTATATAGTGGAGGCACAAACCCTAACTCAGGATTTCAATGTGGATATTATCCACTGCTCAGTCATAGGAACCCAATAACCTATCACCACACATGGGTTTTTAACTCACGCATTTTAAAGTGTCGTCTTCATCCTTGGCTCCAATAGGCCGAACCCGTTGTGCCTTGTTCTCCTTGGATATGTCTTTACCTAATCCCCTTAGCTCTCCATCGCGGTTTTGCAAACCTCTCACTTTATCAGTTTTGGGCAAAAGACTAATTTGCCCCTAAGCATCGTCCATACTTTGACATCTTCTATGTTACCCCAATAACTTACCGTCAAGTTTCTCATGCATCCTAATACCACCAAACCATCCATTCATATAAATAGGCCCAAGTCACTTGGTGCACCATATGTCCTATTTAACCTTGACCACTTGTGTCTTCCATAGTCCTTGTCTATTTTGTGCCTTAGTTAAGTCCAACCATTTCACCTAGCCTTCATGGACCGCATTGGACCTTGGTTCTCCCAACCAAGTCCCGGCCACCCTTGCCATTGACAATTGTTGACTCCCAAACCATCTTCACAACAATAGACCAAGCAAACTATTATCGGGCACAAGTTTTGTTCCAACTTGACCCATATTAGTCTATGAATGCATCATGCAAAGCATATAACATAATTCCATAGTCCTAGAACAAGTTCCAACTCAATTCACCATTTTCAGTTCAAAGCCATTTCATCCTGAAATTTTTTCACCCGATCTGACCGAGCAGACCATGCTGGTTAAACTAGTTAACTCATCCAGAAAACACCCTTTTTGGAATTGGTTAAATCCTATCTACTTTCAATTCCAATTCCAATTTGCAATGCCACCTAATACAAATGCATCCTTAGACATATATACACAAGTGTTTGGTGTCAAATTTTCATGTGATCATGTGGCTAGTTTGACTGCTTACCCAATGGCGGTCAGACCACTCATACTATTTCATCCCAAGAGCTTCAAAACCAATCAAACCACCCATACATGCTGATCTGACCACACCTACACAGCGGTCAGACCGGTTTTGCATATCAGTCTGATCGCCCTAGGCTGAAACTACTCCCCAAAACTATCAATCGCATTTTGGACAATTCAAACTCAATTCTGTCGTCCTCAAAGGTGTCATATACTTATCACAAACATGAAGTGCTCCACATGGTTCTACTTCTCCTCCTTTTATCTTGAATTCTTGTTTTTTCCCTGCGACGTCCAAACTCAAAACAAGCAATTTAAATGTTTTCTTGTGTTTTCAATTTCAGTAAGAAATCAAAAGGCATGAACTCCAATTCCTACGTTTTTCAATTCATGTGTTGCAAACAAGGCATATACGTGCAATTCTTTCTAGCAAACCTTATGCTAACACAAACAGTCAAACTCCTGTAGGAATAATCTGAGAAATTCGCGTTATCGATACGGGACGACTTTGTTCGGATATGGTGGGGTTTACTGAAACTTAGTTTACGGGCTATTTGTTTGTTGCCATATTTTACCACGTTAGGCTCGACAATCGGTTGAGGTTGTGACCTGGTCAGGGTGAGTGCGCCAATAGCGTAAGGTGAGTGCTGCCGCCGACGCTGCCATATTGGTATTTTTCGCGCAAACACGTCCATACAAAATCAACGTGGCATTCTGTCGGCACGAATCTTTGGGAGAACCCGCTCGACTCCATGTGGAGGGACGGCACCGGTGCCGGTGCCGTTCTCGGGACGCGGCGGCAAAGCGAGCGAGGCAGGGAGGCGGCAGGCAGCCCAGGTTTGGGTGGTCGTGCCCGCACGCTGCACCGCGCGCGCGGCCGGCCGGTCTCGCCTGGTCGCCTCCTCGCTCGCCGCCCCTCCTCAAAACCATCGAAATTGACGTGTCCCTACTCTCTCTTGCCATCCCACCACCACTTTCCCGTGCGCACGTTACCCCCTACCCTCCTCCCAGAAACCGAGAACAACAAATAATAAGATAAGCTACCACCGCTGCACCCACACTCCCAGCTCTTCCTTTCCCTGGGAAAAATTATACTAGCACTGTTACTATTGCTCCGACCCACGCCCGTTTCTGTCTCTCTGTCTCCCTTTTGTTCACATCACACAGCACAGATAGATAGGGATGGACCGGAGAAGAGGAGGGGGGAGAAGAACTGAAGAAAGATAGCTGGAGGAACGAAGTACAACATTTTCATGACCGAGGGGGAATGGGAGAGGCCGGGCGCCAAGAACCGCACACTTTCATGCGCGCATGATATGTACGTGCTTGTCTTGAACACATGCATGTAAGTCTTTTAATTAAGCCAGTGTACTATGGTTTCTACTAGCTTTCTGCTTTCTATACATGCACTAGCTATGTAGTGTGTACTAATGTGTTCTTTGTGACTGATGTGTTCTCTGTGGCTTGAGTTTTCTTGGTGTTGCTTTCTTGTATCAACATGAGAACCAGCTGGCCCATCGGAGTGGTTTTCGGATTTTAATTTATAATTTTTGAATTTTAGTTGTTTATAAAAGAGAGTACTAAGAGAGATAATTATATGTGATTTTGGCCGGTATAATTGAAGTCAGTATAGTGTATACTATCAACTTGTAACCCTATTTTAAAGATAGACCATTTAAAAGCTAACTACTGTAGTAAAAAAAAATTAAAAACCATAATCAGCAAACCAAAACCTAACCTAGTTGATTTTATTTAATTCTATTACGACCGGCATCGCTATCTGCAGATGTGGTACGAGAGGGATGTGTTAAGGTTGCTTAGCCTTGGTAATTAAAGTCTCCCCCTCTCCCTCTTCAACTGATGACTCGGCATGCTAGCTGCTCTCCTGTCCTGACCGGGGCTTGCCCAATTTACTCCTTCCTTCACTGGTCAAAGACTAGCTAGGCAACCCCAGCTAAGAACTTATGCATGCCCGGAGCCCATCAATTCTTCCCCAACTATTTCAGATCATTAATTCCCTTTTCCTCCCAGGGGCGGACCTGCCCTTCGGGCGAGGCCGGGCGGCCGCCCGAGCTCCCCGCCGGCCGGAGCAGCGCCCCCCAGGCGTCGGAACCCCCAGGCCCCAGCCCCTCCACGGCTCCACCCCCAGCCGGGTGCGCATCTTGCCGGAAGCCCGGAAGGCCGGAAGCACACAAGGCCCAATAAACACACGGCCCAACCGCCCAAGTGCCCAACAAAGCAAAAGATATACTACTACGCACGGTCCAACACAAGTGAGTACAAGAAAAATAGCCGGCGGCCGGCACTAACCCTAGATCCGGGCGGCAGAGGCGGAGGAAGGCGCGGCGGCGGCAGCGCCCAGGCGGAGGAGTCGGCGGGAGGCGGCGGCGGCGCGCCAGCGGAGTCGGCGGGAGCCGGGAGGCGGAGGCGGTGGCGGGTCGCCGAGGCGCGGAGGCCGAGGCGGAGGCGGGAGCCCGGCAGGCGGCACCAGCGGAGGAGTTGGCGGAGCGGGGCGCGGGAGGCGAAGCGAAGGCGGGAGGCGGGAGGCGGCGGGAGGCGGGACTCGGGAGGCGCGAGGCGCAGCGGGGAGCCCGACGGGACCGAGGCGGGAGCCGGGAGCCGCGGCCGCGGGGATTTGGGATTTTGGGGGCGTCGCCGCGTCGGACCGTCGGTGGATCCGTATTTGAGCCGGGGGATTTGGGGCCTTGGGGGAGTGGGCAACGGGCGTCGGTGGATTTGAGGAGCGCCAGACAGACCGAGGACTGAGGCGACAGCAGTGATCTGATATTCTGAGGTCGTGAGCAATTTTTATGGTTTCTATTTTATAAAGGTACAATAAATTCTATTTATTCTAGATTTTATATTTATGTATTTAAGTAATAGTTTTGATAGCTTGTAAAAATTTTATGTAGATTGTAGAATATGTAATCTAGCTTGTTAAAATGAGGGTACTTATATTTTTACCTCTCCAGAAATAGTGATCTGAGACTTGTGCAAATTCAAAATGAATAGAAAGAATTTGAATAGCTACTGATTTATCTATCTTTGACAATTGACATGTTGTTTCTTTTACAACTCATCCACAATTGTGGATTAAGCTTCATTAGTGAGGTATTTTTCATTGTCCTTCCGTTATCTACATATGTTAATATGCGAATTGTAGTTGTTGTTTCTATTTCGTATCACATATTTTTATTAGTGTGTTTGCAACATAGTTTGATCATAAATTGTTTTAGTTTTGGGTACTATTGTTTATTTCACGCTTTCGAGTTTAGTCTACCTAGTTTGTTTTGGATCCACCACTATGACTTCGCCCTACCTACAAATTTTTCCTGGGTCCGCCACTGCTTCCTCCCATTCACTTCACTGGAGCTAGCTAGCAACTAGGGGTGGAAACGGATCGGATACGGTCGAATAGTCTCAAATACGAATACGAATCCATATTTTTCAAACGAATATGGATACGAATTCGAATATTCTCAAATACGGATACGAATATTCTCGAATACGAATACGGATATTTTCGAATACGGATTTTCTCGGATACGAATATCGGATAAAACGGATTCCTAGCGGTTTTACCGATTTTTTCACCAGTTTTTGACCGGTTACCGGTTTTAAACCGCTTAAATTCAAATTTTGAATCACAAAATTTGTACGAATATTTCATAGGTTCTAGAAACAGATCGAATACGAATCGAATAGTCTCGAATACGAATACGGATACGAATATTCTCAAATACGAATGCGAATACGAATACTCTCAAATACGGATACGAATATTCTCGAATACGAATACGAATATTTTCGAATACGGATTTTTGCTTACCATATTTGTGTTTTCTCGGATACGAATATTGGATAAAACGAATTATCCGTTACCGTTTTCCACCCCTACTAGCAACCTTACAAGAGAGTGCTTGTTAGGGCACTCCTAATGCAGAAACTATGAGATAATTTCTATACTTGCCAATTAATGTAGACACTACCCATAGAAACTATACTCCCAATGGATAGTTTCTGCAAATAAAATTTTCATCCAATCATCTATCTTCTCTCTCCTATCATCTACCTATCACAACTCTTTCTATCTTGGTTCTTGTGTAGACATGGTGTCTATATAAGAAACCATTTCCTTATCTCTCCTCCTTAACTCCAATGACATATCAGTATTTTGCTTACTTGGCACCTTATTTAATGTCATAGAAACCATCCATAATTTCTGCATTGGGAGTGCTCTTAGGGTAGTCCCAATGGAAGAAACTGACACGATTTCCATAGCACAAGAAATCATCTATAGAAACTATCTTCCACAGTGGAGGTGTCTTCGAGTAATAATTATTTTCTCTTTCTCTCTCCCAACTCTATCTTCTTCCTCCAATGAGAGTGTGCCACGAGCCCCCTAGAAACTGGTGGTTTCTTCCCAATGGCGATTTCATAGTTTCTTGGTGCATTAGGTGGAGTGAAGACCTGATTTCTTCATGAGGAAACCGTTTCTAGGATTTGTGTTCTCTTTCATCATTAATTACGTTGCCATGTCAGCACTTTGCCTACGTGGCAAGTCATTTAATGAGGATAGAACCATTGGGACTGCCCTTAGAGCAAGTCCAATAATAGAGCCAAGTGTTTGGGTATAAGTCAAGTTATAAGAGCCAAGTTATACAATAATCTGTCTTCTATTTGTCTACAAAAGATTTTTTTATTATTATGTGGTACCATGTCTCACATTCTCTTTCCTACTCCTCCTCACATACATTTATTATCTGGACCCACCACTGTATAGGCTCTCGTGTGCAGCTTGTTGCTTGCATGAGAGCCAAGCTCTCCTCTCTCTCCTCTCTTCTCTCCTCCACATCAGCAAAAATGCTGACTAGCTTGGCTATAAGACCATTGTTGTACTTGCTAGTAGTAGCTTGTTGCTACTTGCTACCTATCAGCTAGCTTCGCCAGATCCCTGAAACAAGGGGAGCAACAAGAATATATAGGTCCGTTCTAAAAAGCGTTGGATTCCGGTTTTTGGTTTTAAAAGCTGTAAGTCATTTAAAATATATTGATTCTTAACGTGTTTTTCTTTATTTCTTTTCTTTTATATTATTTATAAAGATATAATACTATTTTTTTTTATTTTTAATTAAATACTTTAAAAGACGAACAAGTATTATAATATTATTTTAACTAAAAGTCACTTCTAAATAGAAGGGAGCCTAAAAGCCCCTAGGAAGGTAAAACGAAAAAAAGGAAGCAACAGCTATATTGAAGCTATCCTAAAATCGCGTAAGAGGATAGAAGGAAAAGAAAGGAAGAAAGAAAAGGTGACAAGGGAAGAAGATGTCAGCGTAGTACTGGTATAGTACTAGTACCAGTACTAACTATACTTGGGCGCAGCTCCCTCCCATATTGCCAATCAACACCCACAGAGAAAAGGAGCACCAAAAGCAGCAGAGATAGAGAAAGGAACAGAGAACTACACAGATCAAGGGGGAGAGGGACAGCATTAGCAACTCCACTTCGATCCCCTCTTTCTCTCTCTTGCTCTTCTTCACGCGCTATACTACTGCTGTGCGTACTGTTCTCCAGAGCTAGCTCTAGTGGTGGTCGTGGCCAAGAAGGGAGTTACCCGGGGAGCAGGAAAGAGAGATGGCGTGGTGGGCAGGGAGCATGGGCAGCTTGGACCTCCGCAACCACCTAGCTCAGTTCGGCCCCGCCGGCACCGGCGCCATGGGCGCCGGCGAGCTGGCCCCGACGACACCAAACAGCAGCGCGAGTAACAACCATGATGACTCTTCAGGCGCCGCCCAGGACGACTCCACCGCCGGCGCAGGCGAGAACTCGCCCACCCCCAACGCAACGTCGGGCGCGTCCGGCGGCAGCGGCGGCGGCGGTTCGTCGTCAGGGAGGCGGCCGCGGGGGAGGCCCCCAGGGTCCAAGAACAAGCCAAAGCCGCCGATCATCATCACGCGGGAGAGCCCCAACGCGCTGCGGTCGCAGGTGCTGGAGATCGCTGGCGGCGTAGACATCATGGAAGCGATGGCCACGTTCGCGCGCCGCCGGCAACGCGGGGTGTCCGTGCTCTCCGGCAGCGGCGTCGTCGCCAACGTTACCCTACGTCAGCCAGCGGCGCCGCCCGGGGCCGTCGTCACGCTCCACGGCCGCTTTGAGATCCTGTCCCTCTCCGGCGCCTTCCTCCCGTCGCTGTGCCCGCCCGGCGCGACGGGCATGGCCATCTACCTTGCCGGCGGGCAGGGCCAGGTTGTCGGAGGCACAGTCGTTGGGGAGCTCGTTGCGTCCGGCCCCGTCATGGTAGTCGCGGCCACCTTCTCCAACGCCACCTACGAGCGCCTCCCACTCGCCGATGACGATCCTGGCGAGGTGGCTGCTGCAGCCGCGGCAGCCGCCGGGTCCGACGGGATGCAGCTGCTGGAGAGATCGCCGCCGGGAGGCAATGGCGGGGCGGCTGCGGCGGCGGGCGCGCCCGGACTGCCAGACCCCACGTCAATGCCATTCTACAACCTACCGCCGAACCTGATGACCAACGGCGGCGGTCAGATGGCGCATGAGGTGTTTGGGTCGTTCCGGCCACCACCGCCGTCCTTCTAGCTAGGTCTCCCTCTTTTCTTGTTACCTCCTTTACATCTCAGTGTGATCTCCTTGTTGAAGTGTTGCTGTTTAATTAGTTAGCTTTGATTGCTAGTGCCCTTAATTAGGCATAAAGGAGAAACTCCAATTTGATCTCGTCATGCTTATATTTTCCTTTCCTTCGTTAGATAATATCGATCATAGTGCCAGTGTCATCTATTGATGTTTCATATATGTGTGTATATATACATTTCAATCTGATGAGTTGTATGGTTTTTCTGCCTATGTGTAAATATGTATTAGTCGTGTCATTAATTACATATAAAAAGATGAAGAACTGCATGTATCACTAGTTATAGCTCCTGGCATTTTACCTTTCTTTCCATCTTATATGCGCATTTGTATCGAATCAACAGAGATGATTCAACTTGATGTACCACAATGTTGGATAAATATGCATGTTGTTACGTGTTTCGCTGCACGTGGCAGAAAGGATGCTGATAGCAGGCAAACAATGAGTTGAAGTGCATGTAGAACAATGATTAGTGGTTACTATTAATATAGTTAAGGGTCATGGTGAATGTTCTTTACTTATTGCCTCACGAGAGTATGTGCACTTAGTCAATATTATGTGCTTGTCATGCATGGAGATGCTGCCTCACATCAGAGGAGGCAATTCGCTGTTGCAAGGTGGCTTAATGAGACCATGCAGGAAAGTGAACAACTTTATGAACAAAGGTTTGGCAACTGACATATTGTGAATATTGGTATCTAGTGGCATTTTATGCATAGGTTCCTGCCTCTGCAGCAATATACCCTATTGAACTCTTTCTGGGTTGGATGTTCATTTTGTGGCATGAGGTTCGTTATCGTCTGTAGATGATAAGAAGGAACTTGACAGTTGATTCTCACATTAATATGGTCATTAAGCTTCAAACTTGTAGATGTTGAACCTAGTTGTTAATCACTAGAATCAAATTAAGTTCAAAACAATGGTATAATTATATACCATGCATGGATATATTGTACATATTGCAAATCTTTAGTTGTGGTCTTTTGGACTGCCACTTTTTGGATATGTATATATAACAACATATCTAGTGCTAAGGTGCTAATGTGAACTAGGGTGCCGATCTTCTAGCCCAAATGGCATGGATTGAGGTGGGTGGGAAGACCTTAGCCACCTATGCAATTTTGCGATAACCCCGTACACATCCATTTTTTTTGCCAAAAAAAAAGCCTCCACTCAATTCCCTTTCTCTCTCTTATCCCATTCATCTTCTCTCACAAGCGACTCTACTCGATGCAGCGCCACCCCCTCCTGACCTCCACCTCCTCTCCCTCTCGTGCACTAGGTTGTCACCCTCCCTACCCTCTCCCTCCAACGCCACCCTCTTTCCCCTCTCCAAGCCACCCAACACAGCACCGTCCCCTCCCAACCTCCCCCACCGCCTCCTCTACTCCTCTCGAACTCCTCCAACGCCTAGTAGCTTCATCGCCTCCTCTCTCTCCTGGAAAGGTCATCACTCGTGGATATGGTTGCCAAGGCCATCGGGCATGAGGCTACCCATAAATCGGTAGAAGAGGCAACCTCCGTTCATGGTCGACGCTAATAGGCCTGAAGAATCGTAGCTTTTGGTCCGATGAATCGGCGCCTATCGTCATGGTGGATGGAGGGGGCAGCGTTGCGAGGTGGCCCTAACCCTAGCTAGCGGTGGTGGAGAGGCGAGAGGAGGTGGGGTGAGGGGATGTGCGGGAGAAAGATTGACGCGGTGGCGGATTGCAAGGATCTCTAGTGTGGATGGGCGAGGTGAGGTTGGGAGAGGGAAAGAGCGGCCTCACTAAAACCTTTGATTAAGAGAAGCTAGCAAGGAAACTTAACTAGAGAAAAAATAGTTATATCTCACAAAATTATTCCGGTGGATTTAATTGAGATCTTCATGATCTCACAGATCTAAATGATTTGAGCGGTATAGCTTCGTGTAAAACTTTAGGGTAAACTTCTCAGAGTCTAAAACACGATAGGGAATCTCTGGTATATTTGCTTTCCTTTGAATATAGACCATTTAAGAGGGTGCTTATTTGGGTTTATGAAGCTCAAACTACCTTTTTGCTACTGTAGCAGCTTTTTTTGTACTATATTTGCTAGTAATTTTTTCCTCGTAATTAAATTTAAAAAATAATAAAGGAAAATTAGTTATATTATCATGGACAATACAAAAAGAATAAAGGGAAAAAAAGAAAAGAAAAAACCCAAAAATAAATAAATAAAGCTAGAAAAAGATAAAATGAAAAGCTATAAGCTTGAAGGTTAAGCTCAAATGAGCAAAGCCTAACCTTGTCATTTAACAACGTTCCAAAAGACGGGCTAGGAGGTCGCCTAGGCAGCACGAAGGCGCTAGGCGTAGGGAGGTAAAATGGTAAAGAATAATCTATTTTATCCGATATTTGTATCTGAGGAAATGCGAATGTGGTAAGCAAAATTTGTATTCGAAAATATTCGTATTCGTATTTGAGAATGTTCGTATCCACATTTGAGAATGTTCATATTCATATTCGAGAATATTCATTTTGTATTTATATTCAAGGCTATTCAATTTGTATTCGATCCGTTTCCATCCCCGGCGATCTCCATATGGATGATTGTAGGAAGTAATTTTCTGATGAACTAAAGTTCACAAGCAGGAAGTGAATTATTTTGCATAATTTTCAACTCTATGCACTACACTGCTACCTCGTGTAGATGTGTAGTCATTTTATATAAATTTTTCTATCAAGATTTGTTACAAAAAGTTTTAGAATATTCGTATTCGATCAGATTAAGTATATATTCGATTTGAATTCGTGTTCGTATTTGAGAATGTTCGGATTTGTATTCGTTTTAAAAATAGAAATTCATATTTATATCTGTATTTATTTTTAAAATATAGATTCGTTTTCGTATTTGGGACTATTCCATTCATGTTCGACACTTATATTCGATGGTTTTCACCCCTTAGCTAGGCGGAGCCCTCCTAACACGCTTTTGCCCAGATCGGCGAGCTGGGCTTCCTGCCTTGGCGGTCCCTTGGCATTCAAAGGCGGCGTGGGACTGGATTCGACGGGCTTGTGGCCGATTCGGCAGGCTGAGCGGCCACTCGGCAGGAACTGGCATCGTAGGTGTCAATGGAGCGTCAGAACTCACAAGAAGGAAGAAGACCAGGGACTTGGTGGGCTAGCGGAGGTGGGCTGCTGGGCTGGCCCAGTAATGATATGAATAACCCTAACCAGACCCGAGCACCCGAACACAAGCGGAGAGGAATGTCGAGCGGTGGCTGCGGAGCGCAGGATTCAGCCGTCGATTCCTCCTCCCCAGCCGTCGCTTCTCCTCAGATGAGCTGGCACAGACACGAGTTGGAGGGAGGGCTCGATGTGGGGTGACGATGGCGACGGAGGGCTCGTGATGGCAGCAGCGAGTTGCAATGGAGGAGGAGGAGGAGGTGAAGCAGCAGAAGCTGGGAAGGAGGAGTATCCACCTCGCTGCCGATCGACCCTCCTTCCCCCTCGCTGGATTTCGCCTCTCCGCCGCCGCCGACATCAACCTCCAGGCGCTAGGTGCTGAAGCTGCTCTCGCTCTCAATATCTGCTCTGTCTCCCACAAATTTGTTGTCTTGCTGCTGCTTCTCCCCCGTTTGCTAGTCGGCCTCGTAGGCGCCACGTTTCTTGGCGCCCTAGGCGCTATATGCCACCCCGCCGTCCGTCTAGCACCTTTTAGATTTTAGAACCATGCATTTTAATATCATACGCATTTTTAAAAATAGGTGTAGGCAAAGACTTTGTAAATATGCTAAATTATTATAAGATTTAGTCTTCTAGATATAGGCAAAGACTTTGTAAATATACTAAATTATTATAAGATTTAGTCTTCTAGATATTTATCTCACTGTTCTTCTAGGACCGAGGATAAAAAATATTAGGACTGAGATGCCTTGACGTGCCTTTTTTCATAATACTACTCATTCCAGCAACACAAGTGTTATTTAAGCACAAATAGACATGTAGGAGTTTTTTTTTTGCAATGTCTTGTTATTTTTCTATACTAGCCAAGTGTCTATGCATTGCAACAGATCTTAAATAAACGGGGGAATTGCATATACACCCCATAGTTACTAGTACCTTGTAAATTTGCCCCACACTTAGATGGCTTTGCTATTTTACCCCATACTTGGAGTGCCCCCTTGCTATTTTGCCCCACCAACCACCTGGCTGCTGGGAATTCCCGATCTACCCTTACCCGGGGGCGTGGCCGGCGGTGGCGGAACGGAGGCAGGCGGCGGGGTGGCAGGCGTGGAGGGGGGGTTGGCCGGGCGCGCGGCCGGGTGGCTGGAGGCGGTGCAGCCGGGTGGCGGAGGCTGCGCGGTGGCGTTGGTGGCGGCGCGACGGCGTGGGAGGTACTCGCGGCCTCGACGCCTTCCTCCTCGGCTCCGCCCCCTCGCCGCCGCCGTCGCGGGAAGTCCGGGAGGAGGAGAAGGTGGAGAAGAGGCGGAAGACGAGGTCGGGCGCGCGGCGCGAGGGCGGCACGAGATGCGGCGTTCGTGCGGGGGACGGAGGATGGAGGCCGAGGTAGGAGGCGAGGAGCCCGGCGGCGTCGGCGGCGAGAGGGGCGGAGCCGAAGGAGGAAGGCGTCGAGGCCGCGGAGTACCTCCCCACACCGCCGCCGCCGCCAACGCCATCGCGCGCCTCCGGCCACCCCGGCTGCACCGCCTCCAGCCACCCCGGCTGCGCCGCCCGCCAACCCCGCCTCCGCGCTGCCACCCGCCGCCTGCCTCCGTTCCGCCGCCGCCGGCCACGCCCCCGGGTAAGGGTAGATCGGGAATTCCCAGCAGCCAGGTGGTTGGTGGGGCAAAATAGCAAGGGGGCACTCTAAGTATGTGGCAAAATAGCAAAGCCATCTAAGTGTGGGGCAAATTTACAAGGCACTAGTAACTATAAGGTATATATGCAATTCCCCCTAAATAAACATATCATAACTTGTAAACTTGAAAAACCAATATGCATAAGGTAGTTATCCCTACATCTGAAAGTTGCATACATAATTTGTTCCGGGTGATTCTGCTTATTGGCTGCAACTGCTAGCTGTATAATGCCAACGCCAACTGCCTTGTCCGGGAGTACGTGCAGTCTTGTACTGTCTGTCAGCGCAACAAAACCGAGCACCTTCATCCAGCAGGGGTACTGCAGCCTCTTCCTGTTTCTCAAGTAGTCTAGGCAGATATAGCCATGGATTTCGTTGAATGGTTTCCAAAGGTGGACGGCTAGTCAGTCATCCTTACAGTCGTGGATCACTTCTCTAAATATGCCCATTTTCTAGTTTTGGGTCACCTGTACACGGCCACGACGGTTGCCCGGGTTTTCTTTGATCACATTGTTCGTCTTCATGGGTTGCCTTGTTCCATTGTTAGCTATCAAGATCCTGTATTTACTAGTGTCTTTTGGAATGAGCTCTTTCAGCTGTCCGGGGTTAAAGTCCAGTTGAGTTTCGCATTTCACCCCCAAGCTGATGGCTAGTTTGAAGTAACCAACCGAATCATTACTATGTATCTTCGTTGTCTGGCGGGGGATCGGCCTAAGCAATGGCCTTGCTAGCTGCTGTGGGTAGAATACCGTTATAATGCTTCATACTAGATGACCCTGCAAACGACTCCCTTTCATGTGGTTTATGGCCAGGATCCGCCGTCTTTGATGTCTTACCAGCCGAGTCTCACCCCAGTGGCCACCATTGACAAGAAATTATTGGATCGTGATGTTTTCTTGTAGACATCCGCGAACGTTTACTTCAGCCCAAGCTCATATGAAGCTTCAGTATGATAGTCATCACCGTGCACTTCCATTTGAGGTGGGCGATTGGATTTGGTTACGTCTTCATCATCGAACAGCTATCGCAATTACTGATCGTATTAACGCGAAGTTGGTGCCTCGCTTCTCTGGACCTTTTAAGGTTTGGCTTGTATTGGGGATTTGTCCTATCAATTACAATTGCCGCCTAAAGCTCGCATTCACAATATCATGTGGTTTTTCTCAAAACGTTCATTGGTACACCCTCGGCAGAGATTCCTCCTTTGCCAGTCCTCCAGCATGGCCAGGTCATTCCGACCACTGCCATGGACTTGCACGCTCGCCTTAAACGGGGACGCTGGGAAGTACTGGTTCAGTGGATGGGTTCTTCGGTCGCTAATGCCACTTGGACAGATTTGGATGAATTCAAGTCTAGTCATCCAAATTTCCAGCTCGAGGACAAGCTGTTTCGCGGAGATAGCGGTAGTGTTGTGGACGCTTTTGTGGGGAAGACATACCCGCGGCAACCGAAACCGTGGAGCTCTAGGCTTGTGGATGTTGGGTCAGCAACAGTTGGCAATGGACGGGACACAGTAGCGTCCGACAATGCCGAATTGGAGAGGGAGTCGGTTAGCGCTACTGCTCCAGTCAGCAAGGATCTCGAGATGGAAGAGTCCAGGACTCGGATTGAGTTTCTCTTCTTAAGATATTAGTATTAGGATAGTATTGATGTTTCTTTCCCTAAATATGATATGTCCTTTACTTTCTTAATCTGAACACCTGATATATAAAGGCTATCTATGTATTCAATTGGAGGAAAAAAATTAAAGAACAAGTTATCCCTAAACCGGTTAGCTTTGTGTCAGAGCCTCTTCAGAGGGCGACCCCAGCTCTCCTGGATTATCATCTCCTACCGTAACATCAAGCAATAGTATAAACAACATGTGCTACAACCAAGGTTGTCACGACGCTCCGGCAAGTTGAGGTGAGACCAGGGCACCTTGATGAGGGCATCCCTAACACTTATACATCTTCTCCTATTGGTGGTCATGCACATACTGATGAGGACATCTCCATTACATATACATCCTCCACTCCAAGCATGCATGTGAATAACCAAGAACCAGAGGACCCAATGACGAGGGCAAGAGCCAAGCGTTTAAACAAACATGTGCTTTTGTTTCTTAAGGAGTTTTCTTTAATTGATGATGAACTTGGAATACTACATCATCCTAGTATTTTATGTATTCTTAGATATGACTCATGTGAAGACTTAGGAGAGCAAAAGGGAGGAGCCCAAGAACTTAAACTACAAGTTTTGGATAAGATTTTTAAGCCAAATTCGGACTTCCCACGTGCTCAACCCAATTCAAACTTGGATTCAACTCAGGATTCAATTCGGATTCGGTTCGGGACAGCTTGACATGCAGTTACTAAAAAGGCCATAACTTTCACAAACGGAGTCCGATTCAGGTGTTCTTGTACTCGTTGGAAAGATAATTTCAAGGGCTACGCAATGAATCTGGTCCCACCTTCAAATTCATCACGGATAAAAAGTTATGACCGAAACAATATGACGGGTTAAAAATATAGTTTCCTTTTTATGAGAGTTCGTATCCAAAACCATATAGAGTTGAGTTGTACTTGATTTGGGGACCATATGGACGTCCCAAGGGGCTATATAAGCCTTGTATTGGCAGCCTTTAGGGGGAGACTAATTTTATGCATAAGATTGAAACATAGCTATTGCTTGTTCTTTCAACACCAGAGTTCATGCGAGGACTTTGAGAGAGAACTAGACGATCTATTGTTCGTTCTGCAATTCAAGGTCAAGCCATCGTTCCGTTGGGAATTGGGGACTTGGCGTTCGTCGTTTGTGGTCTCGCGACGAACAATTGTCCGGTGTGTTTTGGGCGTATTCTGAAGAGTTGAGGGTTCGTGCATTGGCGCGAGTGTTCAACTAGCGACATCGTCTACTTCGCATCAACTATCCACGGTTCCTCACTGAGAAGATTGGGACTCCTCCCCGTATCATGTGGTATCAGATTATAGGTTTACTCGGTGAGAACTTTTTACCCGTAGTTAGATTCGTTTTCTGTCCTTTCGTCCATTAAACCAAAAATTGCAATACCAAAACCGTAGTTTAATCTGTTTATTTCTTGTGCGTTTTGTTAAGTCTTCGTCCATTAGAGTTTTGTTTTAGTGCTGATTCGTGTGTTTCCTTTTGTGTTGCTTAATCATTGTGTTCACATAAACCCTACAAAATTGCTGGTTGATTCCCTCAATTAGCAACCAAAAAAAGCTTCCATCTTTTACCGTGCGCCATCTTGAGAGCACAATCCGTGTCGGTTTGTGTTTCTTTATCCGAACTCCTTGTTGAGACTAGAGTCCGAATCGACCTCTAGCTCAAACACAATCCAAGTCCAATTGTTCCAACTTCTGTTTCGGTCACTACATCATAGCAGGCCAAACCACATTTGGTGTCTTTGTACTTCACTTATATCCTTTTATCTTGACTAGTTGTTGACATTGCAATTAGGGCTGCTCATTAAAATTGATTACACCTTGCTGATTTGTGAGGCTTGCAACCGCAGTTAGGAAGAGCCGCGGTATAAAATAAAAAAAGAAGAGAGAGAAACATGTAAGTTTTGCATACGACCTTCGATTGAGGCGTTTCTTGATCCGTTGGAAAGGAAACGAGAAGATAGAGCTTCCAAACTCCTTTTTTAGAGCAATTTTGTGCTCTCGTATATTCAATTGCAATTGGCTAGCGTCTCTCTTAGTACTTGGTGCAAAACGAGCTAGTTTCATCTCTATTTCCGATTGATTCTCCCTAGCTCATTCTTTTGTTTGCATTAAGTCCCATTTATCGTTGCGTGTGCGTTCATATACTTCGCTTAAACCAATTGATCAGCACATAGGCAAAATACTCTAGCTTAGATTATTACTTAGCTTTACAATATCTTGAATATCAGATTGCATAGGATATCCACATAACTGTCCAAGCTCCACCTACACCCATTTGTGTACTCCCTTGCTCTTGGTTACGCTCATACATTACTGGGTTGAGGTCGTTCGCTGTCACAATTGTCGATTTGCCATCCTTGATTCACTTTGGAACGGTAAGCTTGTCTTGTTTTCAGGACAGTGAGTTGCAAGCATAGAGAGAGCTTTTGTTTTACTAATCCGGATATAACCTCGTTTCTTGTTTGTGAGTCGTTCACATGTCAGGTCACGAGGAGGATCCACCTAATCCGGAGGCGCCGATTACGTGGACCGAGTACACTCGGTTGCGCGAGATGCTACAAAAACAACTTCATGATGGTGACAATGGCGTGCGCGATGAGCTCAGGGAAGTTCAGACTGGACTGAACACCCTCGGGGAGGATGTCATACAATTACGTACTACCATCAACAATAACTTTCTGGAGCTGCGTGCCATGTTCGCACACCACAGTCTATGTAGGGTGCACCAGCTGATGATACAAGTGTGCACGGCCCTCCGGTCGTTCTGCACAATGAGACCGAGGAGCGTGCTATTCGTCTGGATGAGGAGCGATGTCGGCGGCGACAGCACGCCGCATGGCTGTCTTTGCCAAACGTCGGGATGGCGGCCGCCGCGCCCTCGAGCACATGGGCTCGACCGAGGCAACGGTGGCGGTGGAGGTGCACCACGTGGTGCCCACGGAGGAGGTGTGCATCATGCACCTCGTAGCTGGGCTGACGCGGTCGAGCGCCGGGATGACGATTTCCCCATCGACGACTACGATGACCGACAACGTCACCACTGTAACAACGTGCAGCGTCCTCGCCACGACGACGCCGAGGATCTTGTCGCTAAGCCCAAATTTAATTTTCCTATATTTTCAGGTGGTACAGATGTGGAACAATACCTCATTGGGAGCTGAAAGTTGATAAGTTGTTTCAGATAAACAACTATACCAATGAGAAGAAATTGTTGCTTGCGTCCAATGGCTTGGATGATTATGCCACACATTGGTGAGAGCAGTTCATCCGTAAACGCATGGAGCGCTATGAGTTTCCGATTATCACCTGGGAGTAGATGAAGCAGCATTTGCGGGCACGCTTTGTACCTCGCCACTACAAGCGCTCACTATTTGAGAAGTTGACAGGGCTGCGACAAGGTATGAAATCAATTGATGAATATCATAAAGAAATGGAGACTATCATGATACATGCGGATGTCGCGAGAATGAAGAATGCAGACCATGGCGAGATTTCTAGTGGCATGAATCATCTTTATCAGCGCATTGTCAATCACCATCCCTATAATGATATGATTGAGTTGCTGCACCAAGCACGCGAAGCCGAGAGACAAGTGATTGAAGACGTACGGTTCGCTGCCTAGTTATGTTCTTCAGCCAGTCCGGGACAGCCATATAACAACAGCCAACCAAACAAGAGCACTTCAGCTGCAAACAATTCGGTGATGTGCAGTGTCGCAAGTAAGAAGCTGGAGAGTACACCATCACCGGTGCGTCGAACTATAGCGCCCGCTGCTAGTTCGATCTCGTCTATGGGGTCAACAGGCCGTTCACGTGACATTATTTGCCACAAGTGCAAGGGCGTTGGCCATTTTCAGAGGGACTGTCCAAATGTCAGAACTATGCTTATCACAGAGGATGGCGGTTATGTTTCAGCTAGTGATGATGAGTCACCTAATGCACGAGCGGTCTTGCACACTGATAACATAGAACAATGTGAGTGCGATCCTGAGTTTCCTAACACTGAGCAATATTCCATTGTTTGCACGCCCAAGGTGCTTAGTGTGATGCCATCACCATCACTCGAACAGCGGTGCAATTTGTTTCAGACATGGACAAAGCTTGATAAGGGTAAGGTGTGCAAGGTGATTATTAATGGCGGGAGTTGTCACAATCTGGCTAGCAAGGATATGTGTCATAAGTTGGGTTTGAAGTATTTGCCACATCCGCGTCCTTATCATGTGCAATGGTTGAGCGACAAAGAGGAAGTGAAGGTGAACTATATGGTGCGTGTGACATTTTCTATTGGGAAGTACACCGATACTGTGGACTACAATGTTGTGCCTATGACGGTGTGTCATTTGCTCTTGGGACTGCCATGGCAATATGACCGTTCCGCTGTCCACGATGGGCGTACAAATCGTTACACATTTTGAAGAACAATATGGATGTCATCTTGAAGCCGCTTACACCGCAACAGATTGTCAATTCCTCCATGCAAAAAATTGATATGCACGTTGAGAGTGCACAAGAGCGAGAGAACCATCTGAATAGTAACAAGAAACGTGAGGGAGAGAAGAATTTAGTGATGTTAGCCACCAAATCAGAGATGAGAGAATTCAGCGAGGATCCTAATTTGGTGCAGGTCGTGCTGCTGTACAAAGACGCATTGCTTTCGGCTAATGACATAACTTCTCTTCCTAGTGGTGTTGTTTCTGTTTTGCAGGATTTCAGCGATGTCTTTCCAGAGGAGGTACCAGCGGGGCTACCACTAATACGCGGGATAGAACATAAGATCGACTTGATTCCAGGAGCATCGCTGCCGAACCGACCACCGTACCGCACCAATCCTGAGGAAACAAAGGAAATTCAGAAACAAGTACAAGAGCTTCTCTCCAAAGGGTATGTCCGTGAAAGCTTAAGCCCTTGTGTTGTTCCTGTTATTTTAGTTCCTAAGAAAGATGGTTTATGGCGTATGTGCGTAGATTGTTGAGCGATTAATAATATCACAATTCGATATCGTCATCCTATACCTCGCTTAGATGATATGCTAGACGAATTGAGTGGTGCTGTCATTTTCTTAAAGATAGATTTGCGCAGTGGTTACCATCAAATTAGAATGCATGAAGGGGATGAGTGGAAAACAACCTTTAAAACGAAATTTGGGTTGTACGAGTGGTTAGTCATACCTTTTGGTTTAACTAATGCACCTAGTACATTCATGCGCTTAATGAATCATGTTTTAAGGCATTTTATTAGTAATTTGTGGTTGTGTACTTTGATGATATTTTGATTTATAGTCACACTGAATCTAAACACATACCATCTTAGACAAGTTCTACACGTTTTGCGTGAGAATATGTTATTTGGTAACTTAGAGAAGTGCACTTTTTGCAAAGATCGTGTCATCTTTTTGGGCTATGTTGTTTCTGCACAGGGAGTTGAAGTAGATGAGTCTAAAATTGAAGTGATTAAAAATTGGCCAACTCCTGTGAACGTAAGTCTGATTAGGAGCTTTCATGGTCTCGCTGGATTTTATCGGCGTTTCGTGAAGGATTTTAGCACCGTCGCTGCCCCTTTGAATGAACTTACTAAAAAGGGTGTTGAATTTGTGTGTGGGGGGGGGGGTAGCGCAAAAAAATGCTTTTGCTGAACTTAAGAGACGCTTGACTAAACCACCGTTGCTTGTTTTACCTGATTTCACTAAAAATTTTGAAATTGAGTGTGATGCTAGTAGATTGAGTATTGGCGGTGTTTTAATGCAAGAGGGTAGACCGGTAGCTTATTTTAGTGAGAAACTGAATGGTGCTCAATTGAATTATCCGGTCTATGACAAAGAGCTTTATGCGTTAGTGCGTGCGTTAGAAACTTGGCAACACTATTTATGGCTTAAAGAGTTTATTATTCATTATGATCGTGAGGCTTTGAAGTATTTAAAGGGCCAAGCAAACCTGAACCGTAGACATGCCAAATGGGTCGAATTCATTGAGTCGTTTCCTTACATTGTGAAATATAAGAAGAGAAAGGAAAATGTGGTAGCTGATGCTCTTTCTAGGAAAAGTGTGCTTTTAACTTAATTAGGAATGCACGTTCCTGGTTTAGCGAGTGTGCGTGATTTATATGCTCATGACCATGATTTTTCTGTCCCTTATGCACGTTGCAAAGAGGGAAAAGGCTGGGATAAATTTCACATCCATGATGGGTTTTTGTTTCGCACTAACAAATTATGCGTTCTAGAATCCTCCGTGCGTTTGCTATTATTGTAGGAATCACATGCAGGTGGATTGATGGGAAATTTTGGACGTGAGAAGACGTTGTCTATACTGAGCGATCACTTTTATTGGCCTAAGATGAGGCGAGATGTGGAGAGGTATGTGCAGCGATGCATTACTTGCCACAAAGCGAAATCGAAGTTGCATCAACATGGTTTGTATACCCCTTTACCTGTTCCCAATGCCCCATGGGAGGATATTAGTATGGATTTTGTTTTAGGACTGCCTAGAACTAAGAGGGGGAGTGATTCTGTTTTTGTCGTTGTGGATCGTTTTTCGAAGATGGCACACTTTATTCCGTGCCACAAGAGCGACAATGCGTCGCATATTGCTGACTTATTTTTCTGGGAGATTGTGAGGCTACATGGCGTGCCACGTACTATTGTGTCGGATCGCGACGTGAAGTTCATGAGCTACTTCTGGAAGACGCTTTGGGGTAAACTGGGGACGAAGTTGTTATTCGGCACAACTTGTCATCCCCAAACTGATGGTGAAACAGAGGTGGTGAGCCGCACACTTTCGATGCTACTCTAGACCATGATCAAGAAGAATCTGCGCGAGTGGGAGGATTGTTTGCCGCACGTAGAATTCGCTTATAATCGGGCCGTGCATTCCACTACGCAGATGTGTCCATTTGAGATAGTTTATGGTTTCAAGCCCTTTACATCGCTTGATTTGTTGCCGCTTCCTAGTCACACCATACTCATATGGAGGCGTCCACGCGAGCTGAATATGTGAAGAAATTGCATCTCAAGACAAAAGAAGCGATAGAGCGCAATGTCAAGTACTATGCTGAGAAGGCGAACAAGAAAAGGAAGAAGATGGTTTTTCAACCAGGTGATTTGGTTTGGGTACACTGCCGCAAGGATCATTTTCCAGAACGTCGCAAGTCTAAGTTACTACCGCGCGATGATGGGCCTTTCAAGGTGCTTGCGAAGATCAATGACAATGCCACAAGATAGAGCTTTCCGGCGATGACTATGGCGTGAGCTCTACGTTCAATATCGCTGATTTATCACCTTTCATTGGTGGTGACGATCCAGCGTCGAGGACGACGCCTTTTCAAGAGGGGGAGGATGATGAGGGCATCCCTAACACTTATACATCTCCTATTGGTGGTCATGCACATACCAATGAGGACATCCCCATTACAAATACATCTTCCACTCCAAGCATGCAAGAGAATAACTAAGAACCAGAGGGCCCAATGACGAGGGCAAGAGCCAAGCGTTTAAACAAATAGATGCTTTTGTTTCTTAAGGAGTTTCCTTTAATTGATGATGAACTTGGAATACTACTTCATGCTAGTATTTTATGTATTCTTAGGTATGACTCATGTGAAGACTTGGGAGAGCAAAAGAGAGGAGTCCAAGGACTTAAACTACAAGTTTTGGATAAGATTTTCAAGCCAAATTCGGACTTCCCACATGCTCAACCCAATTCAAACTCGGATTCAACTCAGGATTCAATTCGGATTCGGTTCGGACAACCTGACAGGTAGTTACTAAAAAGGTCATAACTTTCATAAACGGAGTCCGATTCAGGTGTTCTTGTACTCGTTGGAAAGATAATTTCAAGGGCTACGCAATGGATCTGGTCCCACCTTCAAATTCGTCGCGGATAAAAAGTTATGACCGAAACAATATGACGGGTGAAAAATATAGTTTCCTTTTTGTGAGAGTTCATATCCAAAACCATATAGAGTTGAGTTGCACTTGGTATGGGGACCATATGGACGTTCCAAGGGGCTATATAAGCCTTGTATTGGCAGCCTTTATGGGGAGACCAATTTATGCATAAGATTGAAACATAGCTATTGCTTGTTCTTTCAACACCAGAGTTCATGCGAGGACTTTGAGAGAGGCTGCAATTCAAGGTCAAGCCGTCGTTCCATTGGGAATTGGGGACTTGGTGTTCGTCGTTTGTGGTCTCGCGACGAACAATTATCCGGTGTGTTTTGGGGGTATTCCGAAGAGTTGAGGGTTCGTGCATTGGCGCGAGTGTCCAACTAGCGACATCGTCTACTTCGCATCAACTATCCACGGTTCCTCACTGAGAAGATCGGGACTCCTCCCCGTATAACACCTAGACGTCTGCCATGGCAATAGTTAGCCGATAGTAATAAATCCGAATAATACTTTATATAACCAAAAATTAAATAATCATGCAACATAATAACTATTTTTGTTATTTATATGTACTAGAGGGCTATTTGTAAATATGCATATGCATATATGGGCTCTACTCAGCCCATGGAATAATAACTAGACCCCTTTAGGGTTACGGTTGGGACTTGGGCGCCGCAGCCACTGCCGTCACCTGTCTACTCTTCCTACCCGATCCCTCTTCCCGCTTGACGCTGCCGCCTTGGGCTCAACCCGATGCCGCTGCCTCCTCAACACACCGCTGTAGGATCGGATATGGCAACAGAGAGGGGTGAATGATGCCTTTTAAAAACGCCCCCAACAATATCCATTAAAATCTCCGATAGCTATGGAAGCTATGAAGAACAAGGAGAAAAACTCACTGGAAACTTAGAGAAAGATCACCAACTAAAACGACGCAGAAATGAAGCTGACCGCAAAAGAATCCAGAGGAAACAGTCAGGCCGGTCAGACCGCCGGTTCAAGACCGGTCTGACCGCCGGCTATATGCCGGTCTGACCGCACGGGGTATGGCCGATCGGACTGCCATCAAAGGGCTGGTCAGACCGCTGTTACTGGGCCGATCTAACCGCCTAGTAGTCGCCGGTCTGACCGCCTAGTGGCCGCTGGTCTGACCGCCTCACACAATCCGGTCTGACCGCCATTCAGGGACCGGTCTGACCGGCCGGAACCCTAGAGGTCAGACCGGCCCCCTGAAGACAGAGCATTCAAATGAAATTTTTGCAGAGAGTTTACTGAGAATGCAAACCACAGAGAAATTGGAGGGATTCCTGCTATCCTCCTCAGCCCAGAAGAGCAAGACTTCAAACCAAATAGCTCAAAGGCCTTAGGAAACAAAGAGAGTGCAAACAAGGGGCAAGAAAAAGAAATCTGAGCAGAAATCAGACATTGAACTGAAAAAGTGACAGATCTCCAGAATGATTGCCATTCTCCAATCTTTTGCTCATGAGACCTTGTAATACAACAAGAAATGACCTCATAGCAGAGAACTACAAATCTTAACAGACAATTTACTGGGAAAAACAAAGAACTGGATGTCCCCTGCCATCAAACTCTAGATGGAAGGAAACAGAGGAAATTTCATGCCTAGCTCAGAAAAGAAGGTATTCATTGATTCTAGCTTTTGCTCTTAGGGATTGAATGGTCAAATGGTCCTGAGGATTTCCCATCATAGAGCAACCCGTTTTGCAGCTAATCAATCAAGAATTCAACTTTAAAGCACAAGAACCGAGAACAACAAATAAACTCAGGCAAAACACAGAAGGCACAAGAACTCTGATAACTCAACCAAAGGGCATCTCAAATTGATACAGAGACATGAATGATTACAATGAGATGAATGATTACAAGGTTTTGCTACAGCCTCTCATCCCATTCTCTCCTCTTGAGAAACACACACGCAGAGAGGCAACCAGAGCTCACATCTTTGCTACTCCTCACTTCCTTCTCCTTTTAACAATAGGGATCATCCCCAAAGAAGAAAATAGAAGAGTCAGCCTACATCCACTCCCTCCTCACATACACACATGAGGCAATGGTCAAAGCAACCAATTTTGGAGGGAAAACCAGCCACATCCAACCTGGCTTGAGTCAATTGTCCAAATTGCCCTCTAACACCTTCCCGAAAGCTTCCCGTAACCGGTACCTTGACCGTCTGGACCTCGACTCCTCCCTGAGTCTAGACCCGGTCCATCTCGCTGTACACGACCGCACCCCACATCCTGACCGTCTGATCTCCGACTTCTCCTGAGTCTAGTCTCGGTCCACCTCGCCGCTGCCCGTCGTGTCCACCCGACTCCGACCGAGACCTCCGACTCCACCTGAGTCTAGTCCTGGTCTATTCTGTCGCACACGACCGCAACCGGCCTCCAACCGTCTGGACCTTCGACTTCTCCCTGAGCCCAGTCCCTGTTCGCTCGTCGTTGCCCGTCGTGCCCACCACCGGTAGCTTCCGCTCCGGTTCCTCGTCTTCCGACTCGCAACCACCTCAGCAGCCTCGATCATCTTCGGCATCACCGATCGTCTGGACCTCAACACCTCCTGTGCCTAGTCCCGGTCCTCCTCGCCTCACCATGACCTAGCTTTGAAATCCTGCAGTCACACAGACAAGTAAACCATCACATAGTACCGCACGAAACAACATAATCAATATTAGCATCAATGAAAGGTACTCAACTCTAGAATACCCAAAACAAACTCAAACTCACTAACACTACCATCAATTACTCATCACAAACATGGAGATATGATATGGGGTCGCCCGATCTTCTCGACGTAGGATGGATACTCACGGGAGTCTTGATGAATCGTAATGATCCTCCAATGCCAATGCAAGGGACGAACACTCTTTAATCCGCCAAAACACACTCGTGTTGATTTCGCCGACCACCAAGCGAAGATCTATCGTGCACCCAATTCCCAGCGGAAAGGCTGAACGATCTTGATTGAAGAAGATACTCCTAATTCCATAAGGAATTTCAGCAACAATGCTAAACTCGAAAACTTTAGTAGATTGATTTTTCTCAAACGTGGCCTGAGCCCTAAAGGCTGCCAATACAAGGCTTGTATAGCCCTTTGGGACGTCCATATGGTCCCCAAACCAATTACAACTCAACCCTATATGGTTTTAGATACGAATTCTCACAAAAAGGAAACTATATTTTTCACCCGTCATATTGTTTCGGTCATAACTTTTTATCCGTGACGAATTTGGAGGTGGGACCAGATCCATTGCGTAGCCTTGAAATTATCTTTCCAACGAGTACAAGAACACCTGAATCGGACTCCGTTTGTGAAAGTTATGACCTTTTTAGTAACTGCCTGTCAGGCTGTCCCGAACCGAATCCGAATTGAATCCTGAGTTGAATCTGAGTTTGAATTGGGTTGAGCACGTGGGAAGTCTGAATTTGGCTTGAAAATCTTATCCAAAACTTGTAGTTTAAGTCCTTGGGCTCCTCCCTTTTGCTCTCCCACTGCATGGGCTTCTTTCCTCCTTGATCAACTGCATGGGCTGCTTGGCTTTCTCCTTTCCATTCCCATGGGCTTTGAGCTTTTTGTTCTTGGTAGTAAATATGATTAACCTCCTTGTGCTTCTCCATTGCTTTGGCCCCGGAATCATCATAATATTCAAACCTAATAATAAACAAGAATTTGGCATAAGGTAGTATATCGTTCCCACGAATAGAAAGAAAGTCATTAAGAAACAAATTCACCTGACAATATTTAATGCGGCTCAATACTTCTTTCCAGTGAAATAATGTATTTGATTGAAAAGTACTAATCATGTCTGTATCCACATCAAGATACCTCCACATGGTCTCTCAGTCGCTGCCATCAGTCACCTCCGCCTCTCCTCCAGCCGCCGCCGCCTCGACCCGCCGCTCCCGTTGGCGCCCCGGCCACCTCCTCCCATAGCCTTCAGCCGCCTCCTCCGCGCTCCGCACCGCCAGCCCGCGCCCGTATTGGCCCTCCTCCGGCTCTGACCAACCGCCCCGACTGGAAAAGTTAGGCGGGAGAACTAGGCGTCGAGCTTTGGGTGACTGGACGCTTAGTCATCGCCTTCATGATGACTAGGCAATGACGTAACAACATGGGCTGCAACCAACCTGTGATGAGATTATAAGAAAGTGAAACAAAAATTAAGGATTACAAAATACACTCAACCACAAGCAGATAATCAGTAATTGTAAAGGAAAAGCAAACATCTTTTATACAAAATAGGGGTGTGCAAAAACCATCCAGCCTATTTATCCTAAATATTTCCATGTCAGCTGTTTGAGTAAAATGGTTGATTCAAAAGATTCGGAGCCTTTCAGACATAAGTTCATTCAAAAGAATGTAAGTATTACAAAGGGAAAGAAAGTTTAACCGCCTTAGCTTAGCATGTAAATGATCATTATCTCTTTATGGGCTATTCAGTTTGTGGAACACACGCATCCTAGATTCAGCTAATGGGGCCATTTAACAAATTTTGAGGGATAGAACAGGGTCATACAATATTTTTTGTAGAACGGCCCCATTCAACATGTTCACCTAGTTTCTAGAATGAGATCATTTCATTCTGCTAACCAATCACAAACTTGCAGGATTGGATTATGCATTTCAACTAGCCAAACACAAACCTACAGGATGGGGGCATCCCTAAAAGAAAATAGCCCTTTGGTTGCTGAGGTTCTTAACTCGCAAACCCCTACCCAAAACCTTTGCTGTTGCTAAGCACATATATTCATTCATCATCTGACCGCTAACTCATTGTTCTTTAGCAAGTCAGCAACCACAGTAAGCATCAAATGGCTCTAGACAGTCAGCAATTGGTTAAATCTGCTTGGCCATGAACTAGTTACACAGCTCCACCTTGTTGTTTTATAGGGAGCACATGCCTTTGAAACGATAAAAAACTCATTTCAGATGCACACTCCTTTGAAACGATAATACTCATTTCAGATGCACGCTGACTAACATCTATGGTGATTTGCTTTCCTGGGCCTTATTACTGTAGGTGTATTCATTTGTTAAAAAAAAAAGGTACTAGTACTCGATCAGTCATCCACGTTTTAGTAATTATATAACCTAATTGGCCAATCATACAGAACCAGGAGGGCATTTCTTCCTTGAATATGGCAGATTATAAGGCGTGATGGGCTGATTTTTAGAGCAGTGGGTATCTCTTCATATTAGAGAAAAACTTAATTGCATTATCTCATTGACTGTCTGCGCTAAGTGCAGCTAAAAGTTAGCCATGTGTTAATTTTTTTTCAACGAATGCTTTGCTTTAAACAAAGAGCAAGTCTTTCACTTTCACATTACATTGTTCAACTTTGGGGGCAAATTAAGATGCATGCATGAATAATGGGGAAGACTATCTAGAACGATCAATGGTCTGAACCGACTAAAATGTTGTCTTCTTAAGTTCCGGTTAGCATATTGAATTAGATTAATTCGGTTTAAAACAACAAAAAATATCTTAAAATTTTCTACCAAACTGGCCATTCTCACACCCTCCAACTAAACCCTACAAGAATCCAAGATAAAGGAAATAAGAAGGCAAAGTACCTTAACCGACCAACTGTTGTGGCTACTGACCAAACAGAGAGAGAGATGGTAGTGGAGAGTGATGAAGATAAGTGTAATGGCCTGCCTTCCTCCCTATGGCTTGCTCGTATATATACATACATGAGGAGTGCTTTTACAGTTATACCCTTACATCTGGTTATCCTCTCTGGGGCAGTTATGTCATTACGCATGGCCTGTTCTGGGCCTTATAATCTCCTACCAGGCCTGCTGGGTTTAGGTGGGGGCCATCCCACGACAGGGCGTCTCATGGTAAAGGGCTTCACAAGGCCGGCCATGTTGCCGAGTCCTTTGGCCCCCTCCGTCCCGCGCCCGTGAACTTTTCAAGCTGCCGAGCGTGATGTGGCCGGCGCACGCGCGCGCCGCGACGCTGATTTCGGGCCCACGTGGTGCGGGCGTTGAGCGTTGTGACCATTAATACGGTGGCGGACTTCCGCGGTTGGACTTCTGCCGATTGGCCTTCCGCCGGTTGGTTCCCCTGCTGATTGGGGTATATATATGGTGCTGGTGAGGCGTTGCTCCTGCGTATATTGCGATAGAAGTTGTTCCCCTAAAATGGGCCCTGCCGTGCATCAACATTCCCGTGATACCGAGCGGCTTGGGGAATGTTGATGCACAGAAGGAGGTCTATTTTTCCCGGAGCTTTATCAAGGCCGGTTATCGACGACCACCGCGCTTCGACCCGCACCGTGCTTCCAGAGGCGGCGGCGATAACGCCTGTTTTCTTAATGAGCCTACCTCGAGGTATTCCGAGGAACCCGCGGCATTACCTTGTATGTTGATGCACCGTAGGTGGCTGTTAAGGAAAACGAGGTAGATTTCGCAGACAAAACCCCGTCTTGGCGCGCGCGGCGGAGCGGACTCGCGACGCTCCGTCCCCACCCTTGGAACGGTGGCGCGGTGGCGCCTAGTCGGCGTAGACGCGCGCTCCGTCCCCTACGCCGAACGGGTGGCGCGGCCGGGCGCCTGTCGAGGTAGACGCGCGACGCCCGCCCGCTACCTTCGAGCGGGTGGCGCGGCCGGGCGCTTAGTCGGTGAGACGCGCGCGCTCGCCCCTACCCCTCGAACGGGTGGCGTGGCCGGCGTCTAGTCGGTAGGCGCGCGCTCCGCCCCTACCCCTCGAACGGGTGGCGCGGCCGGGCGCCTGGTCAATGGTGCGCGCGCTCGCCCCTACCCCTCGAACGGGTGGCGCTGGCCGGCGCCGTCGCGCGCTCCGCCCGCTACCTTGAGCGGGTGGCGCGGGCTGGCGCCTGGTCGGCGACGCGCGCTTCCGCTCCGTCCCCTACCCCTTGAACGGGTGGCGGCGGCGGTGGCGTCTAGTCGGAAGACGCGCGCGCTCGCCCCTACCCCTCGAGCGGGTGGCGCGGGCGGCGCCTGGTCAATGGGCGCGCGCTCCGCCCTACCTTCGAACGGGTGGCAGCGGCCGGCGCCTGGTCGGCAGACGCGCGCGCGCCCCTACGCCGAACGGGTGGCGCGGCCGCGCCTGTCGAGGTAGACGCGCACGCTCCGCCCGCTACCTTCGAACGGGTGGCGCGGCCGGGCGCCTATTCGGTAGACGCGCGCGCCGCCCCTACCCCCGAACGGGTGGCGCGGCCTGGCGCCAGTCGAGGGCGCGCGCGCCCGCCCCTACCGCCGAATGGGTGGCGCGGCCGGCGCCTAGTCAAAAGACGCGCGCGCGCTCGTCTCCTACCCCTCGAACGGGTGGCGCGGTGGCGCCTGGTCGGCGCGGCGCGCGCTCCTTCCCTACCCCGCGAGCGGGTGGCGCGGCGGCGCCTGGTCGGGCGCAGGTGCACGCGCTCCGCCCCTACCCCTCGAGCGGGTGGCGCGGCGGCGCGCCAGTCGGCGAGACGCGCGCTCGCCCGCTACCCGCCGAACGGGTGGCGCGGCTGGCGCCTGGTCGGAAAGACGCGCGCTCCATCCCTCCCCCGAGCGGGTGGGCGGCGGCTGGCGCCAGTCGGAAGACGCGCGCTCGTCCCCTACCCCTCGAGCGGGTGGCGCTGGCCTGGCGGCCTAGTCGAAGACGCGCGCTCCGCCCCTACCCCGAACGGGTGGCGCGGCCGGGCGCCTGGTCGGCAGACGCGCGCGCCCGCCCCTACCCTCGAGCGGGTGGCGCGGCCTGGCGCCTAGTCGGCGTAGGGCGCGCGCTCCGCCCCTACCTTCGAACGGGTGGCGCGGCTGGCGCCAGTCGGCGCAGACGCGCGCTCCGCCCCTACCCCTCGAGCGGGTGGCGGCGGCCGGGGCGCCGCCTGCGGACACCGCCGTGTGGGCAGAATTTGGGTCTTTGATGCGGCCTTGCTGCATGTGTTCACGGAATCACGCCGGCCCCTGGTCTGACAGGGTTAGGTTCCCATACCGTGCGACCCGACGCGCCCGGGGCACGCGGCGGCCTATGACTGGTTGGCGGCGGGATGTGGACGGTTGCGTGTTTGCAGCCGCTCATCTCTTCCCTAGGCAAGGGGGACACGGGGCCGGCAGTGAGTGGCGCCTGTGATCATGACCTTCCAGCGTTAGGTGGGGCGTTGCGCTGGACGGGCGCTTGTACGACTGCGGTCGCGCCTCGTGCACGGACCTCCGCGACCCTTCGCTGATTATGGGGAATCGTGCGGGCGGGCCTTTACACGCTGCGGTTACATCCGCATGCGGATCGCTGCGACGGCGCCGAGCGGCGGTATGGGCGAGGTGGCTTGAAATAGCCCCCCCGTAACAGCGTCCTCGCACCTTTACGCCCTCTTTCCTGTCTGCTCCGCCTTCCACACCTTCGCGCTATCTTCACCACTTCAGTCTCGTCGTGGGAAGCGATGGCCTCGATGAGCAGCGAGCTGGGCGGTTGGTGGTTCGCCATTCGCCGACGATCGCCGCCGTTGGAGGTGAAATACGCGCCCAAGAGCGCGACCGCGCGGCTAACCGGGAGCGGTGGTGGCGGAGGAGGAAGGCACGTTCTCGCGAGCTAGGCCCTCGCCGTGACCGAGAAGACGATCCAAGGGCTCTTGCGCGGGAAGTTGTCCGGGCGGCAGGACGTACGATTGCCCGCCGACGGCGAGACGGAACCGCATCCCGAGAGGTCGGAGGCGGTTGTATTCGTTGCCTTTTTCGACGCGGGGCTCCGGATCCCAGCGGCGACCGTGGTGGGCGACGTGCTGCGGACCTTCGGGCTGGAGCTGGCACAACTAACTCCAAACGCCGTGGCCCGGCTCGCGGTGTACGGTGGGCCTTGCGCTCGGGGCTGCTGGCCCCAAGCGCCGCTATTCGCCTATCTCCACGAGGCACGATGCCAGCCGAAGGGCCGGAAGGACAGGACGCTTTTGAGCTTCGGTAGCGTCTCTTTTATTCTTCGCCCATCGTGCAAGAAGCTCTTCCCTGCGAACTCAACTCGTGGGAAGTGGGAGTCTTTCTGGATGAAGCGGTGGTTCTACCACCGTGTGGAGAGCGGAGCGCCTTGAGTGCACAGCCGACCAATCGCGTTCAAGCCCTCGCCCGCCGAACGCTCGATGATGAGGACAAGCGAGGGTCAAGCGGCTCATAGGCGTGGCCGCCGCCTCAACATCGCGCGACCTTGCCAAGAGTATGTGATGTACGGCGTGGCACCGCTTGCTCACGATCGGCATCTTGCCGATAGGCATCGAGACGACAATGTTTCGCCGTGGGTTTGCTCGCTACGCGCCGCCCGGTCCCCGTAAGCCTCGATTGCGCCCCTCCTTTGTTGACGCGAAATCGTTGGCGCGATCTTGTTCTCCTTTGCTTCGTGGATTTCCTGAGGAGGCGGAGCAAGCGCGCGCGTGTTCTGGGGCCGTACACGCCCGAGGAGCACGAGCAGCGCGCGTCTGCTATCGCCAAGGCGGGGCTGGGGCGAATAAACCGCGTGTGCGAGGTCCTGGGCCTTGCCGTGCCGGACCGTGTCGCTCCAGCCGATGGTGGAGTGAAGAAGAAGAAGGCCTCGTCTCGGAAGAGGGGCCGCAGCGGGGCGCCTGCCGCGCCTGCTGCTAGTGTTTCCGAGGGCGCGGCGGACGCGGAGTCAGACTCGGCGAGGTACGCCGATTCGGGCTTGGGTGGCGCAGGTGCCGAAGGCGAGGTGTCTTCGGCAAGCGTCCCGGACGTCGGGTTTGCCGCGGGCGGCCGGAGGGGGGAAGCCTCACCACCCGCCGAAGTCGCCGAGGCGGACCCCGTGCGGACCAGCGATGCCGAGGTGGAGCCCTCGACCGCGGCCGCTGTGGGGACTGAGGTGCCCCCTTCGACGATTGCCACCGTGGAACCTTCGCCCCCGGGCGCAGCAGCCGCGGGGTCTTCCCCAGCCACGGCTGCGGGGGCGGTGGCGCTGCTAGCTGCCCCGGCCAAACGGCCATGTGTGCGGCCGGAGCTCCACCGGACACCGCGGGGGTTCGTCGTGGCTACGGGCATCAGAAGCTTGTGGGATTCCAGCGCAAGCACCGGGGGCCCCGTGGCCTATGCGCCTTCTGCCCCTCTGGCCACCCCGCCCGCGCAGGGACAGCCGTCGTCCTCCCCGAACGCGGAGGCCTCCGCTCGCGGCGGGACCATTCCTTCTGCTACCGAAGGTAGGGTGACTTAGCTTACTCTGGTGTATGCTTTTATGCCTTGGGGTGATCACCCGTATCCTTGTTTGCAGCGCTGTTCTTCCGGAGGGGGAGCACCGACGGAACACGGGCCTCGAGCACGTGAGCCCTGCGGACTTCGTGCCGCCTCTGGAGACGCTGAGGGCGTGGCGCGGGATTGTCAATGACGCAGCCACGAGCGTCGACCCGCAAGTGCTGCAGGCCTACGGTGCGGGGCGCCTGGAGGACGCTTTCGAGGTGTCCGGGGTGAGGGTAAGTACTCGTGCGACCACGCCTGAGTTTAGCTGAGTGTGCTAAGTCTTTTCCCTTCTACGAGACACTTGTCAGCCGGGCAGGCCACCGCAAACGGCCTATGCTCGTAGCCAAAGGCGCCGAGGATAGGCTGCGTGCCACCGAGGAGGAGCTGCGCGAAGTCTCTCGCGCCCGCTCGCCAGACGCCCGCATCCGCCGGTGAAGCGGAATGCGCCAAGCGGGCGCACGCCGAGGGGCTTGTTGCGTCGGCGCAGAGTCGGCCGCGCACCGCTGAACAAAAGTTCGCGCGGAGCGGGACGGGTTCTGGAGCGGTCGCGCGCTAGAGAAGGAAAAAGCGAGCTTGCCTTGACTCTAGCGGAGCGCAACCGACGCCCAGGTGACACCTCGGTGGTTGCTTGGGATGCCATGCAAGCGCTGGAGAGCCATCTCCAAGGGCTGGTAGCGGAGGTGCCGGACGCGCCGCCCGAGGAGTTGTCTCGGACGCTCCATTGGATTGGGATGCCGCCAACGCCGCGGCGCGACGCGGCGACGTCGCCGGCACCACCGCGCGCACACGTCGGCATGCTTGGTGTGCGCGCTCGCAGCACCGCGTTTACGCGACGCCGCCGCGCGTGCTGGATGATCCCAGTGGAGATGCTGGCGGGGCGAGTAATGTCGGCGCCGCCCGCTCCGCCGCCTTGCCTCGTGCCCTTCTTCGACCGGATCGGGGTCACGTCGGGCGGATGCTGCACGGATCGAGCTCGAGTCGCTCACGGACGGGAGCCTCGCCATTTCGGACGTGGTCCCTCGACGCGACGATGGTGGCGCTGGGCCCTCCGAAGGCGCCGGGAACCCGCAGGTCTGACACCGTGGTGCTTAGGTGTAGGCGTGTTTGTACTGTTCCTTGTCTTTGTGAATAAAGTACACACTTGCTACTTGCATTCTGACTTTCACCTACATCCCGGGCAGCTTCCTTGCTGGGACCGGCCGTCGCGGCCGACCTTTCAACCCGGCGACGCCTTCGACGCTGGCGAAGGGCCGAAGAGTCGCTCGACTTTTGGGCGAGTCGGCCTTCTTCGAGCGAGGCCCCCACTTTAGCGCGTGTTAAGGACGAACCCGCGGGGTAGCGGCTTAGAGCGGCCGGGATGTTGCCGGACCTTTGTACATGTGATTCTTCCGGTATGCAGACTTCCTGGCATTTTAGGAATGCGCTGCGTGTTGATGCCGCTGTTGGCGAAGTAGTTGTGCGGTGGTTCCAGAGCGGGCGATCCATGATCGATGTATGCGGAGGCGCACTCCGCGGTGTGCCTTGCTTTATAGTCCGAGACTCGCGCGTGGAGGCGTGCCTCGACGCCACGCCTTATTTAAAGTCCGTGGACTAGTGCGTGCGAAGCGGACTTCGACGCCACGCCTTCTTTATAGTCCGAGACTCGCGCGTGCGAGCTAGGCTCGACGCCACGCCTTATTTAAAGTCCGTGGACTAGTGCGTGCGAAGCGGACTTCGACGCTACGTCTTCTTTATAGTCCGGAGACTCGCGCGTGCGGAGCTAGGCTCGACGCTACGTCTTATTTAAAGCCCGTGGACTAGTGCGTGCGGAAGCGGACTTCGACGCTACGTCTTCTTTATAGTCCGGAGACTCGCGCGTGCGGAGCTAGGCTCGACGCTACGTCTTATTTAAAGCCCGTGGACTAGTGCGTGCGGAAGCGGACTTCGACGCTACGTCTTCTTTATAGTCCGAGACTCGCGTGCGAGCTAGGCTCGACGCCACGCCTTATTTAAAGTCCGTGGACTAGTGCGTGCGGCGGAGTTCGACGCCACGCCTTCTTTATAGTCCGAGACTCGCGCGTGCGGAGCTAGGCTCGACGCCACGCCTTATTTAAAGTCCGTGGACTAGTGCGTGCGAAGCGGACTTCGACGCCACGTCTTCTTTATAGTCCGAGACTCGCGCGTGCGAGCCAGGCTCGACGCCACGCCTTATTTAAAGTCCGTGGACTAGTGCGTGCGAAGCGGACTTCGACGCCACGCCTTCTTTATAGTCCGAGACTCGCGCGTTCGAGCTAGGCTCGACGCCACGCCTTATTTAAAGTCCGTGGACTAGTGCGTGCGAGCGGACTTCAACGCCACGCCTTCTTTATAGTCCGAGACTCGCGCGTGCGGAGCTAGGCTCGACGCTACGTCTTATTTAAAGTCCGTGGACTTGTGCACGCGAGGGCGTCCCCCCGGTGCGCCTTTTGTTTATACTCAGACCCGTCACCCTGGCGACGGCGAGTGCACACGCGAACGCGTCGTCTTTGGTTTATACTCGTGCCCGCCCCGGCGACGGCGAGTGCACACGCGAACGCGTCGTCTTTGGTTTATACTCATCCCCCCCGGTGACGGCGAGTGCACCGCGAACGCGTCTTTGGTTTATACTCGGTCCCCCCGGCGGCGGCGAGTGCACACGCGAACGTGCGTCTTTGGTTTATACTCAGTCCCGCCCCCCTGGCGACGGCGAGTGCACACGCGAACGTGCGTCTTTGGTTTATACCGCGGGGACGCGCTCGTTGGCTAAGCCTGCGCGCGCCCTCACTGCGTGCTTGCGTGTGATGAAGAAAGATTAGCGGCAAACGGCGATCTTCATTACATCCCCGTTTGCGCGGGTGAGCGACTACAAAGGGTGAATATACTGACCGTTTGCCCTTGGTGCGGCCGCAGCCTCGAGTCACTAGACGTCTGCAGGGCCCACGCAGGCGCCTATGGATGACCCCGCGGACCTCCGTGCTGTGACGCCGGCTCTACGAGCATCGTCGGGCGCCGCGACGCGGCACCGTGCCCGCTCGGCGCGCCGGGCCATATCACGTCGCCTCGGACGGTGATGGTGGTCCGGGACCGGATCTTCATGCACAGATAGCCGTGATGTGGTACCGCGCCGAAGGAGTTGAGGATTGGGCGTCCTAGTATGGCATTGTAGGGGTATGGAAGGTCGACCACGTCGAAGGTGGCATCTTCGGTCCGCACATTGTCATCTCGGCCAAGGAGACTTGAAGGCCGACGGCCTGGGCCGCCGCGCGGGCTGTCCCCCGAAGCCCTGCAGTGGGATTCCCGAGGGCCCCAGGCGGCTTCGAGGGATCCCCATCTGGTCGAAGGCCGCCGCAAACAATACGTTCGCGGAGCTACCGCCGTCCACCAAGGCGCGCCCCACGTCGCATCCCGCGATGGTGACCCGAATAACCAGGGGGTCTGGTGAGGGAAGTCCACACCCTGGGCGTCGTCGGGTGTGAATGTAACTTCGTGCTGCGCCCAATCCGGCGGTGCTTGCGCTGGGTATGCCGCCACGTGATGTAGTCTTCGCGCGTAGGCCTTCTACTGCCGTGCGAGGTGAATTCGGCGCGAGCCTCGGATATGACATTAATGACCTGCGGTAGGTTGCGCCGGGGCACGCAACGACGGAGGCCCTCCCGAGGCTGCCTGACGTGAGCTCGCACCGCATCCTTGCGCCGCACCGCATGGGGCCTCGATGGGAATGGACATGGGCCACCGCAGCGGGCGCGCCCGGGTTCTGTCCTAGCGACGCTGCCGCGGGCGCCGCGATGGAGGTGCGGCGTGGGTATCATGATTGCCGCGCCGTGGACTACGCACCACGTCCCCGATGCCGGTCATCGTAATCCCCACGACCCTTATCGTCGCGCCCTCGCCACGGCCGCGCCCGCCACGGCGCCCCGACCGCCTCGGCCGGTTGAGCACCTCGCGGACCGCCCGATGTCGAGGACGCACCGATTTCGCGCCGACCTCTGCTGGCCGCGCTTGGGATGATCGGACGACTTATGCGGGTTGTCCCTACGGTCCGCGCGTCCCCGACGCACTCGCCGCTTTCCTTCAAGAACCGCCTCGGCGGGTCTTGGCTTTGCCGAGGCTCCGGCACGGTTGGTGTCGAGTCGCCACCTTGCCTTCGCCGCGCCTTCCTCCGCCCTAGCATATTCTTCCATCTTGTCGAAGAGCCGCCACCGCCTTGATTGGCTTTGCGCGTTGTACTCGCCATCGCTCCGGACGAAGGCCCTGTATGGCTACATTGACGATGGTGGTCTCGTTGACGCCTTTCACCGACATCGAATCTTGGCGGCGTTTGAAGTAGTCGGAGCTTCCGAAGGTTTTGCTTTACGGCAAAGAGTTGGTCGCGTCGACTCGGCCAACGTAGTTTCCTTGGAAGTTGTTGTGAAGGCGACACGGCTGTTCCCACGCGTAGATGGAGCCCGCTCTATGGTAAAGAACCAAGAGAGCGCCACTCCTTGTAGCGCGAGGGGAGTCCTTCGCCTTCATGGTGTCGTCGCCGCCGCGGCCGATTGCGGTTTCGTATCGCGCACGAACTCACGGGGTCCGTGTCGCTTTGTATGAGTCGATGGCGCTAGGAAACTTGAAGTCTTGGGCCATGCCGCCATCGCAGCCCCGCCGAGAGCGGGACTCGATCCACACGCCACAGCCGCACGCTGGGCGACGGGGCTTCGCTGTCGCCCTCTCTCGTGGGCTCTGACGCGACCATCGGCGCGGCCGCGACTCGAGCCTCCCGCATATCTCTCGACGGCCCGCGAAGGTCCCCTAGCTCCCGCTGGAATGCATTGAGAGTCGCCAGCAGGCACTTTCCATCGCCGGTGCAGCGGGTCACCGTACTTCGACGGGCGGGTCGGCGCGGGCGATCTGCGCCGCGAGGTCCCGAATCGCCGGCCGCCCGTCGTGGCTACCTCGCGCCGCTGGTCGCGCGCGCCGGCGAGGGTTGCGATGGGGCGGCGAGGTCGGCCGTTGTTGCGTCGGCGGGATCGGTTGTCGCCGCGCCGTGTCGGCGTCTTCGGCCGTGGGGCCCGTCCCCGCAACGCGGTGGCGGGCGGGTCGTCGCGTGCCGGTGACGGGTTGGTCGCCGCGCGCGAACGCCGACGTCTCCGCTACGCGCGCGCATCGGCACCGCGCCCACCGCTGCGATGCCGGCCTCGTACTCATACGACGCCGAGCCGCCGCCTTCTTTCCTTCGCCGCTAGTGAAGCTTTTGGTGCCATCTTTTTCCTTCGGTCTTGAGCTTGTCTTCGCCCTCCCACGGACGGCGCCAATCGTTGTGGCTACCGACCAAACAGAGAGAGAGAGATGGTAGTGGAGAGTGATGAAGATAAGTGTAATGGCCTGCCTTCCTCCCTATGGCTTGCTCGTATATATACATACATGAGGAGTGCTTTTATAGTTATACCCTTACATCTGGTTATCCCCTCTGGGGCAGTTATGTCATTACGCATGGCCTGTTCTGGGCCTTATAATCTCCTACCAGGCCTGCTGGGTTTAGGTGGGGGCTATCCCTACGACAGTGGCATTTACAGCTTCATCAATTCATGAAGATAAATATGAAGCAGTAGCATAATCATGCATTCATCTGAGCGCAACAAAAATTAGCGCGAAGTAGCCATCGGTTCATGACATATCTAGGCATGCAGTATCACAACTAAGCATCAAATTTCAGCATCAACATCATAAAGTAATCAAACTTTGCTAGTTGCTGCACAAATCAAAGCACCAACAGTGTTGCTACCATATCCTCGTACGGTCCACATAAAAAAGAAAATTTTTCGCAGGAATACAAGCATAAGAAAAAGAGATTTCGTTCCAGATCTACCAATTTTGCCGGAAGTGTTTGGGACAGCTTTACGGACTCTCACCGACACCCCCTACGAAAGCCTTAGGCTTTTTGCTTCAAATGACTTTAACTTTTAGCTTTTAAAATTCAGTTTTTCTTTTTTTTGTTTTTTTCTTGCTTATTCCTTTGTATTATCCTAAAAGATTTAGCGGTATTTTTCTATTTTTTTTGAATTTTTTACTATTTTTTCTCATTTTTTTAACTCACAAAAAGGTAATGGTCGCTGCAGTTAGGGGTGGATATCGAACCAGCTCATTGTCTTATCGAGATTTTTTTAAAAATTAACACGATTTAATTTAATATTATTTTATTAATAGTTTGAAAGTATTCTTATAATCAAGTTAATGAGCCGATCCAAGCCAAAGCAAAATGAGAGACCATATGGATGCGACCCATGTTTGTGATGAGTAATTGACGAGTGTTCTAAAAAGATTGAGTTTGGTTTGTGTGGTTCGTGCCAAGTCGGCACTTGGCGCAGTCGGGTTTGGTTATATAGACTTGAGGCGTATTCTTCTTCCCGATTGGTTATTTGGGTCATTTCATGCTTGAGTATGATTCATGGATGCTAATTGTGATTACATGTTTCGAGCGGTGCTATGTAATGTATTTCTTGTCTGTGATGGCTGCAGGACATCGAGACGGAGTCGTGGCGAGGCACAGGATGACCGGACTAGGCGCAGGCGATGCCGAGGTCAAAGTGATCGAGGTGTGCCGAAGATGGCATGGACTCGAGGTGGCTACGAGGCTTGGAAGACAAGGAATGAGGAAGCTTCCCGGAAGGTGCAGGAGGGGCGTTTTGGTGAATACGCAAAGTTGCACTAAAGGAAGTGGATTTGGTTAGAGTTAGTGGGTAAAGTGTAAAGCTTAATAGGCAAAGCATGTTGTGAACCCATTATGGAAGGCTATAAATAGGGAGAGTGTCTCCTACATGTGGTATGACTTGCTAGAGGGGTTGATGGCTTGGGAGAGTTAGTTTCTTGCTTTGTGCTTTAGTTGGTATGGAGTAGGTGAGGAGAGACAGAAGATTGTTGTGCTCTGTCTACTTCTCTCGTGTGAGTCTTTTGCTTTGAGTGTTCTTGGTTTTTGTTTCCTGAGATTGTGAGAGGGAGACAATGAGTTGATACTCCATGTAATCATTCCTCTGTATGCAAGTGCGTATGGGGTAGTCTCAAGTGTGTGTTCTTGTTTGGAGATATGGTTGTAAGAAACTCTCATTAGAATTCTTCTTGTCTCTATTTCTTTGTTTGAAATGGTTGCAGTCTTCTCTGTGGTATCTAGCTCTTGATCTTGGTCTTCTCTTTTGTGCTGCTGCTAAGTCTTGATATCTTCTCTGCAGTATTTCTTGTGCTGTTCGGTTTGTAGATTCTAAACCTGAAAATCAGTCTCTATCGTCCTGATTGCTCTCTCTGGAATGGCACTCGGTCAGTCCGGCCTAAAAAATTTATCTAGCGTCTGGACCGCAGTAAGTACTTGGTAGCAGTGAGAGACCATGTGGAGGTCATCCCATGTATGTGATGAGTAATTGACATCGGTTTAGGGAAGTCGAGTTTGATTTGGTTGGGTCGGGCCATGTCGTTGAGTGGTGCAATGGACTCGGTTGGACTTGGTCAAACCTGGTCAAAATGGTTAGGATGCATATTATGTCAACGTGTCGGTTTGGGCTATTTCATTAATGCATTTTGATTATATGTATCGAGCGGTGCTATTTGATGTGTTTCTTGTCTGTGTTGGCTACAGGACATCGAGGCAGAGTTGTGGCGAGACACGGTGGACCGGACTAGGTGCAGGTGGCACTGAGGTCAGAACGGTCGGGAGGTGTCAAAGACGGCGAAGGCTCGCTGCGAGGCTTGCAAGGCAAGAAAGGAGGAAGCTTCCTGGAAGGTGCGCTAGGGGCGTTTCGGTAAAAACGCAAAGCTGCACTAAAGGAAGCGGGTTTGGATAAAGCATCGAGTAGGTGGTGACCTAATGGGTAAAGCATGTGCAAACCCATTAGTGAGAGGCTATAAAAGGAGAGGGAGAGGTTGTGCTGAAATTGAGAGAGTGTGTGGGTGTAAGAATTAGGGTTTTGTTTGATTCTCTCCATGAAAAATTGAGAAAGAGAGAAAGAGAGGAGGTGTGAGCTTCTCTCGATGCTCTCCAGGCGTATGGGGACTTAGTTTGAGTTCTTGAGAGTAGTAGGGCAGCATGTAAACACTCTATATCAATCATGTATGTCTCCGTATCGATTTCATGATTTCTTGTGTTGATTTTTTTGTTCTCATGTTCTTGTGTCTGTTCTTGAGATGAGATGGTTGTAAGAAAGGAACCCTATGCATGATTTCTGTTCCTCGGCAGCATATATTGTTTGCTTCTCAATTTGCTGCCAATGTCCTGAGTATTTGCATTTGGCTTTCAAGGAAATCACTTTTTGATCTAATTGTCTCTCTCTCAGTTTAACCTTGTTATTTGGTCCATAGTTCTTATTTGTTTACTTAAAAAGGAGCTGCATTAAATGGGCTTTATTTATAGTCTTTAATCTTGGCTGGTACTCTTTCTTCCCAAAAAAAGAAAAAAAGAAGGCAAATCTCTCCTGTACTCTTGCGGCAAGAACATTTCCTCTCTGCATGCATTTGCAAGTTCGTTTTGCCTTTTGGAGATTGAGCTTTCATTTATTGCTTTTACCTACCAACTGCACTGGATTATCTGTTTGGCTGTCTCCTCTTTGTGTGGCAAAGTAAGCTATCTGCAGCTCGTACTATTCTTTTTAACTGCAGCCGTTTCAACTCATTTAATTTGGCCAAAGTAGTTAACATCTCGGTAAGGACAGGGTGCCCATTTTTGTGTGTCCGTTGGCTGCTCTGTTACTTTCAGTTTTACTCCACACCATATTATCTTCTTGCACAATTTCTTTTTAGTCTTTTTACTGCTGGTTCGGCGGAGAGATTTCTTAGTATTTGTGCAATCTTCCAGCCGTATGTACTTGGTCTATTTTTAGCTTAATTACTGCTGCAATTTTTTTTGCTTCCGGTTATTTGTAGTCGGCTGCCTTTTTTGTTTTTTTTTCTGCACCTTGCTAGTGATTTTTGACCAAGCCATTTACTTCACTTAGACCATTCAAGTTTACTGTTAATCTCTCGGCAAGGATTGCTATCCGAATTGTTTGATGGTCTGAAATCTCTTCCCTTTTTTGAGTCAAGGCTAGCATCTTCAATTTCACGAGTTAACTAAACATTTCAACTTTTAGGCCGAGTTAGTCAAGTCTTTTGTTGATCTGTTGGTTGTGAGCTAAATCTTTTCTTCATAGCTGTTATAGCTATCGGAGAACTGAGATCGTGTGGATACTTGGGGAGGCAATTTTTAAAGGGCTCCATTCACCCCCCTCTGTCGCCATTTCGGTCCAACAAGCAGTTTCTTTTTGTCTAGCGTCTGGACTACAGTGACATTTCTTGAATAATTATAGCTTTTTGTCCTCACTGCTTTGGGAAAGGAGTAGTATTCAGTCTGCAGCTTGTGATTTTGTGCTCTATGGTTAAAAATTGGAATGTTGGTCTGCTGATCTCTAAGAAATCGGCAAAGCAAATTGCACTTCGGTCAGACCACATTTTTCACCGATCAAGTCAGACCATACTCTCTGCAGATAGTTTTCAGCTGATATTTTCTTTTTCTCGGTTGAGCAGTCCTTAGTTGCCGAATTCAATGCCTTATAGCTCTGTCCAGTTCGGTTCAAGTTATTTTTTTCTGCTGAAATAGTTCTTCCTCTCTGTATTCATTGCCGAATGCAGTTTCCTGAAGCTGGACAACTATTAGGACGTAATTCCAAAGTCATTAATCTGCAAAGAACAGTTTTCAGTTGTACTCCTCTCTGTTTTGTATTTCCTGTCCAATCTTTTTCAGTCTGTTTTGTTTTTCGGTTAGGCTTTTTCTTGCCTTTACTTTTTCTTTGACAGTAGTCTATTTTAGGACAGCAGCAGTTTCTCTTTTCAGCATGTTGTCTTCTTTGTTTGGAGCTTGATTTTCAGTGAACTTTCTTAATCATTGAGCAAGTTTGATTTTATGGTTTCAAATCCTTTCAGCATTGTGAAAAATTGTTTTTAAACTCCAGTGAGCTTTCTTACTGTTTCTTCATAGCTCATACAAGAAGGTCGTGTGGAAACTTGGGGGATATTTTTTAAGAGGCACCATTCACCCCCCTTTGTTGCCGTTTTCGATCCAACACAAAATTTAATTTCATCCGAAATCGACTCATTCAATGTGTCGACGTTTTAATATCGATCTTACGTATGATTTATTTGGATTCGAGGAAACTCTTAGAAGCCCGGTGTATGCACATGCAAAGTAGAGACATGGGAATTTTTATACAGGTTCGGATCTTCTCCTAAGAGAATAATAACTCTACATCTTGTGTGATCACTAATCACCAGAAAAGGATTACAATTGAGAGTAATGCGAATACCTAGCACTATCTCCTCCTTTGATCCAAATACCTCCCTCCTTCCTCTTTTTCTCTTTGACGTTAACTTTTATATAGCCAGTGAAGCGATGGTAGTTGTCCCGCGCCAGAAGACACCTCAACGCATCGGATGATAACCGCCTGACAGAAGTTACTATCAGAGAGACGTAAAAGGCCGATCACCGTGTAGCGGTTGTTGTCAGAGAGAGATTGTGTGCGGTTATTGGATAAACACACGTTCTAACTACCTTATTAGATGAACCCAAGATGCAATTGTTTGTCATAGACAAGTTAGTCGGAGATAAGTTGGTTGCAGAAAGGTCTACGACCATAAGGTGGTCACAAGATAACTTATGACAACATGATCGTAGAAGGACATATGACCATATGGAGTAGTCGCAGTAAGACTTAAGACTATTTGGTCGTAGCAGAACTTACGACAAAGGGGTAGTCGTAGTAAGACTTACGACTATTTGGTTGTAGAAGGACTTATGATCAAGGGGTAGTCGTAGTAAAACTTACGACTACGTGGTCGTAGAAGGACTTACGGCCAAGGGATAGTCACAGTAAGTCTTACGACTATATGGTTGTAGAAGAGCTTACGACCATATGGTTGTAGGAAAGCTTACGACCGTCATGCAATATTTATCTCTCATCGATAAGGGATATATTCAAGAAATATAATGACGTAATAATTTGATGATTATTCTATCTTCGTCATCTAGCCTCCCAACTTCAAGTGAACATAACTTATTCGACTAAGTATGATCATAGATAATAAGTGGTCAAAAGCAAAGCCTTTCTCAACCCTTATCACTAGGAATTGGCTTGATCAATTTGGTAATTTCACTTGAGTTGTGAAGATAGATAGACATTAGACAGTGGGAATGCAATCGATTTCCCTCGACCTGTCCATCAAATCAGTTCCCAAAGAAAACGTTCGATTCTCGAGAGAAGTAATCGATACATTGGCTACAAAAAACTTACCAGGGGTAACCTTTGGTTTTCGCTTTCCCTATTTGCTCTGATTCGTTTGAGCTCTCTGCCTCCAATCGATCTCCATAATCTTCCTCAATCTCACACAAATCACTTCTAATCACCCGCAAGAATGACAAAGTCTTCATCAATCTGAGCTGAATCAGAGATGGATTATGGCAAGATGTAGGCATTAGAGACTGCGGAGAAGATCCTGCCACGGCGATTCATCAGATGGATCAAAGTCGCTGGGCAAATAGGAAAATTCTAGTGTTTTAGACGTACTGTGAGTGTGGCCTTCGTCTCCCTGCTCATCCCTTCTTGACGGCCGTTCTCGAGTATTTTAGGGTTGAATTGGTGAACTTGGTTCTCCATTCAATCACAATGCTCAGCATTTTCACATACCTATGTGAAGTGTATTTGGATATCCTAACAGATCTCAAGCTCTTCCGGTTCTACTATGAGATGAGCTGACAAACATGGATTGCTGGGAGTTATGGATTGAAGGTCCATGATGTCAAGATGGAGCTTTACATTCCCATGTTTACCCGATCTTCATGGCCGAGATGGAAGAAGAGGTGGTTCTACTTGGAGACGACCAGTGAAGACGGCCTCTCCATCCAGAAAGTTGCTGAGAAGAACAGTCTTTGGAATTCAACCCTAGATGTCACAAGAATAACCTCCTACATCTTAGCCATTAAGGAGCTGAGGGACAAGGGGCTTACAAGCTAGCATGTGGTGAAGGTCTTCATCACATGCCGTATTAGTCCCTTGAAGCGTTGAGCACATCCTATGTGGATGTACTCGAGAGTCTTGGATTCGACCTAGGACCACGAGAACGGTAAGTGATAGCAGTACTCGTATTCGTAACCAGGTTACATTTTTTGAGTGCTCCTTATCGACTACCGTGTTTATTTGTTCAAACCTTGATTTGGAGGAAATCAATTCTCAAGTCATGGCCATCTGCGAGAAGGCTCCATCGCTTGAGGTGGAGGCTCCTCGCATTCTGGTGGATATTTTTGCCAAAGAGAGGGAAAGACGCTTAAAGGTAATCGAAAAATCGACTTATCTTTAAGACTTCATAGTCGTAGAGCATGACCAAGTGGTACCTTTCTCTTCTGCATAGCATAGGTATGAATTTCCATCAAGACGACCAAGGGGCCGAATTGATGGTGGTCGGTGGAGAAGTGGAAAAAATGAAGGCTCCTCCGGTCAAACTTGCTGCTGTCCCCCTTAAAATTCTTCTTGTGGCTGCCTCGAGCGCTCGTATTTAACAATTTATTGTGGATATAGGTGTGGTAAGTGAAATAGGGGTAGCCATATTGAAGCAATCGACTCTTACGATCAAGGTACCTTTCTATTATAACATTAAAATTGACTCAGTTGGCCTTTCCAAAGGCTTTATCAAGCATCTTGAAAAGGTAAACTAGAAGAGTTTTGTGTCTTTTGTAAAGGAAACTACCACGTTAGCAGAACATGTGATCGAGAAGGGAATCATCCCGATGATCGAACTAGTTCTAACCATCAAGAGGGACGAGAAAAGGAAAAAACAACAACCCTTGCTGTAGACCTTCGACCAGACATTGTCAAAGGGGCTCAAGACTCTTGATCGGAGGTGGTCGAGAAGGTCCTCATTCTCCCGCAACCAGACGTGGTTGTGGAAAAGAAATCAAAGAAACCACTCTCCAGGAGGGTTTCTTCCAAATTCGCGCTGAAAGTAATGACTTAAAGGTAAAAAAATGCAAGTACATATGCTGTATTTTACCTTTGTCTTTTCAACTGCTGATTCATTTCTTGCGATTGTAGTTTGGCCTCTCCATCGCTTAAGGATGCCTATACTAAGAAACCTCTTGTGGTTCTGCCCACCATCGAAAGGACGGTGAAGAAGGTGGTCAAAGAAACGACCACTGCAGCAACAAAAGCTATGACAAAACTGCAAAGACTACGACCACTGAAGTGGTCATAGCAAAAGAAGGTGCTAAAGAAGACGAAAAGTGGAAGAACAACCTAACCTCTTCGCCTCATTTTTTAATCCTTCCTTTGTGGTAGGATCTTCTTCTGGTCAAGCTTGGAACCAAGTTCCATAGCCCAAAGATCTTCCAAATAAGGAGTACATCTTTGATGACGAACGTCTTGAGAAGGTGTGGTGGAGCTGGGTTGAAGAGCTTGACCAACTCAGAAATTCCGGGCGAGTGCTAACAAATTTTGCTCATAGGAGTATGAATGTGAGTATTGACAACTTGAATATTCATATTTTTCCTCCTTATTTCTCACTGCCTTTCCTTATCTAGAGAACATTAGAAGACATGGCAACCGGGCTGAGTACTATAGGCAGCTAACGCTCTTACAACAAGAAAACATCAAATTCTCCAAGAAAGCAGTGGCATCGTAAGTCTCTTATGTAGTCGTATTTTGCCTTGACCACACAACTAGAATTTCAGGTTTATCTTTAACCTTTACAAGTCTTGGCTAGACGTAGAGGTCTTGGCTGCTACGCTCGAGAACGAGAAGGCTAATGCACAGAGGCTAAAGGAAGAAAAATGCTAATTTATCAATAAGCCTCATAAAAGCCAACTTTGCTATCAAAGCCTTAGAAGAAAAAATAAACAGTAAGCCTTGACGCTTAAGTTTCTTTATCTATGCATCTTTTTAGTCTTCCTTTTATCTTTCTCTTTTTAATAGAAAGAGAGATTGAATCGAGTAAGCTGGTCACTGAGGTCGAAGAGAAAACAAAAGTGATCGGAGAGCTTACTCGTATTAGCAAAGAAAAAGGTAAGAGGATAAAGCTGCTTGATACTCAGCTATCAGGTAAGAAAAACTTTACCTTTGACCAGTTTGTGAAACAAGTCTTGTAGGACTTGCAACAACGTGGTCGTAGAAGGACTTATGACCAAGGGGTAGTCGTAGTTAGACTTTCGACTATGTGGTCATAGAAAGACTTACAACCATATGGTAATAGGAAAGCTTACGACTATAACGAGTATTGTCTTGACTAACTTTAACTCTTTCACAGAGTCTGTGGTCGAAAAGAAACGTCTTTCTAAAGCAAAGACTCGTAGTGAGGAAGAAGCAAAGTCGATGAAGGCGAACATTCAAGACTGCGGTATTCTTCTAAACAATCTACTCAGTGAATTTGGTGCAGAAAAGATGATTCCCTCTGAGGAGATTACATTCGCTCACACGAGTATGATTGCACTACAAGCCAATACTTTGGAAAAGCACTTTGATACTCCGAAGGCTGATTAGATAGAGTAGAGTAGGGATGCAGTCATAGCGCTGTGAGCTAAGCGTTGGCAAAACTCAAGGCATGTGATCAAAACCTGAACTTACATCCCATCGAGCACGACTTCACCTGCTCTTTGGAGGAGGCATCTCGCCTGATCAAAGAAGTAGAGCCATTTAGACGAAAAGTGTCTGAAGAAATGGAACTTGGCTCTTCCTCTCCTCCAAAGTAGAGTAGTTTGTAAATAAGAACAATTTTGTAAAGACTTACCTTTGGGAGATGAATGAACTTTCTTTTTCTTGCAATTTATCTTGTTGAGCAATCAGTACTTGTAAGATAAAAAATTAAATAAAAAGAGAACGGATTTATAGCTATAAGAGATAAAGCTATATGAATAACTCTCTATCCTAGCCCTCGACTATTTACTTAGTTTATATGAATAAACTAAGCAAATAGTGCAGAGCAAAGTATGCTGAGAGTAGAGTAATGTATCTGACCATCGTCGTCGAATTCATTTGTCACGTTCTGATAGCAAAAGTGAGGAACGAGTCAACACTAGGGAGCTCCTTCTAGTGGACAGGACCACATGCAGAGAGGAGTGACTTTGACTAGGTGATGTTATCTCCTTTCGACCAGGTTTAAACAAATCAAAGACATGAACGATCAAAGGATAAACACTTAGATTGCCTTCTATTCTATTCGTTCAACGTGTTCATAAGCAACGCAATTGTTGTATACTAGTAGCAAGAGTTATGAACAGACTAACACTAGGAAGCTCCTTCTAGTGGGCAAGACCGCATGCATAGAGGAGAGACTTCGGCTAGTGGTATTCCCGTATCAAACCAGTCGAACAAATTGGATGCACTAGAAGTGGTCGAACTAATATAAGAGAAGCTCTGCAAGACATATGACAATGAAAATTTGCATAAACTGAAATTGTTATTGAAAATGGGGCAAAAATGTTTACATATAGAATTTGCATAATTGGTCGATATTCCAAGAGTTCGAGAGAATCTAGCCGTCTTCCATAGCAAGTCGTACAAACCAGGGCATGTAATTTTAACCACAATGTAAGGACCTTCCCACTTAGGGGAAAGTTTGTTTTGATTAGACTAGGATTGTATTTTCCTCAATACCAATTCGCCTATAGTAAGGCTGTGAGGCTAGACCTTACGATCATAGTACTTACGCATGGCCTGCTGATAGGCCATTGAACAGATTAAGGCTCGATTCCTCTTTTCTTTGAGCAGGTTGATATCATCCGCTCGAAGCTGTTCTTGGTTAGAGTCACTGAAGTTCTTGACTCTTGCCGACCGGATCTCTAGTTCTAGAGGAAGCATGGGTTCAGCCCCAAAAACTAGGAAAAATGGAGTTTCAACTATCGCTCGACTCGAAGTCGTGCGAATCACCCATAATACTGAAGGCAATTCCTGAACCCAAGCCCCCGAGCATTTTATTAGCTAGTCGAAGACTCGAGTTTTAATTCCTTGTATCATTTGGCCATTCACACGCTCGACTGCCCCATTACTCTGCGGATGGGCGACTGAAACAAAACATAATTTGGTGCCTAATTCATTACAAAATTCTTAGAATTTTGCACTTGAAAATTGCTTACCGTTGTCTGTAATTATCCGACTTGGGACTCTAAATCGAGTAATTACACTTTTCATCAAGAACATTTTTGTGGCTTCCATTGTTATTCTAGCTACTAGTTCAGCTTCAATTCACTTCATAAACATATCAATAGCTACGAAGAGGAACTCGAAATACCCCAGCGCTCTTGGGAATGGCCCCAGGATGTCAAGACCCTAGGTTGCAAAAGGCCAAAACAAAGGAATTGTTTGAAGAGTCTGAGCTGGTTGGTGTATTTGCTGGCTATAAAACTGGCATTGTACACATTTCTTAACCAGATCTCTGACGTCATTGAGGGCTGTTAGCCAATAGAAACCTTATCGAAAAGTCTTACCAACAAACATTCTGTAGGAAGCATGTGCTCCACAGATGCCCCTGTGTATGTCATGAAGGAGCTTTAATCCTTCTTTCTGCGATATACATCACATGAGAACTCTCTGAGTTTCCTTTTTATAAAATACTCTATCAACCAAGGTATACATCCTTGCCTTACGGGCAAAACGATCTGCTACGGGATCGTCATCGGGTATTGAACCCTTCTGAAGGTAGTCGTAGATGGGAGCCATCCACGTCTCTTTGTACTCTAGAGAGACTGTCTCGTTAGGGGTTGTCTCTGGTGCTTAACCAAAGACGGCTTCTGGAGCTATTCTAGGAAGACCCCAGCGGTACTTGTGATCGGGAAGAAGCTATCCAAGCCAACTGGTTTGCGAGAAAGTTATCCTTCCGAGGGATATTCTGTAACTTGAAACAAAAAAATGCTTTTTAAGCTTCTATACTCCCGACGAGTACTGAGACATGATCGTACGCGAGCATTGATACTCTTTTTTTTACCTAATTTACGACTAGTTGAGAGTCTCCTCTCATGAGTAGTTGTCGAATCCCGAGCGCTTTAGCAGCTCGTATGCCAGCCAACAAACCTTCATACTCAGTTACATTGTTAGTTGCTGGAAAGAGCAATTGAATGACATACTTTAAGGTCTCTCCCGCAGAAGATTCCAAGACCACCCCAGCCCTAGAGCCACTTAATGTAAGCGACCCAGTGAAGTGCATCATCCACAAGCCATGGAAATTGTACTATTGGGGATCCTAAACAGGTTCAGGATTTATCCATTCAGCGATAATATCTGCCAAGGTCAGGATTTAATGGCCATTCAGGACACAAAATGGAGGTCAAAATCCCGAAGTTCGACCGACTATTTTGCCATGTGCCCTACTATTTCCTTATTCTGGAGGATCTCTTTTAAAGAAAACTTAGATGGCACAATTATCTTGTGCACCTGAAAATAATGCCTCAACTTCCTCGAAGCCATGAGAAGGGCATAGAGAAGTTTTTGGACATGAGGGTAGCACTCCTTAGGACCGTGTAAAACTTCACTTACATAGTATACTGGTCTTTGAACGTCCTCATGCTCTGCAACCAGTACAACACTTACTACCTATGGCATGCCAGATAGATACACTAAGAGTGTCTTGCCTGCTTTCGAACAAACTATGATAGGAGCACTCGTAAGGTATCTCTTGACCACTTCAAAAGTGTCATTGGCCTCTTTTGACCACTCAAAACCCTTACGTTTCCTTAAAAGCTTAAAGAAAGGAAGACCTTTTTCTCCTAGTCGTGCGATGAAATGACTTAAAGCTGCCATGCACCCAGTGAATTTCTGAACCTCTTTCTTCATGGTCGGAGGGCGCATCTGTTCGATGGCCTTGATCTTCTTAGGATTTGCTTCGATACCTCTTGCCGAAACAAGGAATCCGACCAGTTTTCCTGAGGAAACTCCGAACACACACTTTTAGGATTGAGTTTTAAGCGATGCTTTCTCAAATTGTCGAAGGTCTCCTGCCTGTCTAAAATATGATTAAGCCATTTGATACTTTTTACAACCACATCATTGACATAGGCTTCCAAGTTTTAGCTCATTTGATGTATGAAGGTTAATTGCATCAAACACTGAAAAGTTGGACTAGCATTTTTCAAACCGAATGGCATTTTGGCATAGCAAAATACTCCAAACGGGGTGATAAATGTGGTTTTTTTCATCTTTTGAAGGCATACTGATCTGGTGATAACCAAAGTTTGCATCTAGAAAGCTTAACATTTTACAACCAGTAGTAGAATCTACCAATTGATCGATACGAAAAAGCAGAAAGTCATGTTTAGGATAAGCTTTATGTAAATTGGTATAGTCTATACACATATGCCACTTACTGTTAGATTTTTTTACCATTACAGGATTAGCCAACCACTCTAAGTGATCAACTTCTCTTATGAAGCCTACTTTTAATAGCTTATCTAATTTTGACTTGATAGCTTCTCGTCGACCTGGTGCAAATCTCTATAATTTTTGTTTTAGGGGCTTTTTATCAGGTTGTAGAGCTAGCATGTGCTTGATCACTTCCCTGGGGACCCTAGGCATGTCGGATAGCTACCATGCAAACACATCTATGTTTGCCTGGAGGAAAGCGATGAGGGAGTCTTCCTATGTAGGGTCAGAAGTAACCCCGATGTGAAATGTCATCGAAGGTTCCTCTGGGTCTAGAGGGACTTCTTTGACTTCTTCGTTCAACTTTGGCACAGCTTTAGGCTTTGAGTGCTTGCTCGAAGATCGCACGTTGGTGACTTCTCGAGTTGGTAACTCTCTGACCATCTCGAGAGACTTGTGATCGCACGTTAGTGCCATTTTCTTATCACAACGGACTGTGATGATTCCCTTGGGGCCTGGCAACTTGAGACATTGATATGCATAATGAATAACTATCAAAAATAATGCCAGAGTTGGTCGTCTGAGTATGGAATTATATGCTGAGTTGAAGTCAACCATATCAAAGGAGAGTTTTTTGTCATGTAGTTGCCCAGAGAACCGAACATAACAGGCAGAGAAACCTAGCTAATGGGCTTGGCCGAAGAACCCGATATATTCCATGGAATGAATATTGCACAATATTTTGGTACGAGGTATTTGCATCTCATTTAGAGCACTAACAAATAAAATATTTAAAGAAGAACTACCACCATCAATCAACACGTGATTCACTCAACAGTTGTTCATGGTGCGCTCGACCATAATCGGGAACCGACCAAGTTGAGTCGAAAAGATCGGACAATCACCCTTCTCAAAAGAGATGGTGACTTCCGAACACTTAGGCAAATTACTGACAAGGGAAGGGCCGATAGAATTTACCTTGCGCTCGACAGCCTTATACTATCGCTTGGACTCATATACAGACGAACCTCCATATATGTGCTTGATAGTGTGCTTTGGATCTTGTAATGGCATGTCCTCATCCTCGTCTGAGTGCTTTCGACTGCTTGATTGTCCCAACTCCTCAATTGTTGGAAGCAGGCCCTTGCTGGAATAGTAATCCTTGAGTTTTCGTAGGAAGACTCGGCAATTGCGAAGGTTGTGCGCCTCTTTCTTATGAAGAGGGCACCATCTAAGCTTATTTTCCTTCCTCATGAGTGCCTTGCCTTTGCCCCAGTTGGAGTATTGTTTGGTGTTATGTGGCTCCTTATTACCCATAGCCAAGACCTCCTTTGACCTTGCGGCATGAGGCTTGTGGCTCTTGACCTTGTCTCTGGGTTTCTTGGATTTCTCCTTACCCTTCCCACCATCACATTGCTCCTTGGAACGGCGGTCAGCCTGGTCGATGGTCCTAGTCCATTCGACCACTTCGGTAGCTGTTGCATACCGATCAGCCATATCGAAGAGCTCGGCGATGATGGTTGGAGGGTTCAGGGCAATGTCCTCTGTGAATCTCTGATTACACACCTCCTATCTAATGCCCTAATAGCAGAAGCATCGAGACCTCTGGGATTGAGTTTCGAACCTGGCTAAAACACTAGATGAATTGCTGTAAGGTCTCATCGCTGCCTTGGTGCATTCAATGCAGGTCGTCTTCCTTCCTAGGGTGATTGTATGTATCCTGAAAGTTGTCCATCAGAAGGTTGCAGAGGTGCTGCCATGAGTAGATTGACTCGAAGGGCTTGTTGAGCAACCATGATCGAGCAGATCCTTCGAGCACCGTCAGAAGGTAGTTGGCCATGACGTGCTCACCTCCTCTTGCTACCTGAACCACAGTCGTATAAATCTGAAGAAACTCAATGGGATTCTAATACCCATTAAATTTCTCCATGCTCACTGGTCGAAATCGTAGCGGCCAGCGCATTGCTTGGAGCTCGGGCATGAATGCTCGGCATCCGGCAACAATCTCTTGATGTCTCCTTTGTGGAAATAGGTAGTTAGCATCGCCAGGTGAACACACTCGACAATGCCTAACGGTGGGCGGACCAGACCTATAATAGGTCTCGTCCACTCGAGGATGATACTCATAGTCCATTTGCTGCTACAGGTTCCTTGCTCAAAGTGGTGATCGAGCATCGACTAGTCGAATCGAAGTAATCCAGGGCATTCTCCTTCTACTGGTATTGTGATTGGGAGTGCGACATGCCCCGTCACCATACCAACTCCTGTGAGGCAAATTTCGTGAATGACTAGATGCAATTGTACCTTATTGACTCTCGGAGCAACGTCGGCGAGGTTGCTCAAGTCAAGCCATCACATCATGGAGCCATCATGAAATGTCTTCAGTGAAGCGGTCGTAGCCTGGCGCTCGAGCAAGCTCTTGAGTCAGGTTCTCGAGCAAGTCATTGATCCATTGAAGTTCTCGTGCCTCTTCGGTGTGGTACTGGGCCTGCCCAGGCAAAGCACTTTGGGCGGCAAGTCGCTTTTGCTGAGAAGTCTCGGGATCCTTGACTCCTGATGCAAAATGGGTTGCTTCAGAGGAGAGCGAGTATTTCTAGGATTTCTCCCACGCTCATTAGAATACTAATCGGGCTTATCACTGAAGGTCTCATCACCATTCCCACGAGAGGAGGAAGAGTGTGATCGTCGGGGAGCATCCTCAAGCCTTTCTCCGAGAGGGTGATGAGAATCTGAGGGCAGGGTAAAGACCTCCTGTCTAGAATCTCTACTTCTGAGGGATGCCCCCTCGTCCAAAGAAGCATCGACTGAGATTGTCTCACGGCCTAGAGTAAACCTCCTTGCCAAGTAGGGGAAGTCTGGGTTATAACCATCCCTATCCTAGTCTGTTCCATGCGAGAATGCGGACGAACACGAAGTGTGCCCACCCATTGCCTTCGTCGGGTCGTCCGGAGAGTCAGCACTAGAAGTTGGCGATGTGATCCCCGATCGACAGAGTCTGGGGCTCTTCAAAACTGCATGGGACGACGCCGTGGGACTCGAACACTTGGGAACAGACCCATCGTCGTGTTGCGAGTCCTCATCATGGTCGGATTGATCCTTGTCGCTTGGGGGAGATGAGTCCTCCATTGGGCGTACTACTATGGGGGACTTTGATCCCTCATTAACCTTTTTGGTGGCGTCATCTCCGGGATCACCGGATGAATCTCTAGGGTGATATCCACCATCGAAAGTAAGCATGGTCTGCTCATAGTCGTCACAGGCCTCCATGTCGATACTTGCGTAGTCGGCCAAGTCGAAATAGTTCTTCTCGTTCCATTCATCTGCCATGAGGACATCAGGAGGAAAAAGAGAAACTTGTTGACCAGGAAATTGCCTCTTTGACATTAACCTCTATATAGCAAGTGAAGTGATGGCAGTTGTCCTGTGCTAGAAGACGTCTCAATGCTTCGGATGATAACCGCCTGACAGAAATTACTGTGAAAGGGACATGAAAGGTTGTTCATCATGTAGCAATTGTTGTGTGAGAGAGAGATTGTGTGTGCGGTTTTTGGATAAATGCACGTTCTAACTACCTTATCAGACGAACCCATAATGTAATTGTTTGTCGTAGACAAGTTAGTCGGAGATAAGTTGGTCGCAAGAAGGTCCACGACCATAAGGTGGCCGCAAGACAACTTACAACTACGTGGTCGTAGAAGGACTTACGACCATATAGAGTAGTCATAGTAACACTTACGACTATTTGATCATAGAAGAACTTAAGATCAAGGGGGTAGTCGCAGTAAGACTTACGACTATTTGGTCGTAGAAGGACTTACGACCAAGGGGGTATCGCAGTAAGACTTACGACTATGTGGTCATAGAAGGACTTACGACCAATGGATAGTCGCAGTAAGTCTTATGACTATATGGTTGTTGTAGGGGTGGCCCCCACCTAAGCCCAGTAGGCTTGTTAGAGGAATGTAAGGTCCAAAATGGGACATGTGTGATGACATAAGTGTCTCTGAGGGGAATACTCGGATGTAAGGGTATAATTGTAAAAGCACTCCCCACAGACGGTGCCACCTGTTGTGGCGCGTTCGCGCGCGCACTCTCCGTGAAAAACACGGGCATGAGTATAAATAAAGACACGCGTTCGCGCACGCACTCTCCGTGAAAAACACGGGCATGAGTATAAACAAAGACACGCGTTCGCACGCGCACTCTCTGTGAAAAACGCGGGTATGAGTATAAACAAAGACGTGTGGGGGAACGCCTCCGCGCGCACTCTACGGAGTATAAATAAGACATAGCGTCGAGGTTCGCCTCCGCACGCAATTTCACCGCCCGCAACGCACGGAGGCTTGCCTCCGCGCGCAGTCTACGGACTGTAAATAAGATGTAGCGTTGAGGTCCGCCTCCGCACACAATTTCACCGCCCGCAATGCGCGGAGGCTTGCCTCCGCACGCAGTCTACGGACTCTAAATAAGACATAGCGTCGAGGTCCGCCTCCGCACGCAATTTCACCGCCCACAACACGCGGAGGCTTGCCTTCGCGCGCAGTCTACGGACTCTAAATAAGACGTAGCACTGAGGTCCACCTCCGCACGCACTCTACGGAGTATAAATAAGACGCGGATGTTGTCCTTGCGTAGTCTACTGAGTATAAACAAGACACGGATGCTCCCGCGCACGCATAGGTATTATCCCTATGCGTACTCTCCGGAGTATAAATAAGGCGTGGTTGATAGTCCCACGCACTCTACGGAGTATAAATAAGACGCGGATGTTGTCTCTGCGCACTCTACTGAGTATAAATAAGACGCGAATGCTCTCGCGCACGCATAGGTATTATCTCTATGCGTACTCTACGGAGTATAAATAAGGCGTGGTTGATAGTCCCACGCACTCTACGGAGTATAAATAAGACGTGGACGTTTTCGCGCATGCATAGGTATTGTCCTTGAGCGTACTCCCCGGAGTATAAATAAGATGTGGTCAAAGTTCCCACGCGCCAAAGCCCTGATAAGCGTCTACTTCGACTAGGCGCCGGCTCGCGCCACCCTTCAAAAGTAGGGGGCGGGCGCTCGAGGGTCTGCCGACTGGCGCCGGCTCGTTGCCACCCTTCGAAAAGTAGGGGCGGGCGCCGCGACGTCTGCTGACTGGCGCCAGCTCCGCTGCCACCCCTTCGAAAGGTAGGGGACTGAGCGCTCGCGCGCCTACTTTGAATAGGCGCCAGCTCCGCTGCCCACCCTTCGAAAGGTAGAGGACGGAGCGCTCGCGCGCCTACTTCGACTAGGCGCCAGCTCCGCTGTCACCCCTTCGAAAGGTAGGAGACGGACCACTCGCGTGCCTACTTCGACTAGGCACCAGCTCCACTGCCACCCCTTCGAAAGGTAGGGGACAGAGCGCTCGCGCGTCTACTTCGACCAGGCGGCGCCGGATACCTAGTGCAGAAATCTGAACCCTACGGGAAAACCGTCTAGAACAGGGGAATGCAGCGACGAGAAGATATTGGGCAGGCATTGCTTCATTCATATAAAAGAACAGGTCGCGGAGCAACCATACAAAAAGGTGTACATGACGCAACACACCCAACCCGGCCATCACTCTTGACCTGCGTCATTTCCGCTGCGCCGAGGAACTTCCTCGAGCCACCGGAGGAGGTCCCCCTCTTTACGCAGGGTGCACCGCAGCGCAATCTTGGCCGCATCTTCCCCGACATAGCCCCAGATTCGATCATAGAAATTCTGTACGGCTGGCTGGGTGAAGCGGATGGTGTCAGACATCACTCCGGGCTCGACCGGCAGATCCAGCTGACAGTTCGCCAGCTCGCCGACGTGTCCACACCCCTGGGCGCGAAGCAAGGCGAGGGCGAAGGAGGCACCCATGAAGCCGCAGTGATCGCCGAAGGACTTGGCACCGCAGAGAGCGAGGCCCGAGCCCTCTTTGATCCGCCCGAGCATCTCCGTCAGATTTTTAGGGCCATGCGTAACTTTTGGTACGTCGACGACAAGGTCCCGAAGGGCCCCTTCCAACGACCCCATCGCCCTCCATGCCACCATGGATGCACTGTCCAGGGCCTCGGTCTTCTCTGCAAGGGTGGCGGCGAGTTAGGCCTTCTCCTTCTCCAGCGCGGAGATCTGCTGAAGAAAGGCGACGCGCTCCTCCGCTGCGGCACGCCGGACCTTCTCCGTGGCGTGTCGCGCCACCGCCACGGCGTCCTTCGCGTTGGAAGCCATCATCGCTTTCTCTGCCTCCAGCTGGCGAATTTGCTCATTTTTGGCGGCGTGAGCATCGTCCACAGCACGGAGTTCGCTCTGCAGCACTCTCCGCTCGTGAACGTGAGTCTCCTCCAAGGCTTCCAGATCGAGCAGACTCGGGAGGGTACCTTCTTGCATCAGGGCAAGTACACTCTTGACTTCCTGAGACACTTTGACATGAGTGATGGTAAGCCTGTGTCAACTCCCATGGCGTCCACAGCTTCTCTTGACCCAGATGAGGATGGCGAGCCAGTTGATCAGAAGGAGTATCGTAGCACGATTGGCTCCCTCTTGTATCTCACTGCCTCGAGACCGGACATACACTTCGTTGTGTGTCTTTGTGCTCGGTTTCAGGCTTCTCCTCGCGTATCTCACCGCCAGGCGGTGAAGCGCATCCTTCGGTACCTTCGAGCTACCATTGACTATGGTATCTGGTACTCATCCTCGTCCTGTCTTTCCTTGAGAGCCTACTCGGATGCAGACTTTGCTGGCTGTAGGATAGATAGGAAGAGCACTTCTGGCACTTGCCAATTCATTGGCACTTCTCTTGTTTCCTGGTCTTGAGGAAGCGATCCACGTCGCCTGATCCACCGCAGAGGCCGAGTACGTTGCTGCCGCTAGTTGCTGCAGCCAGGTGCTTTGGATGGTCTCGACTCTGCGGGACTTTGGGTTAGTTATCGATAGTGTTCCACTCTTTTGCGATAACACTTCTGCGATTAACATTGCTAAGAACCCAGTGCAGCATTCTCGGACCAAGCATATTGATATCAGATATCACTTCCTTAGAGACCATGTGGAGAACGGTGACATAGTGCTCCAGTTTGTGGAGAGTGACCACCAACTGGCTGACATCTTTACCAAGCCCTTGGATAGCTCTATGTTTTCAGTCTTGCGGGGAGAGCTTGGGGTGATTTGTCCTTATGGACTGTTGTGAGGGGGAGTTTTGTGCGTCATGTTTTATCATGTTTATTATGCTCTTACTCCTCTCTGTTGCATTGCATGCGGGTGCATTGGGTTAGTCCTCCTAGCATAGATTAGAGTGTTTCTCACGACTAGCTGTTTAGACTTCTTACTCTTATCTTGTGATTCTAGGATGCTGCTTGTTAGCTATTTCACTTCTCACTAGGTTGAGCTCACTCACTTCTTATAGGTTCTAGCGAGGGTTGGGCCATCCTCGGGTAGACGGGGTACGTGTTTGCTCCTTAGTATGTTAGATGTTCAGCTGATAGTCCTGGAGTCATATGGGGTAGATGAGAGTCAGTCTGAGCCATAGTATCCTCTATATCTTATCTATACTTTAAGGACTGTCTTTTCTGATTTTCTTGCCAGCTTCTCGATCTTATTGCTTTGGTTCAGAGGGAGTTCATTTGGGAGCTTCTAGATCTTAATGTTGACATAACTCTACTCAAACTAAAAGTTGCATCACATGTTGAGGGGGAGCTAGATTTTCTGCATTTCTTTCTGCATTGTAATATAACTACATGGAGCCTTGATTATTATTCTGTTATGACATGATTACAATGTATTACATCTTGCCATGACTTGAGCTTACTTGCTAGATATATCATGACTTTATATGTGTAGTCAAGTCTTTGCCATGATAGGTTGATTAAAATGCTCAACTTGAACTAATTCATGTCATGTTAGCTTTTGACACTAGTCTTTTTTAGTTATCTTTTTATGATTCATGCCATGTCAATGAGCTGAGTTGAGTCTTGAATCTCTATTGAGCTTTAGATTGAGCTATGTTATTTCCTTGATGAAACATGAGTTAGTATAACCTTTTAAGAAAGCAAAAAGATCTCTTTTTGTGCGAAACAACTGATCTCGCCAATTCTTTCTCATGAGACGGCTTGTCATTGCACTAGGCATGAACTCAGGGGGAGTTTTAGATGACCAAGACTTTCTTCTTAAGCTTCTAGCTTGGAGTAGTCGCATAAGGCTTGAGATCTAGCACATGACTAAAAATATTTGTTGGAAACAATCATGAGCTTTAAAAGAAAAACTTATGTCAAATGTGCTCAATTTGCTTAATTCCACATAGAACAAGTACTTAAACAAATGATTCATTTTTGGACTTGTAGCACTCTAAATTGACTCAATGTTAGCTTCTTGGTTCCACTTAGCTTATTGACATGGTCTGCATCATCTTTGGATACCTCTAGCTAGACTATACTCATGGTTGACTTGGCATGCTAAGAAATTCGACAAAATTTCATATTGTGACTTATTTGGCTTAGCTTGATTATACATGTCTTGTCATGATTTTGATAGCATACTTATGTGTTATGGCTTGATGTAATTTTCATATGGTCATTTTGGATAATCTTCATGGCTCTAAATGCTTAGAATAAACCAACTTCAGCCATTTCATCTATTTTTGTGTTCTTATTCTCTCTTTTGCATCCTTGATGTGTTTATTGCCAAAAGGGGGAGAATAGCGGAGAAAAAGCCATTTGGGGACTTTCTAGAGCTCTGGAGATCAATTTGCTCTTTCTGTTGTAGCTCTTGTGTTTCCTTGTCGACATGGTCATTAGCCTCTTTGATTTCTCTTAGACCATGTTTGACTCTTGTTTCATTTCAAACTCTGCGCTTTTTCTGGGTTTGTCAATATACTCATCAAGGGGGAGATTGAGAGACCATGTGGTTATGACCCCATGTTTGTGATGAGTAATTGACATCGGATTAGGAAAGTCGAGTTTGGTTTGTGTGGTTCGGACCATGTCGTTGCGTGGTGTAACCAGTTCGGTCGGACTTGGTCAATTTTGGTCGTATGGGCTTAGGATGCTTAGTCTTTTGATTCGACGGGTTTGGGCTTTTACTTGCTTAAGATTACTCTTAATGCTTCTATTGATTACATGTTATCGAGCGGTGCTATGTGATGTGTTTCTTGTCTGTGATGGCTGCAGGACGTCGAGGCGGAGTCGTGGCGAGACACGAGGTGACCGGACTAGGCACAGGTGGTGTCAAGGTCAGAACGGTCGGATGTGTCGAAGACGGCGAAGACTCGAGGTGGTTGCAAGGCTTGGATGACAAGGAACGCGGAAACTTCCCGGAAGGTGCAGGAGTGGCGTTTCGGTAAAAGCGCAAAGCTGCACAGGTGGAGCGGTTCCGTTCGGGTTTTAGCGGGCATAACGGGTTGGAGGCCCGTTAGCCAAAGGCTATAAATAGGATAGGGATTCTCAAGTGCATGTATATCTTGTGAGAGGGAGTGCATGGCTTTAGGGTTTTGCTTTAGTCAAAATGGCCTTTGGAGAGGTGGTTTGGCTTTAGGCTTTAGTTGTTGAGAGTTGGTGGAGGAGGCAGAGGGCTGTTCTGCCCTTCTCTGTGTACGTGTGTTCTTGAGGTTGGGAGAGGGAGGAGACGAGTTGATCTACCATGTAATCTTTCCCTTGAATGTACATGCGTGTGGGGACTCCTCTGTGATCCTCTCTCTTTAATGGAAGCATTGTGTTGGTTTATCTCTCTTTGTGTTCTTTCTGAGATGGATTTCTTTTTCAGTTCCCCTCTCTGTTCTTCGTTCTCCTTTTGGTTGATTTCTGAAGTTTTTGTGTTTTGGGTTCTTTCTTGCTGAGAAGTAGCAAAATGGGTTGCTGTGATGTAGGAGATGCTCCAAAGCCATTTGGCTAGTCAATCATATGAGCAAACCTTGTTTAATCTCAGTTTTTGCAGTTTGGGCTCCTCTGTTCTTCATTTTCTTTCCTAGGGTTTGAGGTGGATTTTGTTTCCCTTCATGAGATGGCATGAAACTTGGCATGATTGAATCCTGAGGCTATTAAGTAGCTATTCTCAAAGTTTCATGGTCAAAGATTCGAAGATTAGACAGGAATTTGGTTTTTGGTGCTGCTCTCCGCATATTTTCAGTTTTTAGGCCAAATCTTAATTTCCTTTGTTTTGTGTTGAATTTCTTGGTCCCTAGGCTCCTCTGGCTTTTTAGGTTCTAGCCATGCATTTTTGGGCTGAAGAAACCTGAGGGAAATCCCCAATTTCTCTGTTGCAAGTCTTCTGTTTTTGTTGCCTGAAAAATTAGTTTGTTGTATGCTCTGAATCTCGAGGAGCGGTCAGACCGGACCTCCCTTGGCGATCAGACCGGAGAGATCATGGCGGTCAGACCGGCGTTCATTGGGTGGTTAGACCGGTCAGGGCGATCAGACCGGCCACTTAAGGGTGGTCAGACCGGCCACTCAAGGGCGGTCAGACCGGCGGACAGGGTGCGGTCTGACCGACCCATAAGTGGCGGTCTGACCGGCCCCCCTTTGGCAGCCTATGTTGCTTGCTAATTTTTTGGTGAGTCTTTAGCCCTTTGGTTTCTCTGTTTGCTGTGTTTATTTCCTCTGAGTACTCAAGTTTCCAGAAAGTATAATTTATCCCCTTCATAGCTTTTCATAGCTATTGGAGAGGCGATTCTTTTAGTGAGTACTTTTGGGGACAAGTTTTAAAGAGTCGATATTCACCCCCCCTCTGTCGCCATTTTGGTCCAACAATTGGTATCAGAGCCGGTTAGCTCTTCCTCATAGATCTTAACCGGTCTCTAAAACCATGGCGACAGACAAGTACTCGACCAAGCCCCCGGTATTCGATGGGATCGATTATCCCTTCTGGAAGAGCCGGATGGAGACCTACATTCAGGCTCAGGGCTACGCCATCTGGCATAAAGTCAAAGTACGATATGTTGTTCCTGTCGATGAGAACATCAACGCTGGAAACATGCTTGATGTTGAGGCGAATGCGAAGGCAAGGAACATCATAATCTAGGGATTGAGCAGAAGCGAGTTCGATCGCATCTCTCATCTGTCGTCGGCCTTCGACATCTGGGAGACCCTCGATGCATACCATGAGGGCACCACCCAGATTAAGACGGTTCGACAGGACCAGTTCAAGCGAGATTACAACAAGTTTGAAATGCTCGCTGGCGAGTCCCTCGATGCGTTTTCACAAGATCTTGAGCAACCTCCGAGCGGTCGGTCTCACATACCTCGACTCAAACAACGCTCGCCAAATGCTTTCTGCTCTTGATTTGCGTGTTTGGGAGATGAAGGTGACCACGATTAAAGACACGACCGACCTCTCGACCCTGACTCTTGACGCGTTGTAATCACGCCTTAAGACTCACAAGATTGACATAGTCTCTCGTAGGTCGAAGTCGCAGTCGATGGCCTTAGTCACCGATCCTAGTTCAGTTTCTGGCTCTTCTTCTGACTTGATTGGTGGTTTCTCCCTAGCTGCTCTCTGTGACATAACTGATGATCAGTTAGAGCAGCTTCCTGAAAACCAACTCGCTCTCTTAGCTAGAAAGTTTTCCCATGCATACAAGAGAGTGAGAGATCAGAAGAGGAGTGACCCGATCATTTTCTTCGAGTGTGGTGGCCCCAACAACATTCGGGCAAATTACCCCAAGCTGGAGAAGGGCAAGAGCGACTACGGCAGCGTGAACAAGAATGACTACATCGACAAGAACCGCAACAAGAAGCCTCCAGTTCACGCTCAAGGCAAGAAGAAGTTTCGCAATCTTGGCAAAACCAAGAAGCTCTTCCACCGGCGGACAGGGTGCGGTCTGACCGGCCCCCCCTTTGGCAACCTGTGTTGCTTGCTAATGTTTGGTGAGTCTTTAGCCCTTTGGTTTCTCTGTTTGCTGTGTCTATTTCCTCTGAGTACTCAAGTTTCCAAAAAGTATAATTTATCCCCTTCATAGCTTTTCATAGCTATTGGAGAGGCGATTCTTTTAGTGAGTACTTTTGGGGACAAGTTTTAAAGAGTCGACATTCACCCCCCTCTGTCGCCATTTCGGTCCAACAGACCGCGTCCGGGAGACCTCATCTCGCCTGATGTTGACGGCGGAATGAGCGAGCAAATCGGAGAGAGTTTCGCGAAGTCACGAGAGGAAAAGGAATCGCGCCTACCTTCGACACCCTCTACCAAGGTACGGGGGGGGGTGCCCGCGCAGCTTCAGCGCCTCCCCCCAGCCCCGCCGACCTCCTCACAGGGCACCAAGATCTCGGCGACCGCGCCAGCAAGCCCGAATCGCCCCTTTGTAAGCAGAGGCGACTGTACCCGGGGGCGCTTCGCCCTCGGGGATGCGGATGATCCCTCCTCTACCGCTCCGGTCGTCGTATGCAGCAGACCCCCGGTGGCCGTCGCAGGCAACAGACACCCGGTGGTCGTCGTACGCGGCGAATCCCCAATGGCCGTCGCAGGCGGCAGACCCTCGGTGGCCGTCGCAGGTGGCACCACCTCGCCTCCAAGGTCAACAACACCAAAGCCCGGTGCCTCGTCGCCATCGAAACCTTCGTCAAGGGCAACGTCCCCCCCCAACCGGCAGGTTCGAACCCGACACCGACCGCGCCCCCTGTTTCGGTGATACCTACCTGCGGCATGGCCTCAGATCGGGCCTTACGCCGAGGGGGTCACGCCTCCGCTTCGCTATCACCGTCATAGTGACCGGGGCCTCCACTGGCACCGCACGCTCGAGTACATTAATACCCAGGACTTCGTACACCCGGCTTATCCGCCCCTGTTTCGCCGAGGCGGTCGCAGCCTCACGCAGCTTGTGCTCCTTTGTCGTGTATGGCCCGAGGAACGCAACGACTGCACGCTCTGCATCTTCTAGCCGGGACACTGTGCACAAAAATGGAGCATCATCCATAAGAAATCACGTGATCAGGCAAGCGTGCGCACATCCAATGGTTGAAAGACTTACAAGTAGCGGAAAGTCTTAGAAAGCAGGATACCGTCGGATGGACGCCATCCTGTCGGATACTGCCCTGTACCTCGTACTGCCACCGGTCGGAGAGCGGCGCCGCCCCATACATGGTAAACTCTTCGGCAAGGTCATGCATATTGAACCGGTAGGCGATACCGGTGAGCCTCCGCGCCTTCTGCACGTCGTCGGCCATCGGCTCCACATCTGGCGAGCTGTTAAATGATATCGGCTGTCCCCGGCATGACAAACCGATCTTGCTCGTCACGAGGTAGTAAAACCACCGCCGCGTCCAACCGGACCCCACTTCCCCCGCGCGGCCCACGCGGGGAAGAGCCCCGCACACTGCTTCCTCAACATGAAGTTGACGCTACCAAAGTTCGATTCTGCCCCCCTTCGAGTTTCTTCGGTTGACAGCGCGCATCGTACAGAATGGCGAACAGGCTCGCACTGGGACGGCGACCCTCCGTTCGTAGCGCCCAAGTGAACACAGCCAGGCGAATGGGGTCAGCTGCACAGCTCCAGCCCGTAAGCCCCGCAAAACCTCACCGACGAAGAGGGTCGAGGGCATCCGCAGCCCGGCATCAAAGAATGCGACAAAGACGATAGCCTCTGTCTCCGCCGGCTGCAGTTCCGTCTCGGTGGGGCCAGGTAGGCGAGCCCCGTCACGTTCCGTGAACTTCCCCTCCCGGACGAGTCTCCAGAGCATCTCTTCAGTAACGTGGCTTGCCCCAACACACGGGAGCAGCGGCCTCCTGAGTGCTCAATGGCGTCCCACCGCTTGTTGACGTGCGCTGTTCCTCGCACCACCAACGAGAACTCCCCCGGGGGAGGCGATAGGTCGTACCGAGATAGGGCGCTAATACAACAGGAGCAGGGGTGGTGTTGTGGTTACAGACCAAACAGAGAGAGATGGTAGTGGAGAGGTGGGAGTGTTCTCCTTTACCCTCCCCCCTCATCCTGTATATATATATATATATATATTCACATGAAGTATGCTTTTACAATTATGCCCTTACACCCATATCTCCTCATTGGGGGCACTTATGTCATTGCACATGTTACTCTGGTTCTTATAACCTCTGACAACTCTTTGGCTTAGGTGGGGCCACCCCACGACAGAGCCTCTCATGGTGAAGGGCTTCACCGGGCCGAAGCCATGTCGCCGAGTCCTTTGGCCCTCCGTCCCTGCGGCTGTGAACTTCTCCGGGCTCGTGGTTGGGAGCCCGAGGTTTGGGATGGAAGGTGGCTTCTGAAGCGGACACGCGCGCTCCGTCCCCTACCCTTTGAGCGGGTGGCGGAGGTCGGGCGCCTGTCGAAGTAGGCGCGCGCACTCCGCCCCTACCCTTCGAGCGGGTGGCGCGAGGTGGCGCCTGGTCGGCAGACGCGCGCGCACTCCGTCCCCTACCCTTGAGCGGGTGGCGGCGAGGCCGGCGCCTGGTCGAAAGTAGCGCGCGCTCTCCGCCCCTACCCTTCGAGCGGGTGGCGCGGAGGTGGCGCCTGGTCGAAAGTGGGCGCGCGCTCTCCGTCCCCTACCCTTGAGCGGGTGGCGCAGAGGCGGCGCCTGGTCGGAAAAGGCGCGCGCGCTCCGTCCCCTACCCTTGAGCGGGTGGCGGCGAGGCGGGCGCCTGGTCGAAGTAGACGCGCGCCTCCGTCCCCTACCCTTGAGCGGGTGGCGGCGGAGGTGGCGCGCTGGTCGGGCGAGGCGCGCGCGCTCCGCCCCCGCCTTCGAGCGGGTGGCGGCGAGGTGGCGCCTGTCGGCAGAGCGCGCGCACTCCATCCCATACCCTTCGAACGGGTGGCAGCGGAGGCTGGCGCCTGGTCGAGGTAGACACGCGCGCTCTCCGTCCCCTACCCTTCGAACGGGTGGCAGCGGAGGCATTTTGTAACATCCTGGTTTTTAGAGCCTTTTTGAAGCTTTTAAAATAAAATTCACCATTTTGATTTTTCTGGAATTAATTAAAGCTTAATTGGAATTTTCATTAATTAAAAAGATTTAATATGATTAACTTAAACATTAACATTTGCCAAAAGTATTTTATTTGTGTTCCTTGTGTCACAAGGAATTTTTCTGTATTTTCTTGGATTTTTCGGAGTTTGTTTGAGCTGAATATTTAAAAAAAAAATAGATTTCCATTCCAGTCACCCATCCCAAAATTTCCCTAAGCCTTTCCTCGCTTAACCTAAGGGTTCTCAGCCGAATGCTACCAGGTCTGCCAACCTTCTTTCATGATGTGTAGCCACTTTCCTTCCTTTTATTCCTTTGTAGCCCAGTACACTATTCATCTTCTCCCAACGTTCGAATCGTTTCCCAGCGTCCCGAGCGCGCAGCCATGGGTGGATCTTGAACCTTCCAGAACTTGTGAATTTCTCAACGGTTTTTTGTGAAATAAAGTGCATTCAAATCCTCTCATCAAGAGCTTTCCATTCCCGGCCTTGGCCCTCAATTTCATGCACCAATTTCGCAGGAATATGCCATGCCACCGAAGGACATTCCCTCGCGGATCTCCCCATCCGGTCCACCTCCGCGCCTATAAAAGGGAGCACCGGGTGCCTCTCCTCATCCTCACCAAGCCTCTGAAATCTCAAGGCCTCTCTCCCTTCCTCCTTGCCGCAATCGGCATTTTTCTCGCCAACAAAGCGGCGTTCTTGGCCGATTGTACCTCCTACTGATGGAGCTCCGCCACATTTGGCCACACCGTTGGCTTCGCCTTTGCGCGTTCTATGTGGTGCTCTCCTCGGCTTCGCCGAACCGCCGAGCACCGTGGCCAAATTGCGCCATCGCTTCTCTCCTCGCTGCGGGCCGACCGTGCATGTTCCACCATAACCGAGGTGAGCATTGTGTTCCCTACATTCTCCTCTTCGTTTCGCCGCAAACCTCACTCGCTAACTCCTCTCCGTTTGCCCGGAACACCGATGTCAACCCAATGGTCACCAAAAGTCTTCTCCGCCATGTTTCGCCATCATCCGATGTCCTTTGGCCAAGCCGATTGCACCGTTGAGTTTGCCTCGACGCGTTCTACATCGTGCTTCCATCGCCATCACCTGAAGATCCCCCGAGTCCTCGTCGACCTTGTCAGGCCTGGACACTAAAACTGTACCTTCGCGCGTACACCCCTTTTTGATAAGCGCTTCGATTTTTGTTCGCGTCATATTGTGTCCTAGCCTCTAAGAAATTTTTCTACCATTTTGTTTAATTTTTGTGGAGCCAATTGTCGAATTGAGCTTTCGTGAAAATGGCCGTTTGTGACTCCGGCGTCGATTCGTCGCCTCCGGTAAGCCTTAGCCCATGCCATAATTTTTCTTAGACTTGCCTCACTGCGTTCTACGCCATGCTTCCTTCCGTTTCCCCAAAAAGCCTCCACAAATTTTCACCTCCGACACCTCGCCATGGCCACCAATGGCATCTCGTGTCCCCATCTATCCGGCGATGTTTTTCCCAATCCGTTCGCGTCAAAACGTGCCAAACTATCCCAGGTGGCTACGTTTTAGACGGTTTTGGATTCGCTCTACCGAGCACGAAGATATTGAGTTTTTCGTGTTTCGGTACCGTCGTTGTTCAAACGACGATTGCGTCGCCTCCGGTGAGTTTTCGCTTAGCCGATATTTTTCCTAACCGCCTCGCGCGTTCCAGGCCGTGCTCACCTTACTTCTCCTTGTCCCTTTCCCGAAAATTATTCTTCTCTCCACACCTTATGCTGTTGTCGCCGTACACGGTCTCTAACCTGCCGTTGTCGCTACCACGCCGTCACTGTCGTGTTTCCCTCACCGCCGGTGATTGCCGCCGTTCGTCGCCGTACCCATGTCACCACCTTCGCCTCATTGCCAACATTCGATTTTTCCCATTCGCCAGCCACCTTGTAGCCAACCGACACTGTACTATTCAAAAAGCACTCCTCGTATTTTGTTATCATTTCATGTGATGTCCAAACTTCCAGATATTCGCTCTCCCTCATACGAACTCCAAATCCGTTGATTCTTTCTCCTAAATTCATCTAAAATCATAATCTATCCCTTAGTATATATTTTATAATTTTTATAATTTATTTGGATTTTATTTGAGTTTATTTTGTTTGTTCGGTCTTTTCACGCGTAGAACCGTCGTTGCGAAGACTTTCCGACACGCAGACAAGAAGGTCCAGACAGCGTGCAAGAAGGCAAGTCTCCTTTGATCATCTTGAACCCATGATTTGAAATGTTTTCAAATTATTTTAAATTATGTGCATTGCTATTTACATAAAACATTAGTTCCAATCTTTAGGAACTAGTTATTCCAAACTTGCTATGCCCTCCTTTGAGATTGAATGCCATGTACCATTGTAACCTAGATATTTCCTTTGTCTCATTAATGAGATTATTATAATCATTTGTGATTAATAGACTGTAGTAAAATGCTTAGTCATGCTATCTAATACTTGGATAATCTTGAAAATGGGAAATTATGATTTATGGAAATACCTTTGTGTTTGTAAATGTAGTGGTAATTGGAGTTGCTACTGATCTTTTAAAATAAAATAAAATGTGAAAGTTGATTTAGATTAGGGTGGATGGTTGGTTTGGCTTGGTGCAGTTAGCACGAGATCTTGTTACGTGTATGTTCCACCCTAGTCAATTAAGGACCGACGCTTTTGTTTATCCAAACTGAGCATTAACCGTACAACCACAAGTCTATATGGGTACGACCTAGCTGACTAACTTATGATAGTCTAGTTTAGGTGCCACCAGTGGAAAGTGGGTGCCAGGGATGGACTGGTTATCCACAGTGAGGGACAGGATTTCTTGTACTCATATGGCGCAAGAGGGGCTTGGTTGGGGCGGTTAGCCTACTGCGGTGAAACCTCGTGGGTGGTATCTAGCTAGATTAGAGTAAGGTAAAAGCTTTGTGATATTTTATCGGGTCTCATGCCAAAGGAAGCGTGTTGACTTTTAGGATAATTTATCTCTTGTGGGTAAAGTTGTACAACCTCTGCAGAGTGTAAAACTATTCGAATAGCCGTGCCCACGGTCAAGGGCGGGCAAGGAATGCATTCACATGGTAGATTTCTGGTTTTGTTTTAAAATTAAAAGTTTTGTATTCCGGAGTGGAGGAACTCTCGGAAGGGTATCTGGCGGTTGGAGCAGAGAGGGTGGATTTAACCGCAATATTAAACTTGTTCAAGTTGTTTAAGCTAGTGTTGGTAGATGGAACCTTCACTAGAGAATTATTGATAGTTTCGCTAAAGCAGTTACTTTATTAAATTGATGCCTTGAAAATAATTAGTAGTAATTGAATTTTAAAATGTTGCTTTGTGCAAAAGAACCATATAGCCTTCCTTTGTTAAGCCTTTGCATCTATGCATTTTCCCAAGACTTGCGGAGTACTTTATGTACTCACATGCTACACTTAAAATAAACCCCCTAAGAACAGAAGCTCAAGAAGGTGATTACGACTCTTTGCTTCGCTTGTGGTGTGATGGATTCTTCAGGAGGACTAGGTCGCGCTTCCCGATCAAGCGCTCGTGGCATATTGATGGGTCTACTTTGAGTTTACTTTGCTTCCATTGTGTTTTGATTGTGCGAGGTCTTGAAACCTCCAATGTAATAATGAGACACGTGGTCGATGACTCTTTATATTTGTAATAAATCGTTGTTGGTCATGAATCATTTCGTTTAGCGTGTGCACTAGCTTTGATCGGGTCTAGTGCAGAAATACACGAGAGGTCCGTGATGCGGGAGATGGGCGCCGATCTTCACGGCGAGGATTATGGATAACTAGCCCGTGCAACCTAGCAATTGATGCAGCCAACCATCGTCTCTATACAAAGACAACTGCAGCACTCAAATTACTCAACCACACGCCACGGCCTTTGTCTACTCGCTATCGTGGAGCGGACAAGTTCAAGCAATCCCAAGGTATCACAAGAACAACGGAGTGGCAACTCGAAATAACACCCAATCCCAATTGGTGGTGGAAATGGCTCACACACAAAAAGGAACAAGTGTTCAACTATTTTCCAAGCATGACTTGTGTTACAAAAGAGTGCACCCTCCTTATATAGACATTGGAGGTCGGTGCTCTGAAGATTCTCTGAAGACGCGGTTGCTCTGATACCCAAATAAAAAATACTACTTGGTTTGCTTAAGCAATAAGTCACTTAGATATTTTCTCCTCATGAATGTTTGCTTAAGCCATAAGTCACTTGGATATTTTCTAATATGATTTGTCCTCTTGCAAGAAGAGAAATGCAAATTGGTTTTCTCCTTATGGATGTATGGATGTCCTCATCTTGCGTTGATCTTACGTGTCTACGATCTTACGTGGTTGCGTGATCTTTTGTAGTTACGATGATATGCATGCTTGCATTATATTCATCACGATCTTACGTGGCTTCACGATCTTCTATATTTGGCATGTGTCGGCTCTTTCAAAGGTAAACCGTATTTTATTTTCCATGACCGTGCTATCATATTCTTCTGTTGGATCAAGCTCTCCTTGGCCTTAAATGCTTCTTCCTCTTTAAATCTAATAATACATAGAGCATATGCATTAGGTAGCGACCAATTCTCATGTAAATTAATCCTTAACTCAAATAGGAGAGGATTCACCTGTTGATTCGGTATTTTAGCTCTATTTCTTGTATTGACCCAATGGAAGATTTCATATTTGGAACAATTGTTGCTTGCATGCTTCGCTTTATACTTAATGAAGGAGAAAATGGGTTATTCTGAGGTTATCCGCATCATCCTTCCCTTCTTCAAGAAAAGCCGTCCTCGGCTTTTGATAATCTGAAAGTGTATTAAGCAACGAGAACAAAGTATATGCATGGTATATGTATTTGTCATCTGTTTTTGTATACCTTTTATTTTGCCCAAACAAATTAGCGCAACAATAATCATAGAGCATATATATCAATTCGGCATGTATAATATCCATATCATTCCCTCCTACATTGAGGAAAGTCGTCCTCGACTTTTGTAAATCAACATATAAGTTAGTAGTGGACAACACCATTTCAAAGTGTTCTATTGCGGGTGAGAAAATTTGTAGTTTCTTCCATGCTTTAAGCGCACTACTCGATTACTTGAACAAGGCTCAAAAATAGCTTCTCTAAATCATGCGAATTCATTTCAATAAGCTTGTCACATGTAATGCATATTCGATAAATATGAAATTTCTTATCTGCATCATAATCTCCAATCAAATTAAATTTGCATTTGTACTCGTAGAATCTAGGCAAATACTTCAAGGATGTCATTTTAGAAACTTTTGCAATTATTCTATCAAGCTCAATAGGTTGATCAAACATGATATAACATAATGAGTCAATGGGGGATATTCTATTAAGCACTTCCTTGTGAGTAATTAGTTTTACATGATGAAAATTATTTGCAATTAAATTATCACATGGGTCAATCAAATTAGCATATGTAATTGCACATGGTTTAATTGCAGCAAAAGTATACTCACTCTTGCTTACCTTTGCATGCTTTTCATTCAAATCATCACTATTATAACCTTTTTCGACCTCGTCAGAAGGTGTAGATGCCATAGGCTGCGTTTCTTCATAATGGAACCATGGGGCAACTAACATCCCTTCTCCATATGTGACTATTTGCTCAACCTTCTTTTCATCTTGTGTTGATTCTTTAGCATTCACCTCCAAAACTTCATTGTTAACTGCATACCAAGAGAAACACAACTAGAAGTAGAGATTAAGTTGTTAGTTTTAGGAATAACCTCACATTTGCTATAATTTACTTCTTTCATTTTCTTTTGTGTATCTCTCTCACTCTCATTTATTGGTGACACGAGAGCACTTTGTATGCAGAAACAAGAAACAACAACCGGAAGTGTCTCTTGCTTGATTAGAGTTTCATCTTCTTCTTGTTGAACTGAATGGATGACCTTCTTTGATGAGACTATAGCAGGGGCTGCTCTCTTATCAACTTTAGGTAACCCAAGAGTAAACCTAGCTGATGTAGTAGGGGAAGAAGTAAGGCTTCGGCCCAAATTAAACCGAGGTGTGTGCTTTTCCTTAATTCTCTTCTCCTCCTCTATAGCATAATTCACAAGATCCTGCATACCACCATTATATTTCAAACAAGCAGTAGCAGCGATTTGGGATTCAAACCTCTTTTGAAGTATGCCCTTGCTTGAGATACATCCGTGATGTTGGCACGATGCATAGCATAATCCAGCTCTTCATAATATGATTGGACAGTTTGGGATCCTTGTTTAATGCTCTTTATTTGATGAAGCAATTCATGCTCATATTCATATGGCACAAATTCTTCCCTTATGATCCCCTTTAATTCTTGCCAAGTTCTCACATAGTGTCTTTTGGGATGTTGCTTCCACCAATTGTACGCATAATCTTGAATTCCATGGTGGCTCGAATCAATTCCTTGGCTTGGGATAGTTTCGGATTTAAGTTCCGACTCCATGTGTTGTACCCATTCAAGGTATTCCTCCGAATCATCACTTCCAAAGAAAGGGAGTTCCACATACTCGTGACTGCCATGGTTAGTTGCACCAAACAAAAATTCCTATATATAGGTGTATAATGTGGAATCACTCGGTCTCACTTATTGCTTACCGAAGTTCTTATGAATACTTGATGGATTGGTGAAGTGCCGAACTCTAGTAGCGATGAGCGGGTGTAGGTGATGAGTTGAGTAATTCAAGGCCCAAGTGCTTTAATTTGACATATGGCTATATGTGGAGCTTGGAGGGTTAGAATAATCCTATGCAATTGAAATTATAGATATTGTAATGGTAAGTAATGATCCAAAATAGAAACCCAATGCCTAGTTGCCGACCACAAAATATAAGTGAAGATTATAGCAACCCACGCACAATGATAATGGAACTTGATGCAACCAACGAATGAGTGTAGAACCAGGAATAAGTGAAGAACAAAACAGCTCGTGTTGCACAAGTTATGGAAAGACGCTAGCTTGATTGCAATCGATGTAAGCAGACTCTGATTTGCACACAAGAATAACAAACTATACTGAACTTTGCAATGGAATTTTATGCTTGTTAAAATACTGACCACGGTACATCTTTCTTTTCTTTCTTACTTCTCTCTTTTTTGTACTATTTTCTCTTTGCTTTTCTTTGCACCAAGGTCAATAGATATATCAAGATCTCACAAGATATCTCACAAGCTAGTTTGAAAAATTCAAGACTGATATAAAGTGTGCAAAAGCCCTAGCAATACTCAAAAGCTAGTCTTTGAATAGGATCAAAGCTTCCACAAAGGATAGATGGGGTTCTCAAAGGAATATAAGTGATTCTCGACGACCAAGTTGCACAATTTCAGATTTATGCAACTCAACAACAATTTTTTTATCGAGCAGATTAGCTCAAAGAAAGCCACGCAAACAAAGATTTTGGATCAGCAAGTAAGCAAGGTTCTAATGGATCAAAACCTAGCAAAACTCACCAAAATTTTCAATTGAAACTACGGTAAAGAACAATATTTTTGGGTGGCTTTTTTGGATAGGAAAGAAAACAACAAATATAGTAGCTAAGGGTAAAATCCTACCGTGTCAACCTTGAGCTCGATACCGGTGATGCGGGAGATGGGCGCCCGATCTTCACGACGAGGATTATGGATAACTAGCCCGTGCAACCTAGCAATTGATGCAGCCAACCACTGTCTCTATCAAAGCAACTGCAGCACTCAAATTACTCAACCACACGCTACGGCCTTTGTCTACTCGCTATCGTGGAGCGGACAAGTTCAAGCAATCCCAAGGTATCACAAGAACAACGGAGTGGCAACTCGAAATAACACCCAATCCCAATTGGTGGTGGAAATGGCTCACACACAAAAAGGAACAAGTGTTCAACTATTTTCCAAGCATGACTTGTGTTACAAAAGAGTGCACCCTCCTTATATAGACATTGGAGGTCGGTGCTACTGAGATTGCTCTGAAGACGCGGTTGCTCTGAGTACCCAAATAAAAAATACTACTTGGTTTGCTTAAGCAATAAGTCACTTAGATATTTTCTCCTCATGAATGTTTGCTTAAGCCATAAGTCACTTGGATATTTTCTAATATGATTTGTCCTCTTGCAAGAAGAGAAATGCAAATTGGTTTTCTCCTTATGGATGTATGGATGTCCTCATCTTGCGTTGATCTTCCGTGTCTACACGATCTTACGTGGTTGCGTGATCTTTTGTAGTTACGATGATATGCATGCTTGCATTATATTCATCACGATCTTACGTGGCTTCACGATCTTCTATATTTGGCATGTGTCACTCTTTCAAAGGTAAACCGTATTTTGTTTTCCATGACCGTGCTATCATATTCTTCTGTTGGATCAAGCTCTCCTTGGCCTTAAATGCTTCTTCCTCTTTAAATCTAATAATACATAGAGCATATGCATTAGGTAGCAGCCAATTCTCATGTAAATTAATCCTTAACTCAGCTAGGAGAGGATTCACCTGTTGATTCGGTATTTTAGCTCTATTTCTTGTATTGACCCAATGGAAGATTTCATATTTGGAACAATTGTTGCTTGCATGCTTCGCTTTATACTTAATGAAGGAGAAAATGGGTTATTGCTGAGGTTATCCGCATCAGTCCGGGTTTGGAAATCCGGGGTCCCGACAGAGGATCTCTGTCGGGACCCCGGGTTTCCGAACCCGGACCCTCTGTGTATTACAGCACTAGTCCCAGATCAAAGCTAGTGCACACAGTCAAACAGTGATGATTCATAACCAACAACGCTTTATTACAATAACTGAGAGTACAAACCGAAAGGTCTCAATATTACAAATGAGGTTTCAAGACCTCACACACACGAAACACAGCGGAAGCGAAAGATAAATCTGGCAAAGACCCATCAATACGCCACAGGCAATTGACTGGGGAAGCGCGACCTAGTACTCCGGGAATCCTTCGTCGAAGCCACCGGCGAAGTAGTCGTAGTCACCTTCTTGAGCTTCGTAATCTTCTGCTTATTATTTTTGAGTGTAGCATGTGAGTACATAAAGTACTCCGCAAGTCTTGGGAAAAATGCAATAGATGAAAGGCTTAACAAAGGAAGGCTATATGGTTATTTTGCACAAAGCAATGTTTTAATTTCAAATACCATTAAATAATTTCTAAAGCAACATTTTGACCAATTAAATGTTTTAACTGAAACTAATAAACATTTCATAGTGAAGGTTCCATCCACCAACACTAGATAACCAACTTTAAAGTTTCGGGTTCCATCCACCCTCTCTGGCTCCAACTGCCAGGATACCCTTCCGAGAGTTCCCTCCACTCTCGGAATACAAAACTTTTGATTTTAAAACCAAAACCAGAAATCTACCATGTGAATGCATTCCTTGCCCGCCCTTGACCGTGGGCACGGCTATTCGAATAGTTTTACACTCTGCAGAGGTTGTACAACTTTACCCACAAGAGATAAATTATCCTAAAAGTCAACACGCTTCCTTTGGCATGAGACCCAGATAAAATATCACAAAGCCTTTACCTTACTCTAATCTAGCTAGATACCACCACTGAGGTTTCACCGCAGTAGGCTAACCGCCCGAACAGAAGCCCCTCTTGCGCCATATGAGTCAAGATAAATCCTGTCCCTCACTGTGGATAACCGGTCCATCCACGGCACCCACTTTCCATCGGTGGCACCTAAACTAGACTATCATAAGTTAGTCAGCTAGGTCGTACCCATATAGACTTGTGGTTGTACGGTTAATGCTCAGTCTGGACAAACACAAGCGTCGGTCCTTAATTGACTAGGGTGGAACATACACTTAACAAGATCTCGTGCTTCCTGCACCAACCCAAACTAACCATCCACGCTAATCTAAACCAACTTTCACATTTTATTTTATTTTAAAATCACAGTAACAACTCCAATTGCCACTTCATTTACAAACACAAGGGTTCAATAATAAATCTTAATTTCCCATTTTCAAGATTTTTCCAAAAGTATTAGATAGCATGACTAAGCATTATACTACCATTCTGATATTCCCAAAGATTAATATTAATCTCATTATTGAGACAAAGGAAGTTCTAGGGTGACAAGGGTACATGGCAATCAATGTCAAATGAGGGCCTAACAAAGTTGGATATAACTAATGCCTTAAGATTTGAATTATCATTTTATGTAAATAGCAATGCACATAATTTAAAATAATTAAAACATTTCAAAATCATAGGTTCAAGATGATCAAAGGAGACTTGCCTTGCTTTGAAGTTTTGCTGAGATTCGCCGAAATTATACTCTCCGGATTAGTCGTAGTCTACACGCGAAGAACCCAACAAAATAAATTCAAATAAAACCCAATTAAAATCCAAAAATTATAAAATATATATTGACGGATAGATTCTGATTTTAGATGAATTTAGGAGAAAGAATCAACGGATTCGGAGTTCGTATGAGGGAGAGCGAAATCTGAAAGTTTGGATATCACATGAAATGATAACAAAATACGAGGAGTGCATTTTGAATAGTACAGTGTCGGTTGGCTACAAGGTGGCTGGCGAATGGGCAAAATGGAATGTTGGCAATGAGGCGAAGGTGGTGACATGGGTACGGCGACGAGGAACGGCGGCAATCACTGCGCAGTGGTGAAAAAGCGCACCGACGGCGCGATGGCGACCACAGCAGTTGAGAGAGATAGTACGGGTATGGGCGTGGAGATGTAAGGTGAGCGTGGGGTAGTACATGGCATGGTAAAGTTAGGAAAATTATTGGCTAAGCTGAAAATTAATCGGAGACGATACAATCGACGTTTGATGATGACAATGGAGAAACAGGAAAATTTTGATATCTTGGTGCTTGGTAGAGCGAATCCAAAACCATTTGAAAGGTAGCTACCTAGGATGGTTTGGCACGATATGACGCGAACGGATTGGGGAAAGCATCATCGGATAGATGGGGACACGAGATGCCATTGGTGGCCATGGCGAGGTGTCGGAGGTGAAAATTTTGTGGAGGCTTTTTGGGGAAACGGAAGGAAGCATGGCGTAGAACGCGGTGAGGCAAGTCTAAGAAAAATTACGGCATGGGCTAAGGCTTACCGGAGGCGACGAATCGACGTCGGGAGTCATAAATGGCCATTTTAGCGGAAAGCTCAATTCCTGACAATTGGCTCCACGAAAAAGTAAACAAAATGGTAGAAAAATTTCTTAGAGGCTAGGACACAATATGACGCGAACAAAAATCGAAGCGCTTACCAAAAAGGGGTGTACGCGCAAGGTACAGTTTTAGTGTCTGGGCCTGACAAGGTCGACGAGGACTCGGGGTATCTTTTGGTGATGGCGATGGAAGCACGATGTAGAACGCGTCGAGGCAAACTCAACGATGCAAGCGGCTCGGCCAAAGGACATCAGATGGTGGTGGAACATGGCGAAGAACACTTTTGGTGACCATCGGGTTGACATCGGTGTTCCGAGCAAACAGAGAGGAGTTAGCGGGTGAGGTTTGCGGCGAAACGAAGAGGAGAATGTAGGGAACACGATGCTCACCTCGGTTATGGCGGAACATGCACGGTCGGCTCGCAGCGAGGAGAGAAGCGGCGGCGCAATTTGGCCAGTGCTCGGCGATGTTCCGCGAAGCTCGCGAAGGCAGCGAGCACCACGTAGAACGCACAAAGGCGAAGCCAATGGTGTGGCCAAATGTGGCGGAGCTCCACTGTAGGAGGCGCAATCGGCCGAAGAACGCCGTTTTGTTGGCGAGAGAAAAATGCCGATTGCGGCGAGGAGAAGGGGAGAGAGGCCTTGAGATTTCAGAGGCTTGGTGAGGATGAGGAGAGGCACCCGATGCTCCCTTTTATAGGCATGGAGGTGGACCGGATGGGGGTGATATGGCATATTCCCGCGAAATGGACGCATGAAATTGGGGGTTAAGGCTGGGAATGGAATGCTCTTGATGAGAGGATTTAAATGTACTTTATTTCACAAAAAACCGTTGAGAAATTCACAAGTTCTAGAAGGCTCAAGATCATCCATGGCTGCGCGCTCGGGAAGCTCGGAAACGGTTCGAACGAAGAAGATGCCTGAATAGTGGAGGAGAGAGAAAATACTAATAAAATAATAAATTTTTTTTTCGAAAAAAATAAAATAAAATAAAATCGAAAAAAATTCAGAAAAAATTCACAAAAATCCTTGGAACCCGAAAATATTAAATACAATAATTTCAGATTTATTTGAAGTATATTTTAACTATTAAAAATATTTTTATTTGCTAAGCTTTCATTTAATCCAAATAAATTCAAAAATTCCAAAAATTTAAAAAGAGGATAGAAATGAATAGATTAGAATTTTAGATGAATTTATAAATTTGAATGGGCTCAATCGGAATTAAAATGAAAAAATACGATTTTTTAGAAGTTTAAAAGGAGAGAAAAAGGATAAACTGATTTTCTGGAATTATTTTTGAACTGAAATGACAACATCAAGGTAAATGATTTTAAGAGGAATTATATTTCTATGGAAAAAGGAATTTATGAAGTTAGGGTGACGTCAGTAGAGATTTTGATTTTCTGGCTGAATTATTTTTGAACAGGAAAATGGTTTTATTCACTGACAGGTGGGACTGGCTTTTGTGGACTAGGTCCATAAACTGGGGAGACGGCTGAGGTGGCATGCGGCGGCTGGCGTAGCGCTTGCATGGCTCACGACTGCTGAGGTGGTGCATGGGGACTGAGGGCATCGGCGAATGGCGGCGCTGCTGGGGTCGACGAGAGGTGCGCGAGAGGGAGGAAGACACAAGGAGTTAAGTGCACCTTGGCACGACACTCGGGAATGCTCGGTGGTAGCCAGCGACGAGGATGCAGGGGCGGTAGAGTGAGGGCGTTGGCGGCGGGGTTCTTCGGCGGTGGATTCGCTCGGCGGAGTGGCGGGGGACGCATGCACGGGCTTGGCGAAGGTGGAGGCGACGAACGGCTATCGGTTACACTAAAGTTAAGGTCTGCGCAAAGGCGAGTAAAAAGGAGGTAAGCGGGGTTTAAAGTGGGGAAATGGTGGAGGTTGAATGTTGGAGTAATTAGGCTTTCAATTGTAGCAAATGCTCGGGCTAACGAGAAAAAAAACATCCAAATTCAAGAGCTCAGGCGAGGCATTAATGGTGGCAGTGGAAGGTTGAAGAAGGCAAGAAGAAAGAAGAAGCTGACAGGCGAGGTTGGGTTGTCGGCGAGAGAGAAAAGAGAGGAGGAAGAAGTGGACGGTCGGACGAATGCCACGAGGTGAAAGAGAAATCAGGGCCATCGGATTAAAACGAAGGGGTAAGTGAAGGCGGGTGGCGGAGATTAAACCGAGCGAGGATGGATTGAATCAGGGAGCGACACGTGATGGCCGAGTAGAGAGGTTGAGGATTAAATTTGATTTAGATTTTGAAAAAAAAATAGATAAATCCAAATAAAGTTCAAATAATTTAAATTAATTAATTTGAATTTTTTTTTTCAGAGAGCAAAATTTTGGGATGTTACAAACCTACCCCCCTTAGAAAGAATCTCGTCCCCGAGATTCGGACGGACTAGGAAAAAGAAAGGAGAGGAAAACTCGGCTCTTAGGTTCTGTTCACGCTCCCAAGTTGCTTGACTTCGAATGGTTGCTCTACTGCACTTTGTGGAACTTTATGGTCATGCTTCTTGCGCGGCGTTCAGCTTCCTTCATGATTCTATCTTGTTGGTCGATGCTCTGAAGTATTCCTTTAACTGAGAAATATGGAAGAGTACAGCAAATTGGATTGGTATATCTTTAGTCGCCTGCAAGCTCTAGGTTAACTTCAATTGCCCTTATCATATCGATTAATTCTGAATTCCACCAAAAAGGGCTTAACTTCCGCAAGTGTTCATCCGAGAAAGACATAATTATTTCAACTTTCAGAAATGTTTGATTCCAAAATCATATACCCCAATTGCACCTTATTTGACTGTAGGACGTGACTTAGTTTAGGAATGGCAAACCATAAGGACTTATATTTATAAAAAGAGTATATTAAAATATATAAGTCTCTTTGCTTCTACTCTCTTCTTACTTAGGATCTCGTTCTGGTCTCCAACTCTATTTTATCAAAACTTTTACTAAACTTCTCTTTTATTCAACTTTGTAGATGGCTGGTTCATCCTCCGCTGCCCCGTGGGACTACTATTCACATGGAGAGGATGCTGGAGCATTCACTAGCCTTCTCCGACAGTTGATGCAGTGTCTGGAGTACCGTCAACCGCCCATTTTCAGGGGACGGAAGACGCGGATTCTGGATCGAGACTCCTGGACGATGGAAGTATTCCTGTATGCACGGGAAGGGGAATTCAACTCCCACACATACCCCATCACCCATCCTCGGTCCCGCTGTTTCGACGCTGTCCAGGACGCAGCACGCCTCGCCATTGACGAGTTGTGCCATCTGCACAAGGATGCTGTACATCAGTCCCCTTTTTGCTTCTTCATCAACCTCGCCGAGAGGTATCCAGATCCTTTTGATATATCAGCTGACGATCCTCGACTGTCACATCAGGTGCAGCTCACCCAGGCAATGGACATCACTTACGCTAGAGCTCAGGAGGAGATTGGACAACTCCGGATGCTTCTCACTTCCAGCTACCAGCATTCGGACACACTTCGCGCACAGCTTCTCCAGAGCCAGGCAGCTGAGTTTGAGCTGGGACGTCTCAGGGCCGCAGCTAACTACACGCCGTCTTCACCCACCGCTGACTACACGCCGTCTTCACCAGTACCAGCTGCCGCTCCCAACAACCCGGCACCAGCTCGACTCTCGGGACTCCGCGTCAGGATGACAGCACGCAAGAAGGTGCGACGCCCCAGTCCGCCACCCGTCATCACGCTCAAGAAGCGCAAGCCTTCTCCTTCTCGCTCGCGTTCGACTGCCTCCAGTCGTAACCATCCCCGTGCTTCGACCACTTGTGATTGTTCGCGGCATCATGTAAAGGAGCAAGAAGAACCTGAGGAAGAACCTGAAGAAGAACCTGAAGAGGAACCAGAGGAGGACCCTGAAGAACGCATCTTTTCGGAGGATTAGTAGCCTTTAGAGTCGGTAGTACCCAAATAAATGTCCACGTTATCAGAACGCGTATTTATGTTTGATTGTGCTAGATGGGTGTATCAAGCCTAAGTGCACTTGTGGTACAGCCATTCCTAAGCCTAGTTTGATTTTAATAAAAGACTCCGTTCCTTGAGTTATTTGCGTGATTTTAAAAGTGTTGGTTTGGGATGTGGTTTAGTCTCCCAGTTCTCTTATCTTTGCTATTTCCCTCTTACTTACGCTAACTCAGGAACCCCTTGGATGGTGAACACAAGGAGCAACCACGACAACAACCGTGAGGCCAATGCTCACCAGAGAACAACATTCCACCACCCCTTCTCAAGCCCTGACTTGGAGCAAATGATGGCCATGCAACTGCAACTTCTTCAAGCCTTAGCTCAAAATCAAGTGCAGCAAACACCTCGGGCATCCAACCAAGCTCCTCGGTCTAAGATGGGAGAGTTTATGAGGACAAGGCCTCCTACTTTTGCCGGGTCCGTAGACCCCATGGAGGCGAATGATTGGATTAAGGATGTGGATAGGAAGTTGGTTCTAGCTCGATTGCAATGACAATGAAAAAGTGTTATATGCTGCCCACCAACTCAAGGGAATCGTTGCTAATTGGTGGGAAAATTACGCTCCGCTCATCGAAATGCACAAGCTATCACGTGGAATGAGTTTCTTTGAGGCTTTTCAAGATCGCGCATATTCCTACGGAATCATGGATATGAAGAAAGAGAGTTCTACCAAGCTGCAGCAAGGAACCTTAGTGTTTGAGTACTGAACAAGTTCACCGGTATGCATGGTATGTATCTGAAGAGATCACATCAGAGGCAACCAAGATCTGGAGGTTCATGCAGGGACTTGACCCTAATCTCAAGGTGCAGCTAGTGTCCAATGATTATTCAACTTTCCAACAAATGGTGAACAAGGCCTTTGTCCAAGAAGATGCTCAGCGTCAGCTATATGAGAGCCGGAAGAGGAAGTTTCAAGCACAGCAGGGCGCGAGCAGTTCTCGATTTCGCCCCAGCCCACCTCAGTTCCACAGAACCCCAGAACCAAGTGCGCCACGGACTCCATTCACCGGACCTCGCCCAAATAACCAAGTTCCCGGACGGCGGTGGTGGCCAACCACGCAGAACCGAACTTCAGCGGCAGGAGTGCGGTGTTTCAACCGCAAGAATATGGGGCACTATGCGATGAATCGCCCGAAGCGTTCATTGTGACCCGATTCGTTTCAATTTGGGGACCACTCCAACACGAGCTCCAACCACAGGACAAGGCCGTGGGACTCCTCAAACTCCAAAGACTCCGCAGCAATGAGCGAGGGACATCTCAACCATGTGACCGCGGAGCGGCCAGATGCAACCGACGTAGTTTTGGGTAAGTTTCTTGTCAACTCGATTACTGCATCAGCGTTATTTGATTACGGAGCTTCGCATTCTTTTGTGTCAAGAGATGTTGTGGGAAAATATAATTGGGATGTGCGAGATTACAGAATCCCATGCTAGTCCAATCTCTGGAAGGGAAATGAGGACTAACACGGTTTGCCCTAACGCAATGTGGATATTAATGGAGTTAAGTTCCTAGCGAATCTTATTATAATAGACTCAAGGGTTTAGATGTAATACTTGGTATGGATTGGTTAGCCAAGTATAAAGGAAAGATAGATTGTGCTTGACCGTCTTTGTTACTCTTACCAACACGGAAGGGATTCAAGTAAGGTTTGATCAAATTCACATTCTCGGAAGGAGGGTAAGTTAAATAGTTTGAAAGGAATAACCTTGGAGAAGGTGCCTATAGCATGTGAATACCCGGATGTATTCCACGAAGATTTGCCAGAATGCCACGGATAGAGAGATTGAATTTGTTATAAATGCGGTGAGAGCAGCCCCAATTTCAAGAGACCTTATCGCATGTCTGCAAATGACTTAGCAGAGGTTAAGAAACAGATTGAGGAGTTACTAAGCAAAGGTTTTGTAAGACCAAGCTCGTCACCCTGGGGAGCACCAGTACTGTTAGTAAAGAAGAAGGACGGTAGTCTTCGTATGTGTGTGGATTATCGATCCCTAAATGATGTGACTATTAAGAACAAGTACCCTTTACCCCGAATAGATGATCTGTTTGATCAGTTGAAAGGGTCATGTGTCTTCTCTAAGATTGATCTTCGATCGGGCTATCACCAATTGAAGATAAGGCCGGAAGACATACCGAAGACAGCATTTGCTACCCGTTATGGATTGTATGAGTATACAGTGATGTCTTTTGGTCTAACCAATGCACCTGCATACTTCATGAATCTGATGAATAAGGTGTTCATGGAATATTTGGATAAGTTTGTGGTTGTATTTATCGATGATATTCTGATATACTCCAAGAATGAGGAAGAACACGCAGAACATTTGAGGATAGTTTTGGAAAAGCTCGAGAAAACCAATTTGTATGCCAAGTTTAGTAAGTGTGAGTTTTGGTTGAAGAAAGTGGCTTTCTTAGGTCACGTGATTTCTGCCGGGAGTGTCGATGACCCGATAAAGTAAATGATGTGCTCGAATGGACACAACCTAAGTCAGTATCTGAGATCAGAAGTTTCTTGGGTTTGGCTGGTTACTACCGTCGCTTTATTGAAGGATTCTCCAAGCTCGCAAGACCTCTCACTCAGTTGCTAAAGAAGGAGAAGAAGTTTGAATGGAGTAAAGCCTGTGAGGATAGTTTTCAAGAACTAAAGAAAAGGTTGACTTCTGCGCGGTGTTAACACTTCCGGATATTAGAAGGGACTTGAAGTTTTACGTGATGCGTCTAGGCGGGGACTAGGATGTGTCTTTGATGCAAGAAGGGAAGGTAGTAGCATATGCTTCCAGCAACTCGACCCCATGAAGAAATTACCCAACCCACGATTTAGAACTAGTGCCGTTGTACATGCTCTAAAAATATGGAGGCATTATTTGATTGGTAACCGTTGTGAAATCTATACCGATCACAAAGTCCAAGTATATATTTACCCGACCCGATCTTAACATGAGGCAAAGGAGATGGCTTGAGTTAATAAAAGATTATGATGTGGGAATACATTACCATCCGGGAAAGGCCAACGTAGTAGCAGATGCATTGAGCAGAAAGAGTTACTGCAGTAAGCTGTGGATCAAGGACAGTATGCCTGCACTTCAAGCAGAATTTCAGCAACTCAACTTAGAGGTAGTAGAGGAAGGATTCCTGGCTACTCTGGAGGTTCAACCAACTCTAGAGGAGATGATCAAGGCAGCTCAAGGAGAAGATAAGTATGTCAAGGAGATTCAAGAAAATATGAAGAAAGGGAAGGCACCAGGATTTACGGAAGATGAGGAGGGTATCATCTGGTTTGGTAAAAGAATTATCGTACCCGAGAAGAAAGAAATAAAGGACTTAATTCTGAAAGAAGCCCATGAGTCTGGATATTCAATTCACCCTGGGAGTACAAAGATGTACCAAGATCTCAAGGAAAGGTATTGGTGGTCAAGTATGAAGAGAGAAATTGCAGAGTATGTAGCTTTATGTGATGTTTGCCAGCGAATTAAAGCGGAGCATCAGAGACCTGCCGGGCTTCTACAACCTTTGCAGATACCCGAGTGGAAATGGGAAGAAATTGGAATGGACTTCATAACAGGATTACCAAGAACAAGATCAGGTATGATTCGATTTGGGTTGTTGTAGATCGTTTGTGAAAGTCGCCCATTTCATTCCGTAAAGACTACCTACTGGAGACAGACTCGTTGAGTTGTATATGTCCGAGAATCGTGTGTTTGCACGGAGTTCCAAAGAAGATTGTGTCGGATCGAGGACTCAATTCACCTCGAGATTTTGGCATAAGTTACATGGACTTTCGGGCACCAATCTAAACTTTAGCTGACATATCATCCCAGACATGATGGTCGGTGAAAGAGTAAATCAAATTTTGGAAGATATGTTGAGGGCTTGTGTACTCGCAAACAAGGCTAATTGGGATCGAGTTTGCCTATGCAGAATTCTCCTATAATAATAGTTACCAATCTAGCTTGCAAATGTCTCCGTTCAAGCCTGTATGGCGAGAAAATGTAGGACCCCATTGTATTGGAAGGAGACGGGAGAAGGACAAGTATTTGGACCAGATGTGTTGAAGCAAGCGGAGGAACAAGTTCGTCTAATCCAGATGATTAAAAGCAGCTCAAACCGGACAAAGAGTTATGCGGACAATCGTCGAAGAACATTAGAGTTTGTACACAGGGATCACGTTTATCTGAAAGTTTCACCTCTCAAGGGTATGCGGCGTTTTGGAGTTAGTGGAAAACTTTCCCTAGATTCATTGGACCCTTCCTATTACGGCAAAAGGGGAGAAGTTGCCTACCGGCTTGAACTTCCACCTCAATTGTCCAAGGTGCATGATGTGTTCCATGTGTCCCAAGCGAGAAATGTCTCGGGTACCAGAGGAGCAGATGTCACTAGAAGAAGTAAATGTGAATGAGGACCTAACCTATCCAGAGTATCCCGTGAGGATATTGGAAGAAGCGAGCGTCGAACCCAAGCAAGGTCATAAAATTTTGTAAAGTGCAATGAGCAATCACTCGGGTCGAGCGACTTGGGAGCGTGAAGATGATTTAAGAGAAGAGTTCCCGATCTTTTCCACCCATCCGAATCTCTGGTGAGATTCTTTCTAAGGGGGTAGGTTTGTCACATCCCAAAAATTTGCTTTTGGAAAATTTAAATTCAAGTTAATTATTTTAAAGTAATTGGAGCTTATTTGGCTTTTATTGGATTTCCTGAATTTTCTGGAATTTAAAACCTATTTTAAAAAGTAAAAAGGTAATTCAAACTATGAAAATTAAATATCAACAATAGTTGGGAATAATTTTATTCAGTCCAAAATGTCCCCAGAAGCTTCTGTGAATTTTTCTGGAATTTTTGGAGGTATTTTCATATTTTTCTGAGGCCTAAACAATTTTCTAGCCTTTTCTGAAAATCTAAATCAATTTCTAAAAATAAAAATTCCAACTCTCTCCTCCGGCCGCCACGTGGACGGGTGGAATACCGCCCACGTCGCCGCTCGGCCCATCCAGGCCGCACCCCCTCTCCCTCGCTGTCTAGCGGGCCGGCCGTCGGTGGCGGCCCGCCTTCCTCCTCCTCGCTCGACGCGTGGGCGGCCGGATGAGCTGCGTCCCCGCGCCTGGCCTCAATCCACCGTCCCCTTCCACTTAGGCGGCTCGATCGCCCGATTTCCCTTTCGGGTTACGTGGCCGCCATCCGCACCACGCACCCCGCTCTCGCTGACTGCGGGCCCCGCTGGTCGATTCCTGCGTCTCGCGCGGACGCGGACTCCTCCTCCTTTCTCTCTCTCCGAAGAAACCGGCGACCGAATCCTACCCGAACTCGCCTCAATCTTGATTCGTTCAGGATTTGAATTCCGGGAGATACGCTCCTTATCCCCTAAAACCCGAGCTCGCGTCGACTCGACGGCTCATCCCCAATTCAAACCGAACCCGGCGCGACTTCGCGAGGAATTCCGCGCCTCACCCTCCCCGAGCCCTATAAGTAGCCCCTCGACCTCCGCCTCTCCCGCACCACCGTCCAAAGCACCCTCCATCTCTCTCCGGAGCCACGAGGCGCCCGCGGCCAGAGCTTCTCTCTCGCGAGCCCCGCCCAACTCCGGCGAGCTCTCCCGCCGCTCGGACCTCCCGGAGCCGTAGCGCCACCTCGGCTTCTCCGAGCATCGGGAATCTCCGCACCTCGCCACCTCTTCCGTCGCGGAGCGCCGTCATGCCGAGCACCGAGCTACCTCCAGCGCTCCCGCGCCGCCGTCTCCGTTCATCCGGACCGCCAACTACTCCAGCAGAACCCCCTTCGCGTAGATTACAATCTCGCAGCACCGAGCACGCCCGGCCTTCCCTCGCCGCCGCGCCGCCGCCTCGACCATCGCCGCCGCCACCGAAGGTACCCCTCAAGGGATTTGCTACCCCATATGGGTAGGCAAAGCCTCCCCCTTCCGCTCGTTAACGTGGCGCTCTCAACTCACAGTGCGGCGTTCGAGCCTCGGCCCGCGGCGGGTTGAGTTTTCGTTTATTTTCGCGACAAGTGGGTCCCACCGTCGCGGCCGCCGTCTGTGCGGGCCATCGTCATCGGGCCCCACCTGCTGCGTCGGCGTCGACAAGTGGGTCCGGATCGATGGGTCCCACTGTCGATGACCAAGCGGATGAGGTCAGCGGCAGAGGGTCCCACATGTCGGCGACGCAGAGGGTCTACTGTTCAGTGGGTCCCACCTGTCAGATTCTCAGAATTAAAATAAAAGATTAAATTTGAATATTCCCGATGGGCCCCACTGTCAGAAATTTCTTAATTTCTGGATTTATTCAAACTGAAAACTTCAAACAAGCATAACTTTCTCATTTAACTCCAAATTCAGCCATTCAAATTTCTAAATTCATCTAAAATCCTGATCTATCCAACCATGGCCTCTATTTGAATTTTTGAGTTTGTTTGAATTTTTATTTGAATTTATTTGTTTTGTTGCTTTTCCTCGTGCGTAGAATCCAACGTTGAAGAAGACCTCCCACTCCTCAACAAGAAGACCCAGAGCCCTGCAAGAAGGCAAGTCTCCTTTGATCATCTTGAACCCATGATTTTGAAATGTTTTTAAATAATTTAAATTATGTGCATTGCTATTTACATTAAACCTTAGTTCAAATCTTAAGGTGTTAGCTAATCCAACTTTGTTATACCCTCCTTTGAGATTGAATGCCATGTACCATTGTAACCTAGAAGTTTCCTTTGTCTCATTAATGAGATTATTATAACCACTTGTGAATAGTAGTGCAGTAGTATAATGCTTAGTCATGCTATCTAATACATTGGAAATTCTTGAAAATGGGAAATTATGGTTTATGAAACCTTTGTGTTTATAAATGTAGTGGTAATTGAGTTGCCACTGATCTTTTAAAATAAAATAAAATGTGAAAGTTGGTTTAGATTAGGGTGGATGGTTGGTTTAGCTTAGTGCGATTCGCACGAGATCTTGTTAAGTGTATGTTCCACCTAGTCAATTGGGGACCAGCGCTTGTGTTTGTCCGGTCGAGCATTAACAGTACAACCACAAGTCTATATGGGTACGACCTGGTGACTAACTTATGATAGTCTAGTTTAGGTGCCACCGATGGAAAGTGGGTGCGAGGATGGGTGGTTGTTCACAGTGAGGGACAGGATTTTGTACTCATATGGCGCAAGAGGGGCTTGGTTGGGCGGTTAGCCTACTGCGGTGAAACCTCGTGGTGGTATCTAGCTAGATTAGAGTAAGGTAAAGGCTTTGTGATATTTTATCGGGTCTCATGCCAAAGGAAGCGTGTTGACTTTTAGGATAATTTATCTCTTGTGGGTAAAGTTGTACAACCTCTGCAGAGTGTAAAACTATTCGAATAGCCGTGCCCACGGTCAAGGGCGGCAAGGAATGCATTCACATGGTAGATTTCTGGTATTGGTTTTAAAATCAAAGTTTTGTACTCGAGAGTGGAGGAACTCTCGGAAGGGTATCTGGCGGATGGAGCGGAGAGGGTGGAAGTAACCCGCATATTAAGTTGGTCCAAGTTGTTAGCTAGTCTTTGGTAGTTGGAACCTTCACTAGAGAATTAATGATAGTTTTGTTAGAACAATTATTTGGTTAAAATATTGCCTTCTAAAATATTTAGTAGTAATTGAATTTTAAAATGTTGCTTTGTGCAAAAGAACCATATAGCCTTCCTTTGTTAAGCCTTGCATCTATGCATTTTCCCAAGACTTGCGGAGTACTTTATGTACTCACATGCTACACTTAAAATAAATCTCGAGAAGATCATGAAGCTCAAGAAGGTGATTACAACTCTTTGCCGTGCTGTGGGTGTGACGGATTCTTCAGGAGGACTAGGTCGCGCTTCCCGACCAATCGCTCGTGGCATATTGATGGGTCCGCTTTGAGTTTTCTTTGCTTCATTGTGTTTGGATTGTGCGAGGTCTTGAAACCTCCAATGTAATAATGAGACCTTTTGGTCAGTACTCTAATTATTGTAATAAATCGTTGATGGTGATGTTTTCCATTACATTTAAGCGTGTGCACTAGCTTTGATCCGGGACTAGTGCGAAATACACGAGGGTCGGGTTCGATAATCCGGGATAATCGTGAGGGTCCGGTTCGATAATCGAGCTCCTTATCCCCTAAACCCGGAGCTCGCGTCGACTCCGACGGCTCATCCCCAATTCAAACCGAACCCGGCCGCGACTTCGCGAGGAATTCCGCCGCCTCACCCTCCCGAGCCCAATAAGTAGCCCTCGACCTCCGCCTCTCCCGCACCACCGCCCAGCACCCTCCATCTCTCCTCCGGATACCATCTCTGCCGGGCCCCGGATTATCGAACCCGACCCTCGTGTATTTCTCGCACTAGTCCGCATCAAAGCTAGTGCACACAGCTAAAAGCGAATGGAAAACATCACCATCAACGATTTATTACAATAATTAGAGTAATCGACTAAAAGGTCTCATTATTACATTGGAGGTTTCAAGACCTCGCACAATCCAAACACAATGAAGCAAAGAAAACTCAAAGTGCACTCCATCAATATGCCACAGCGATTGATCGGGAAGCGCGACCTAGTCCTCGGGAAGAATCGTCACGACCATGCATTTAAGCGAGAGTTGTAATCACCTTCTTGAGCTTCATGATCTTCTCGAGATTTATTTTAAGTGTAGCATGTGAGTACATAAAGTACTCCGCAAGTCTTGGAAAAATGCATAGATGCAAGGCTTAACAAAGGAAGGCTATATGGTTCTTTTGCACAAAGCAACATTTTAAAATTCAATTACTACTAAATATTTTAGAAGGCAATATTTTAACCAAATAATTGTTCTAACAAAACTATCATTAAGTCTCTAGTGAAGGTTCCAACTACCAAAGACTAGCTAACAACTTGGACCGACTTAATCTGCGGGTTACTTCCACCTCTCTGCTCCATCCGCCAGATACCCTTCCGAGAGTTCCTCCACTCTGAGTACAAAACTTTGATTTTAAAACCAATACCAGAAATCTACCATGTGAATGCATTCCTTGCCCGCCCTTGACCGTGGGCACGGCTATTCGAATAGTTTTACACTCGCAGAGGTTGTACAACTTTACCCACAAGAGATAAATTATCCTAAAAGTCAACACGCTTCCTTTGGCATGAGACCCAGATAAAATATCACAAAGCCTTTACCTTACTCTAATCTAGCTAGATACCACCCACGAGGTTTCACCGCAGTAGGCTAACCGCCCAACCAAGCCCCTCTGCGCCATATGAGTACAAGAAATCTGTCCCTCACTCGTGAACAACCACCCATCCTCGCACCCACTTTCCACCGGTGGCACCTAAACTAGACTATCATAAGTTAGTCGGCTAGGTCGCACCCATATAGACTTGTGGTTGTACGGTTAATGCTCACCGACAAACACAAGCGTCGGTCCTTAATTGACTAGGTGGAACATACACTTAACAAGATCTCGTGCGAATCGCACCAAGCTAAACCAACCATCCACCCTAATCTAAACCAACTTTCACATTTTATTTTATTTTAAAAGATCAGTGGCAACCCAATTACCACTACATTTATAAACACAAAGGTTTCATAAACCATAATTTCCCATTTTCAAGAATTTCCAATGTATTAGATAGCATGACTAAGCATTATACTACTGCACTACTATTCACAAGTGGTTATAATAATCTCATTAATGAGACAAAGGAAACTTCTAGGTTACAATGGTACATGGCATTCAATCTCAAAGGAGGGTATAACAAAGTTGGATTAGCTAACACCTTAAGATTTGAACTAAGGTTTAATGTAAATAGCAATGCACATAATTTAAATTATTTAAAAACATTTCAAAATCATGGGTTCAAGATGATCAAAGGAGACTTGCCTTCTTGCAGGGGCCTGGTCTTCTTGTTGAGGAGTGGGAGGTCTTCTTCAACGTTGGATTCTACGCACGAGGAAAAGCAACAAAACAAATAAATTCAAATAAAAATTCAAACAAACTCAAAAATTCAAATAGAGGCCATGGTTGGATAGATCAGGATTTTAGATGAATTTAGAAATTTGAATGGCTGAATTTGGAGTTAAAATGAGAAAGTTATGCTTGTTTGAAGTTTTCAGTTTGAATAAATCCAGAAATTAAGAAATTTCTGACGGTGGGGCCCATCGAATATTCAAATTTAATCTTTTATTTTAATTCCGAGAATCGACAGGTGGGACCCATCGAACAAGAGACCCTCTGCGATCGCCGACATGTGGGACCTCTCCGCCGCTGACCTCATCCGCTGGTCATCGACAGTGGGACCCATCGATCTGGACCCACTTGTCGACGCCGACGCAGACGGTGGGGCCCGATGCGAAGTGGCCCGCACAGACGCCGCCGCCGACGGTGGGACCCACTTGTCGGCCATGAAAATAAACGAAAACTCAACTCAGCCGCTGCGAGCCGAGGCTCGAACGCGCACCGGAGTTGAGAGCGCGCGTTAACTGAAGCGGAGGGGAGGCTTTGCCTACCCATATGGGGTAGCAAATCCTTTGAGGGGTACCTCGGTGGCCCGGCGGCGATGGTCGAGGCGACGGCGCGGCGGCGAGGGAAGGCCGGACGCAGCCGGTGCGCGTGAGATTGTAATCTACGTGCGAAGGGGTTCGCTGGAGTAGTTGGCGGTCCGGGATGAACGAGACGGCCGGCGGCGAGGGAGCGCGGAGGTAGCTCGGGTGCTCGGTGCGACGCGGCCCGGCGACGGAAGAGGTGGCCGAGGTGCTCAGAGATTCCCGATGCTCTGAGAAGTCAGAGGTGGCGCTACGGGCCCGGAGGTCCGAGGCGCGGGAGAGCTCGCCGGAGTTGGGCGGGCTCGCGGAGAGAAGCTCTGGCCGCGGGCGCCTCAGGCTCCGAGGAGAGATGGAGGGTGCCGGACGGTGGTGCGGGAGAGGCGGAGGTCGAGGGCTACTTATAGGGCTCGGGGAGGGGTGAGGCGCTGGAATTCTCGCCGAAGTCGCGTCCGGTTCGGCTTGAATTGGGGATGAGCCGCTTGAGTCGACGCGAGCTCCGGTTTTAGGGGAGAAGGAGCGATCTCCCGAATTCAAATCCCTGAACGAATCAAGATTGATGCAGAGTTCGGCAGGATTCGCCGCCGGTTTCTTCGGAGAGAGAGAAAGGAGGAGGAGTCCGCGTCCGCGAGACGACGGAATCGGACAATGGGGCCGCATGCCACGAGAAGGCGTGGTGCGGATGGCGCCACGAACCCGAAGGGAAATCGGCGATCGAGCGCCTAAGTGGAAGGGGACGGTGGATTGAGGCCAGCGCGGGACGCAGCTCATCCGGCCGCCCACGCGCAAAGCAGGAGGAGGGAAGGGGCCGCGGCCGACGGCCGGCCCGCTAGACCGAGGAGAGGGGTGCGGCTGGATGGGCCGAGCGGCGACGGCGGGATTCCACCCGCCCACGGCGGCGGAGGAGAGAGTTGGAATTTTTATTTTTAGAAATTGATTTAGATTTTCTAAAAGGCTAGAAAATTGTTTAGGCCTCGAGAAAAATATGAAAATACCTCCAAAATTCCAGAAAATTCACGAAGCTTCGGGGACATTTTGGACTGAATAAAATTATTCCCAACTATTGTTGATATTTAATTTTCATAGTTTGAATTACCTTTTACTTTTTAAAATAGGTTTTAAATTCCAAAATTCAGAAATCCAATAAAAGCCAAATAAGCTCCAATTACTTTAAAATAATTAACTTGAATTTAAATTTTCCAAAAGCAAATTTTTGGGATGTGACAAACCTACCCCTTAGAAAGAATCTCGACCGAGATTCGGATGGGCTGGGAAAAGATCGGGAACTCTTCTCTTAAATCATCTTCACGCTCCCAAGTCGCTCCGGCCGAGTGATTGCTCCATTGCACTTTACAAAATTTTATGACCTTGCTTGGGTTCGACGCTCGCTTCTTCCAATATCCTCACGGATACTCTGGATAGGTTAGGTCCTCATTCACATTTACTTCTTCTAGTGACATCTGCTCCTCTGTACCCGAGACATTTCTCGCTGGGACACATGGAACACATCATGCACTTTGGACAATTGAGGTGGAAGTTCAAGCCGGTAGGCAACTTCTCCCTTTTGCCGTAATAGGAAGGGTCCAATGAATCTAGGGAAAGTTTTCCACTAACTCCAAAACGCCGCATACCCTTGAGAGGTGAAACTTTCAGATAAACGTGATCCCTGTGTACAAACTCTAATGTTCTTCGACGATTGTCCGCATAACTCTTTGTCCGGTTTGAGCTGTTTTTAATCTGTCCCGGATTAGACGAACTTGTTCCTCCGCTGTTTCAACACATCTGGTCCAAATACTTGTCCTTCTCCCGCCTCCTTCCAATACAATGGGGTCCTACATTTTCTCGCCATACAGGCTTCGAACGAGACATTTGCAAGCTAGATTGGTAACTATTATTATAGGAGAATTCTGCATAGGGCAAACTCGATCCCAATTAGCCTTGTTTGCAGTACACAAGCCCTCAACATATCTTCCAAAATTTGATTTACTCTTTCACCCACTATCTGTCTGGGATGATATGTTGTGCTAAAGTTTAGATTGGTGCCCAAAAGTCCATGTAACTTATGCCAAAATCTCGAGGTGAATTGAGTCCTCGATCCGACACAATCTTCTTTGGAACTCCGTGCAAACACACGACTCGGACATATACAACTCAATGAGTCTGCTCTCGAGTAGGTAGTCTTTACGGAATGAAATGGGCGACTTTCACAAACGATCTACAACAACCCAAATCGAATCATACCCGATCTTGTTCTTGGTAATCCTGTTATGAAGTCCATTCCAATTTCTTCCCATTTCCACTCTGTATCTCGCAAAGGTTGTAGAAGCCCGGCAGTCTCTCGATGCTCCGCTTTAATTCACTGCAAACATCACATAAAGCTACATACTGCAATTCTCTCTTCATACTTGACCACCAATACCTTTCCTTGAGATCTTGGTACATCTTTGTACTCCTGTGGTGAATTGAATATCCAGACTCATGGGCTTCTTTCAGAATTAAGTCCTTTATTTCTTTCTTCTGCACGATAATTCTTTTACCAAACCAGATGATACCCTCCTCATCTTCCGTAAATCTGGTGCCTTCCTTTCTTCATATTTTCTTGAATCTCCTTGACATACTTATCTTCTCCTTGAGCTGCCTTGATCATCTCCTCTAGAGTTGGTTGAACCTCCGAGTAGCCAGAATCCTTCCTCTACTACCTCTAAGTTGAGTTGCTGAAATTCGCTTGAAGTGCGGGCATCTTGCCCTTGATCCACACCATCGCAGAACTCTTTCGCTCAATGCATCCGCTACTACGCTGGCCTTTCCCGATGGTAATGTATTCCCACATCATAATCTTTTATTAACTCAAGCCATCTCCTTTGCCTCATGTTAAGATCGGGCTGGTAAATATATACTTCAGACTTTTGTGATCGGTATAGATTTCACAACGGTTACCAATCAAATAATGCCTCCATATTTTTAGAGCATGTACAACGGCACTAGTTCTAAATCGTGGGTTGGGTAATTTCTTCATGGGGTCGAGTGCCGAAGCATATGCTACTACCTTCCTTCTTGCATCAAAGACACATCCTAGTCCCCGCCTAGACGCATCACGTAAAACTTCAAGTCCCTTCTAATATCAGGAAGTGTTAACACCGCGCAGAAGTCAACCTTTCTTTAGTTCTTGAAAACTATCCTCACAGCTTTACTCCATTCAAACTTCTTCTCCTTCTTTAGCAACCGAGTGAGAGGTCTTGCGAGCTTGGAGAATCCTTCAATAAAGCGACAGAGTAACCACCAAACCCAAGAAACTTCGATCTCGATATCGACTTAGGTTGTGTCCATTCGAGCACATCATTTACTTTATCGGGGTCTCATCGACACTCCCGGCAGAAATCACGTGACCTAAGAAAGCCACTTTCTTCAACCAAAACTCACACTTACTAAACTTGGCATACAATGGTTTTCTCGAGCTTTTCCAAAACTATCCTCAAATGTTCTGCGTGTTCTTCCTCATTCTTGGAGTATATCGAATATCATCGATAAATACAACCACAAACTTATCCAAATATTCCATGAACACCTTATTCATCGATTCATGAAGTATGCAGTGCATTGGTTAGACCAAAAGACATCACCGTATACTCATACAATCCATAACGGGTAGCAAATGTCGTCTTGGTATGTCTTCCGCCTTATCTTCAATTGGTGATAGCCCGATCGAAGATCAATCTTAGAGAAGACACATGACCTTTCAACCGATCAAACAGATCATCTATTCGGTAAAGGGTACTTGTTCTTAATAGTCACATCATTTAGGATCGATAATCCACACACATACGAAGACTACCGTCCTTCTTCTTTACTAACAAGATCGTGCTCCCTGGTGACGAGCTTGGTCTTACAAAACCTTTGCTTAGTAACTCCTCAATCTGTTTCTTAACCTCTGCTAAGTCATTTGCGGACATGCGATAAGGTCTCTTGGAAATTGGGGCTGCTTGTACCGCATTTATAACAAATTCAATCTCTCTATCCGTGGCATTCTGGCAAATCTTCAGGAATACATCCGGTATTCACATGCTATAGGCACCTTCTCCAAGGTTATTCCTTTCAAACTATTTAACTTACCCTCCTTACGAGAATGTGAATTTGGTCAAACCTTACTTGAATCCCTTCCGTGTTGGTAAGAGTAACAGACGGTCAAGACAATCTATCTTTCCTTTATACTTGGCTAACCAATCCATACCAAGTATTACATCTAAACCCTTGGAGTCTATTATAATAAGATTCGCTAGGAACTTAACTCCATTAATATCCACGCTATGCGTTAGGGCAAACCGTGTTAGTCCTCATTTCCTTCCAGAGATTGACTAGCATGGGATTCTGTAATCTACGCACATCCCAATTATATTTTCCACAACATCTCTTGACACAAAAGAATGCGAAGCTCGTAATCAAATAACGCTGATGCAGTAATCGAGTTGACAAGAAACTTACCCAAAACTACGGTTGCATCCTCGGTCGCTTCGCGGTCACATGGTTGAGATGTCCTCGCTCATTGCCTGCGGAGTCTTTGGAGTTTGAGGAGTCCCACGGCCTTGTCTCGTGGTTGGAGCTCGTGTTGGAGTGGTCCCCAAATTGAAACGAATCGGGTCACACTGAACGCTAGGGGCGCATCGCATAGTGCCCCATATTCTTGCAGTTGAAGCACCGCACTCCGCCGCTGAAGTTCGGTTCTGCGTGGTTGGCCACCACCGCTCGTCCGGGAACTTGGTTATTTGGGCGAGGTCCAGTGAATGGAGTCCGTGGCGCACTTGGTTCGGGGTTCGTGGAACCGAGGTGGGTGGGGCGAAATCGAGAATCGCCGCGCCGCCGTGCTTGAAACTTCCTCTTCCGGCTCTCATATAGCCGACACTGAGCATCTTCTTGGACAAAGGCCTTGTTCACCATTTGTTGGAAAGTTGAATAATCATTGGACACTAGCTGCACCTTGAGATTAGGTCAAGTCCCGCATGAACCTCCGGATCTTGGTTGCCTCGATGTGATCTCTTCAGATACATACCTGCATATTTGGGTGAACTTGTTCAGTACTCAAACACTAAGGTTCCCTTGCTGCGCTTGGTAGAACTCTCTTTTCTTCATATCCATGATTCCGTAGGAATATGCGCAGATCGAAAAGCCTCAAGAAACTCATTCCACGTGATAGCTTGTGCATTTCGATGAGCGGAGCGGTAATTTTCCCACCAATTAGCGATTCCCTTGAGTTGGTGGGCAGCATATAACACTTTTTCATTGTCATTGCACCGAGCTAGAACCAACTTCCTCTCCACATCCTTAATCCAATCATCTCGCCTCCATGGGGTCTACGGACCAAAGAAAAGTAGGAGGCCTTGTCCTCATAAACTCTCCCATCTTAGACCGAGGAGCTTGGTTGGATGCCCGAGGTGTTTGCTGCACTTGATTTTGAGCTAAGGCTTGAAGAAGTTGCGCTTGCATGGCCATCATTTGCTCTAAGTCGGGGCTTGAGAAGGGGTGGTGGAATGTTGTTCTCTGGCCGAGCATTGGCCTCACGGTTGTTGTCGTGGTTGCTCCTTGTGTTCACCATCCAAGGGGTTCCAGTTAGCGAAGGTAAGAGGGAAATAGCAAAGATAAGAGATCCGGGAGACTAAACCACATCCCAAACCAACACTTTTAAAATCACGCAAATAACTCAAAGAACGAGTCTTTTATTAAAATCAAACTAGGCTTAGGAATGGCTGTACCACAAGTGCACTTAGGCTTGATCTGATCCATCTAGCACACCGAAACATAAATACGCTGCTCGATAACGTGGACATTTATTTGGGTACTACCGACTCTAAAGGCTACTAATCCTCCGAAAGATGCGTTCTTCGTGGTCCTCCTCTGGTTCCTCTTCAGGTTCTTCTTCAGGTTCTTCCTCAGGTTCTTCTTGCTCCTTTACATGATGCCGCGAACAATCACAAGTGGTCGGGAATCGGGATGGTTACGATCGAGGCGGTCGAACGCGAGCGAGAAGGAGAAGGCTTTGCGCTTCTTGAGCGTGATGACGGTGGCGGATCGGGCGCCGCACCTTCTTGCGTCGCCGTCATCCCGACGCGAGTCCCGAGTCGAGCCGTGCCGGGTTGTTGGGAGCGGCGGTGCATCGTGAAGACGGCGTGTAGTCGGCGGTGGGTGAAGACGGCGTGTAGTTAGCCGCGCCCCGAGACGCCCCAGCTCAAACTCACCGCTCGCTCGAGAAGCTGCGCGCTGGTGTGTCCGAATCTTTGGTAGCTGGAAGTGAGAAGCATCCGAGTTGTCCAATCTCCTCCGAGCTCTAGCGTAAGTGATGTCCATTGCTGGTGAGCTGCACTGATGTGACGATCGAGATCGTCACCGATATATCAAAAGGATCTGGATACCTCTCCCGGGCGAGGGTTGATGAAGAAGCAAAAGGGGACTGATGTACAAGCATCTTGTGCAGATGGCACAGCTCGTCAATGGCGGCGTCTGCGCCCCGGAACAGCGTCGAAACAATGGACCGAGGATGGGTGATGGGGTATGTGTGGAGTTGAATTCCCCTTCCGTGCATACAGAATACTTCCATCGCCCAGAGTCTCGATCAGAATCGCGTCTTCCGTCCCCGAAATGGGCGGTTGACTGTACTCAGATTCTTGCATCAATCGTCGGAGAAGGCTAGCGAATGCTCCAAAGATCCTCTCCATGTGAATAGTAGTCCCACTGGCAATGAGGATGAACCACCATCTACAAAGTTGAATAAAAGAGAAGTTTAGTAAAAGTTTTGATAAAATAGAGTTGGAGACCGTAACGAGATCCTAAGTAAGAAGAGAGTAGAAGCAAAGAGACTTATATATTTTAATATACTCTTTTTATAAATATAAGTCCTTATGGTTTGCCATTCCTAAACTAAGTCACGCCCCATACCAAATAGGCTCGA